>MUZC01004707.1:18564-144487 GCA_002072015.1 Radix auricularia | reverse complement strand
TATGCCTACAGCTATTTGCAACTCTGCCAACTTAACGTTATCACCCGTTAGTCTGGACGCCTTCACTACTGTAAGTTTAGCCTGGCTAGGTGATGGCATCCTTTGCTTATGTTTCTCCTTCTTTTCGTGACTTGAAATATTACTAAGCTTTGGTATGCTGTTGCAGTGGCAAATTTTACAGTAGGCCTCCTCCGTTGTATCAGAAGCCTTTTTAAGCCACACAAAAGTCTTCTCCCAATAACTATTGTACTTTCGATTGCTATAATAATTACTTTTCCTTTTTTATGCCATCTACGATTCTAAACCGTAATGACAATACCCTGTATACTAGGACTGGAAGAAAAAAAAATTAAATAAAAAAGTAAAAATTTTTTTTAAAAAGCCAAAAAAAGGCCAAAAGGCCAAAAAAAAGTTTTGAAGCCAAACCACCTGAAAAAAGGCCAAATTTAGACAATTTGGCCTTAAAAAGGCCAATCTGGCAACCATGGTGTAGACGTCAATCGTGAGCTCATGATCAGCCAACCAAACGCGCAGCTGGTCGGTCACGTGATAGGTGGCATTGAACTCTCGGGGGTTGATGTTGGAAATGCTTAATAATAATACTGGGAAGTTAAAAATTCTTGGGGGAAAATAATGAATGAATAAAAATAATTTTAAAAAAAGAATGTGTAAATAGTTTGATAGGTAGGGTATAAAATATGCTGAATTGTGCGCGGAACATGCTGAATCGTTTTTGTAATATTAATATATTGGGTGATGTGAATAATGTGTGGTCACATGTTGAATGGGACTTGTTGGGTCAGGCAAGCAATGTGTTCGATCAAGCATGAGACATGGATCATGGATGTAGCATCTTGAATCAGGCATGAAACTTGTTGGATCACGACAGTGGCGTAGCTATGAGAGGGGAGAATTTAAAAGTCTCCCCGGACCCCACTTGAGGGGGCCCCTAAATTGTTGTTTGAAATTTTTTACATTAGATATTATGCTACCGCCATGTGCGGGCCCAAAAGAGGTTAAGCTCTCCCAGACCCTCAAACCCCTACAAATTCCTAGCTACGCCACTGGATCAGGCATGCAGCATTTTGGATCCATCACGTAGCACGTAGATCGACATGTAAAATAAGGAATGTAACGTAGTTGTCTAGTATGTGATATGATTGGTTAGGGAGTCTAAATGTTTGGTCAATCATAACTATAAGTATACGCACCTACTCCAGATCAATAACAAACAACTCTCATTCAATACACGATACTATTAATCATGATCGATGTTGGTGTCCTCCACAAAGTGCACAAATGTTATGTTTTATTTTCTGCAGGCGGCCATCGCTCAAGAAATCGTTTACAAATTATAACTTCAAAATCTGCCTCATTACTTCCGGGTCAAATATTGAGAACATTACTCAGGTAAAGAATGTATGCCTCACATCTGCTGACATTGACAAGTCATTGAACGAGACATTCATAACTGGGGCAAACACGTGTCAACTCACCATTTTCTGCTAGAACATCAGTTGATGGTAAGCTAAATTAATGATATCTCTGGACATTTAAATCATGATTTAATATCAAAGAGACTTGCTTACATTAGTTGCTTACCTTGTTCCTGAGGCTGAATATATATATATATATATATATATATATATATATTNATTAATATATATAAACACCCAGTGGTGTGGTTCTGTATGTTTGTAACGTAACGCTGAGGAGCGATGTACGACAGTCTACAGCAGTTAGTTTAGTTGAAACGCTGAGGAGCGATGTACGACAGTCTACAGCAGTTAGTTTAGTTGAAAAATCGTGTGTTGATGAGCGCTGTAAAAATATTTAATATGATGACTTCATTGTTTGGTGTGCATCGGTACGCAAAATACAACCCCTATTATTATTATTAAATAAATACTTTGCGTACATTTCAGAAAGTTTAATAATTCGTATTTATCAAAAAAGGACAAGTTAGTTGGTCTTTAAAAAAAAGGTTGGCGCCGTAGGCGCCCAAAAAAAGGGGGCGCCGCAGGCGCCACGGCGCCTGGCACAATCTAGTATATATATATATATATATATATAAAGCAAATATATTTATTAAGCAAATGAAATTTCAATGGCTGTAACTCTAACTATAATAAATTGCAAAATCCCCAACTTTTCAATGGAGAATATCGCATTGTCTGCTCAAAGTCAGTCTATAAAATTACCTCATCAGTGTCATTGATATTTCATATATGTTTCAGACGCTCCTTCTGTACAGAAGATTATTGCGTCCTATGTGTATCTATGGTGTTTGTTCAGTCATTTATTCTTATTAGAGTTTTCAATGATGATAAAGTTTTGGCTTTCCTGGTTTCTTCAGGCAACCCATACCCCGCCCGAATACCGGACGGGAAGAAAGAAAACCTGTATATGTTTGTTATTGCATAGGGAATAAGAAATGTGTTTTTATCTTTATGTATATCTGAGGGTTGTATTAAGTTATCTTTGTGCTGTATTTCTCAATTAGAATTAATTGCTTTAAGTATAATTACTAATTTACTCTTGGTTCTTCTATCCTCTAGTGTTTAAAGGTTTAATGACTTAACTAATGGTGTTATTCTTGCCAGTTTTGAATATTCTCCAGTAATGAATCTGGCAGCTCTTTTTTCAATTTGTTCTAGTTTATCAATGTTTTCTTTGGTGGATGGGTCCCATACAGAAGATTCATATTCTAGTATAGGTCTCACCAGGGCGAGTTAGGATTTTAGTTTAATATCTTTATTACATTTAAACGGTTTAAAGATTTAAACACATCGTATTATTGATTATTGTAAATGGTGTTTGTTATTTATTTATTTATTTTTTGTAAAAAATTAAATTAAAATAAATAAAATAGGTCGATTCAAAATTGAATCATTAAGGCAAATAGCCCTTTTAGAGATTTTTGTGCGTTTTGTTTTGTTGGTTGGAACGGCCATCAGCAGACAATTTGACTAAGGCTGCATTATCCTGACTTACGTGATGGGGTGAGCTTTGAAGTGACGGGGAAATCTAAAGTTACGCTCTCGCCATTGCTTACCCCAGTGGTCAAAATAATGCTACAGAGTATATTGTGACTCTTTGGGGAACTCTTAAATGTTTCTTTACTTATTACTATATTATTTTGGCAAGGTAATAAGTGTCACATGATATTATTTGATATGTGATTGGTAGAGAGAGATCACGTGATGTATGAATACCAGAAAGCTTGGCGTGCGACAGTTGAAAGAGTGAGGAAAGACAAGAGAGATGCTCAACTGATTTCATTGATGTAAACCAGTGTTGCGAAGTCTAAGTGCCAGATTTTCCCAGGCAGGAGTAAAAAAATCATGTTAAGCCTGGTCCCTTTTGGAACTCAGGACGTGTTAGCGCATTTTCGTATTATGTATCAGTACTTATGTTAGATATCAGCATTATGTAGTTATCAGTAATTGTGTTTAGATTTTAGACATATTTTTATGAATTTTCTTGTGTAATGAATATACCCGAAATTTTTTTTTATTTAAAAGTCATTTCTTTAAATTCAAATTTTTTTTATTTTCTCTTTAATCTAACTACAAGTGGTTTGTGGTCACTGAAATAGGACTCATAAATGAAACATTCTAAATTGTAATCAGCTAATCGCCCAAATACTCCATCAATTGTTGTTTGATAGATCGTGGTTGCCAATCTTGTTGAAAGTAGTTGAATGTTGAAGCTTGTTTCGAAAAAGTTTTCAATTTCTGCCCCTGGGCCGCTAAGATCTTGATTGAAGTCACCACAAATGATGACGTAAAACTCTCTAAACTTTTACACATATTCTAATGACGTCAACAAAAAAAAACTAATACTTTTGATAATACTAAGACTTCCGGCAATGGCGGCCGTTGCCTGCGCCAGTGTTATCTCTCGATTCGCAATGTTTTTTGGTAGTTTTAACGGGGTTTTTTAACGGATCGAGTAACTGAGTGTTGATGCACAAATGGCAGGTCAGGACATACAAAAAACATATATACATCATGGGTCTAGGACATATGGATGCTGAGATCTAGGGTGATGACAGACGGACGGACGGACAAAACGGGTGCAATAGCGCATTCGACTTCTCGAAAATGCGCTAAAATTTCCCAAATTGGGCTAAAAATTCCCCATATGTATTAAAAATTGGTAGCGGATATCGCTTCGTCTACTTCCGGTAAGAAATGATGTTTATAAAATTGAAGAGTTACAACTATTCACTGCGCTTTTCATTGAACCTCCGATTCTATATGTGCATTCAAACAATCTCTCAAATCTATCACTAAACCTAACCCAAAACCCTAAAAACTATCACTAAACCTAACCCAAACCCTAAAAACTATCACTAACCCAAACCCTAAAGTCTATCCCTAAACCTAACACTAACATCAAAACAAACCATTTTTTAAAAAAAAATCGTATTCATTATCAATTCATGTAGTATTGTTTTAAAAAAAATATTAGGCATCAGTAAGGAATCGTACCCCGGACCTGCGATGTAGCATACTAACTCACTATCAATACGACCACAAACACCAAATAATTTTTTAACCTTATAAAAAAAATGTTACCAAGAATAGCAATAACCGGAGGTGGACGAGCGCGTATACAGCCGTCGTCCTGACGAGGCGATATTCACTACCTTAAAAATTTGGGGGAAAACCTGAAAGTGGCAACGTCAATTAAATTCTTTCGCATTGGTTTTAATGACTTTGTACTTCCAAATTAAAAAATAATCAATATATATGCATTTTTAAAGGCAATTTTTAATAGAACACTTTCAAGTGTGTCAGTAATGAACGCCTACAAGTGTGAAAGCGGCCTCAAAGAGACGAATAAGTTACAATAAGTTCCTTCCCTTTCAATAGCTATTTGTAATTATTTTAATTTTTTAAAATAACTTTTTTAAATAACTGAAATGTTCATACACTGGATAGTTTGAAATAATTAATTTCTTTTTGTGTGCAGGAAAATTGAAAAAAATATTTTCAGGAAATGATAATTCATTTTTTTTTTACAATTATTTAATCATTAAAGGGATTATTTCGTTTTAATTTGGAATTTTCATCTAGAATAACTGGTTGTAGGCTGACAACATGGAGCAGCTTCTCTCGCTTGTGGTCATGTGTACAATTAAAAACACCAGTAACGGTTCTTTTTCACAAATGTACGTTCAGAGTTCACTGCTGTGCTACACATGTGGCGGCGGTCAGACGTGTTGGACCAGGGGTCTGGAAACGTTTTGTCTGAGAGATCCATATACACTATACATTTTGAAAAGTAATTCTCTGAGTCTGAGAGCCGTGCATTATGTTCAAAACCAAGAATTCAAATAAATGTATGCATATGTGTCATTTCAACACTAAAAGTTAAAAGTAAAATAATTACGTCTCTGAATTCTTTTCAAAAACATTGTTATGCTGTTTTTTAATATGCATTTAATATGTAAATTTAAAAGCATAAATAAAATTTTTTTTTTTTTAATTAGTTTTTTAAATTTTAGTTTTAATCGAACATTTGTCTGAGAGCCACGTGCAACCATCAAAAGAGCCACATCTGGCTCGCGAGCCATGGTTTCCCGACAACTGTGTTAGACTATGGATGGTATGGACCCGACCCCTGGGGTGTCAGAAATTACCGTATTTTGAGGACCATTGTCTTACATGTCCGACCCGTCTAGATTTAGTCAGGGATTCAGTTTTGGTTCCCCCCTCCCCACTCCTTAACGATGACGGTTGGACAGCGCCGTGTGTGAGGCTACATCACCTTGTCAGTGGTGACAGCATGTTTTTAATGGCGTGTCAGCGTGTTGTTTGTGTTCATGTTCAAAAGAAGTTTCTAGAATGCCATGCGAAATTAGAAAAGATCGCCCAAATTGAAGCAGAGCTCCATGTCATGAAATACAGCTTATCTCTCCAAACAATTTTTTTATATTTTTAATGAAGGGGTGAAAGATGCAATGTTATTTTTACAGAATAAGTCCCTTTAGCTTGGTTTAAAATGTCCCTGTCCTTAAAAATGAAAAAGTTTGTGAGACATTGTCGTAGAGCGATTACATTACGACGTAGACCGAACCCAACCAGTAAAATAAGATTTTGAGCGAATCAGTTCAATGATCGTGGGCTCTTAAGATAAAGAATAAACAACAAGTGCTATACGACTTTGTGTTTTCTCTTTTTCGTTTATCTCATCTTACCTTTCACATTAGACACATTACCTCTATTCAGAAGATTATTGCGTCCTACAGTTTATGTCTACTTTTGCCTTTTTATTAGAGTTTTGAATGTTGATAGTGTATTTATTTGTTAAGCAACTCATTCCATGAAAAAAAAAACAACAACAAATAAACAAACAAAATAAACCCGACGGAAGAAAAGATGGCTTGTATGTGGTACAAGAAACGTGTTGTATCCCTTTTTTTTATTGGAATGTTGTTGTATCGTATTTCCAAGATAGAAGTTAATGCCTGTAATGTAATATAAATACTTGGTTCTTTTTTTCTTCCTTCCTTTAGTCTTCAGTGTTTCTAGGTTTAGTTGTTAAGTCTTATCATGCGGTCAACGGCTATACAGATATTTCTCCACATATTGCGTGGCATTCACCTAACAGCAGTAGGACATACAGAAAATCAAACTAATACACAATGAGTCTAAGAGTGCTTTAAAATAGTGAACCTTCTTTTACTCTGTTGAGACATTTCTCTCAAGACATGCAGCGAAAGACGAACTCTTCCTACAGTACCGGTGTAACAGGCCAGATTAAACCCCTGACCAGAATATACCCGGGTATAATCTGACCTGTTACACCAGGTATAATCTGGTCTGTTACATCTGGTATAATCTGGCCTGTTACATCTGGTATAATCTGGCCTGTTACATCTGGTATAATCTGGCCTGTTACATCGGGTATAATCTGGCCTGTTACACCGGGTACAATCTGGCCTGTTACGCCGGTATAATCTGGCCTGTTACACCGGGTATAATCTGGCCTGTTACACCGGGTACAATCTGGCCTGTTACGCCGGTATAATCTGGCCTGTTACGCCGGTATAATCTGGCCTGTTACACCGGGTATAATCTGGCCTGTTACACGGGTATAATCTGGCCTGTTACACGGGTATAATCTGGCCTGTTACACCAGGTATAATCTGGCCTGTTACACCGGGTATAATCTGGCCTGTTACACCGGGTATAATCTGGCCTGTTACACCGGTACAGATGTTGTGGGCAGGGCAGGGAAATAAACTTGTCAGACTGTCAACTAAGACGTTTTGGGGGAGGTAAGGGGATGAACTTTATAAACTGCCTTCACCCGGGGCCATTTTTGTTTAACATTCTAACTCAAAAGAGCAACACCTGGTTTTTTACTTCTTCTAAAAGTTGATCAAAATTCAAGGCCACACTGTAAACGTTTCAACAATGTCCACAAACATTCCCCCACTCCCACCCCACAAAACACACACATGCCATCACCACTAACCCCAGTTAAATACTCTTTGAACCCTATTCTATGTCAATTTATCCCCCCCCCCCCCCGTTTACGTATCCGTTCACAAAGCCATGATCAAGAATCAAATTTATCGTCTTTGGTTTTTTTTACTTTGTCGTCTTCTGGCACGGATAACACTGGTCATAGTATGGTCATTTACTCTGGCACGGATAACACTGGTCATGTAATGGTCATTTACTCTGGCACGGCTCACACTGGTCATGTAATGGTCATTTACTCTGGCACGGATAACACTGGTCATGTAATGGTCATTTACTAATTCACGGCTCACACTGGTCATGTAATGGTCATTTACTCTGGCACGGACAACACTGGTTATGTAATGGTCATTTACTCTGGCACGGACAACACTGGTCATGTAATGGTCACTCACTCTGGCACGGCTCACACTGGTCATGTAATGGTCATTTACTCTGGCACGGACAACACTGTTCATGTAATGGTCACTCACTCTGGCACGGCTCACACTGGTCATGTAATGGTCATTTACTCTGGCATGGCTCACACTGGTCATGTAATAGTCATTTACTAATTCACGGCTCACACTGGTCATGTAATGGTCATTTATTCTGGCACGGACAACACTGGTCATGTAATGGTCATTTACTCTGGCACGGACAACACTGGTCATGTAATGGTCACTCACTCTGGCACGGCTCACAATGGTCATGTAATGGTCATTTACGCTGGCACGGCTCACACTGGTCATGTAATAGTCATTTACTAATTCACGGCTCACACTGGTCATGTAATGGTCATTTACTCTGGCACGGACAACACTGGTCATGTAATGGTCACTCACTCTGGCACAGCTCACACTGGTCATGTAATGGTAATTTACTCTTGCACGGACAACACTGGTCATGTAATGGTCATTTTCTCTGGCACGGCTCACACTGGTCATGTAATGGTCACTCACTCTGGCACGGCTCACACTGGTCATGTAATGGTCATTTACTCTGGCACGGACAACACTGGTCATGTAATGGTCACTCACTCTGGCACGGCTCACACTGGTCATGTAATGGTCACTCACTCTGGCACGGCTCAGACTGGTCATGTAATGGTCACTCACTCTGGCACGGCTCACACTGGTAATGTAATGGTCACTCACTCTGGCACGGCTCACATTGGTCATGTAATGGTCACTCATTCTGGCACGGCTCACACTGGTCATGTACGCTAAAATTTCCCAAATTGGGCTAAAAATTCCCCATATGTATTAAAAATNTGTAATGGTCATTTACGCTGGCACGGCTCACACTGGTCATGTAATAGTCATTTACTAATTCACGGCTCACACTGGTCATGTAATGGTCACTCATTCTGGCACGGCTCACACTGGTCATGTAATGGTCACTCATTCTGGCACGGCTCACACTGGTCATGTAATGGTCACTCATTCTGGCACGGCTCACACTGGTCATGTAATGGTCACTCATTCTGGCACGGCTCACACTGGTCATGTAATGGTCACTCATTCTGGCACGGCTCACACTGGTCATGTAATGGTCACTCATTCTGGCACGTCTCACACTGGTCATGTAATGGTCACTCATTCTGGCACGGCTCACACTGGTCATGTAATGGTCACTCATTCTGGCACGGCTCACACTGGTCATGTAATGGTCACTCATTCTGGCACGGCTCACATTGGTCATGTAACGGTCATTTACTCCGAGATCGCCGGTCTGTATTTCGTCAGGAAATTAAAACTATACTTAATCCCCTCAAGCTTGTAATTATATCAGTGGCGTAGCTAGAGGGGGGTGGTGGGTCGGTCCGCCCCGGGCGGCATACCTTTTGAGGGCGGCATTTGTGGGCAGTTGAAAAGTACAGCGATTTCCGACAACCGCCCTGTAATTTTTTGAAGGGGTAAGACCAACGTGATACAAAAATATTTGTAATTTTGAGTCTTAATTAACGGGTCGAACATTTATTTGAATACATATTGGTTGTTATTACTAACGCAAACTCGTTAAAAAATTTAAGATCGCTCAAAAAGGTACCCATTTGTTTGAAAAATCAGATGGTATACGTCACAGATGACGTTTTTATATGAAAACTACACACAAAAACAAGTCACCGCTAGGCCGAAATTAATATCGTAATCGCAGTTTTGGGGTGGAATTTCCACAAGCGCAGAATGATTCGCGAACAAGTACCTACATGGCATGATGGCTCAAATATTGTGTTTAACAAATAGTAATTTATTTTACTGCTTCAGTTTTTATAAAAGTATTGCAAGGGAATTATAAAAAAAAATATTTCGTTTTCATTGCATTAAAGTAGCACACATTAAAATACGGTTGTTCATTAAAATATTACGCCTATTCAATTAAAGCAGTGTGCAAATAATTTGAATTATGACAAAACTATGAAAATATTAAAATGGCTCCGTTAATTAACACCACAATATGCATAAATAATTAAAATTGAAATCTGAAGAAGTAACTAGTAAAACTAGATCAGATCCTGGAATGCTACTTGATTCAAAGCAATCTTTTTCTTTTCTATGTTGTATGTTATCTCAATTTATGGGAACGCGTGTTTTTTTTTTTTTTTTTCTTTTTAAAATTAATGCCAACATATGTCATGGAACAAAGCGATATACTAATACAAAACGCTGTTATATCAGCCAAAACAATTTGTGAAGAAATATCAGTGGTGAAAATTCTGAAGACGTGGTTATATCTTTAGACTTTAGAACAAGAAGTTCCACTAGAATTGTTTTTATAAATGGATAGATTTTTTTGTAAATAATAAAAGAACGCTTTGATCAGGTGCATATCCTTGCAATAAAATATTCGTGTATAACGCCTTATAATACCAAGTAACCTAATAAATGAAGAATTTCAAGATCAAATAAATGACTGTGTTCACATTGATGAAGAAAATTTCAATATTGAAAGAAATGGTCCAGGTTTTAATAGTTATAACCACACTACAAGAAGAGGCATTACGTTAGAAAAATAGGGGGGGGGGGAGACCCTTTTATGTATTAAAATTTAATCAACAGTATAGATTGGAAAATTATTTATTTACCCAACGTAAAATGATAATTTTGCTAAGAATTTTT
Organism: Radix auricularia; assembly: GCA_002072015.1. Classification (NCBI taxonomy): domain Eukaryota; kingdom Metazoa; phylum Mollusca; class Gastropoda; family Lymnaeidae; genus Radix; species Radix auricularia. The sequence goes on along the minus strand of MUZC01004707.1, from coordinate 133,887 downwards.
TTTCAATAATTGCTATCAGTGTTGCTAGTTGTGAAAGGAGCTCCTCCAAACTAAAGTTGATAAAAAAATAATATCTCTTCTTTCCACAATGAGTTATTTAAGACCATAAAATCTTGCAAATTATCCATAGAACAAGATATTACAAATAATTTGAAATTTTGATAGCATAATACACGATTTTTCTACTACGAAAGTTAATAAAGTAAATGTATAATTATGTTTACACACAATTTATTTGTAAACAAAATCACTTAACTATAAATACAAAATAAAAGCATATTAATTGCGACCTCAGAAACTTTTTTTTTGGCGTTAAAAATATCTTTTATCTGATAAGTGTGTTTTATATGTTTATAATTTTCTGCGGCCTCATACATAAATATGGCATGCAACGGAAATAGGCTATATTTCCCACCTTTACTTCGCTTCAGTTAAAATTATTTATTCATGTTTGTTAATTTTAAAAAATCCATCATATGATTGATTTAAGTGGCCATCCATGACTTCATGCTATTTTGGCTAATTTTGTACCCCTTCCATCTCATTACACGTCCTCATAAAAACGTAGACCCCTTTTTCCATCCATATGACGTCACAAAACTTCGCCTCCCCTTCCCCATAAAAACAGTATTTTCTATTTGAAAATGAGCATGTTTTTAATCAATTTTTTAAAATCATTTAGTATGTTTTTAGTGTAAGGCTACACTATGATATCGTAACACGCGTGAAGCCATGTAAAAGGTCATTTAATAAATTGTCAATAATCAAATATTTAAGTAGAACTTTTATTTAATTTCCGCTGTTGATGTGACGTACCATTTATTAAACGTTTCCCCCCCCCGTCATAAATGTGTGGACTCCGGTGCGTGACGTCATTTATGTATGGCCTCTAAAAAGGGCGGCAAATTGGAGACCGCCACGGGCGGCAAAAGGTCTAGCTACGCCACTGAATTATACTCAGCTGAAATGTTCAATATCGAGTCTATGGTAAAGTATTTGAGTAACTACTTCAAAGTCTTACTTATCTTTTATGTTTTATTGCTAATAAATTATACTAGTTGTTAACCCGGTAAGATGGAGAAAATCATTATGTAGGCTAGCTTAACGATTTCAGAGAAAGTGCACTATTGTTACCACGAGCGGAACTTACTTCTTTAATATATTAAAGAGAAGGGAGCTTTTAACCCATTCCGCCCTTTTCTCTAGAAATTGGCGGCCAAGTTCGCGTCCCACCTCTAGATGCACTAATATTAAGGCCAGTGCTTCTAAAACTTTTTAGTATTTCTGACCGGCAGGAATGTTTCCATTGGGACCGGTGAACTATTTGCATTACTGACGTGCCGTGGTAGCGAAATGTAAACGAACAATTGGCATATTCCATAGGGTTAGTCTTAATTGTTGCAAATAAGGGATTATAATTATATTTTTCTGTCCCATCTTGATAACTTCTGCGGACCGGCAGCGGATGGCCCACGGACCGATACTGGTCCGCCGACCACCACTTCGAGAAGCACTGCACTAAGCCACTATCTGAACACTACTAATGTGCCTCAACGCATCTGTTTTCTGTACTGTAAATGTACACCAGTGTTTTTCAACCTTTTTTGTGCCGTGGCACACTTTTTTCATGAGAAAAAATCCCGAGGCACACCACCATTAGAAAATGTTTTTTACAATTTACCTCTGTGCCTATATTGACTATATATATATAAACTAATTCTCTTGAATAGGAATATCCCGCGGCACACCAGGAAACATGTCGCGGCACACAACAGCGGTTGACAAACGCTGATGTACCCAAATATCGGAGCTCACATAACAACTTTATCTAGGATAATAATAGATCAAGACAATATTTACATTATTTTGTCTAGTAATAACTGTCTATTTATAGATTACAACGCGCTGAAAAACTGAACGAGTTATGTCATATAACGTATACTATATCCTTGACACGTTTCCTTACTTATAACGTGTTTAGATCAGACGGTAAAAAAATGAACGATTTTCGCCGATTTCTAATCACCAGCGTCCAACAACCACAACAAGACTTATTGATTGTTGCCAAAAATAGATTTTTTTATCAAATCCCAAGTAATTGGTGATGACCTACCGTGTGTTGACATTGTCAGGATGTCAGTCATGTGACATGGCTACGACACTCAGTTTTTTACATAACTCTGCCATTACCACAACCTGCACTTTACCGTTCTCTCCTCAACCTGGGGGGGGGGGGTGACGCTGGTTTTATTAATGTCTCAACTTGAGCAATATGTCAACGTGGTCTGGCGAAGTTTTTATGACAAACTATTGGGACAAGAATAAACCCAGACATAACAAAGGAAAAGTGGTGTATTAGTTGGTTGTTTTTTTTCGTGTAGTCCATTCAATTAACGATATAGATTACACTTTTTTGAGGTGAGGAGGTCAAAGGCGTAGACCCATGGATCAGGAATTAGGAAGCTTATCCAAGAAAAATAAGTTTTCAACTTGAAAAATAGAATAGCCCCATTTCATTAATAATTTTTAAAAGCGCCTCCCAAGCCCCCCAGCATCATTAGCAGGGGAAAAGTCAAAAGTTTTGGAAATATGTTGCACACAAAAACAAAAAAAGTCAGAAAAAAATCCCAGTATTCCAAGGAATTGCAATAGCTAAAAAAATTATTGTTAAAATTACAAATATTTTGACTTTATATAGCTTATATAATGGAAATGAAAGAGAAGTCCTCGGGCGGCAAAGGAGTGGATACGATGCGTAGGAGGCCATAATCTTCGGTATAGAAGGAGCGTCTGTATAATAAAAGAAGATAAGATAAGATAATATCAGAGTGTGTAAAGCTCTGCGTACAATTATATAGGTCATGTACAAAATATTGGACTTCAGGGCCCGGGACCCCCCCCCCCTCAAAAAAAAAAATTAAATTCAAAACACACAGTATTTTTTACAATTCTGAATGATGTGTGTGCTAATAGGAGACAAGAGCCACTAATCTCTGTAAACTTTTATATGGAACAAAGACTTAAACCCAGTGGCGTAACATGGGTTTCTGCTTCCCGGGGCAGGTGCCAAGTTTTCCGCCCGACCCCCCTCACCCCCACTCCTCAGAACGAAATAAAACAATATGTATTTAGAGTAAGTCTGCACTCTATTATCATAACACGTGTGAAGCTTTGAAAACGTCATTAAATAATCTGAAAGCAATCAAATATTCAAGTAAAACTTTTATTTGAAGTAGCACGTTTTGATGTGACGTCATATTTCTTTTTCATTTTACTCAATAAAAAACTTCCCCCTGCAGCTTGCTTTCCGCAGTTGCCATTAGTGTCTAGATATCACATCAGTAAAGGACAATGGTTTTAATGAGAGCTCTGTAAAGCCTGCGCTGTGTTGTCAGACTAATGTTTTTGTTGTTCTACATAGTTTCTTTTTCTTCAATCTGTAAGCGTCTCTGTGTGAAGTATCTTCGCTCAAAAAAAGTCGTGTGTCTCTACATTAAGATCTGAGAGTTTTTAAAAACAATTGATGTATCTTAACGTAAAAATAGTAAAATTGTGTGCGTTCGTGAATAATCCTCCTGAAGTTTGGGCCTGACCTCTGGTCTACGGTACAGCCACTCCCCCTGATAAACTTGATTAATTAAAGCAAACAAAAATATCGGCGAAGAGGGTCGGAGGCCAGCGGCGTCTACACAAGGGGAGAGAGGGAGCATTTGCTTCTCAAATAAGTTTTGAATGTGGGTCGACCACCCAGCTTCTCATTTTGAATTTATCAAGTTATAAAAATCAATATATGAACAGAACGAATACAAATACTGTACTCGGTGTTTTTTTAAATTGTCTGGAAAGTGTGTGTGTGTGTGTGTTTTAAATTTATTTTTATTTTTAATTTTTAAAAAATATTTTTTTCGGGGCGGGGGGGGGGGGGGCGGGGTATAATTAAGTCCTGGTGCAGCCGGGCACTGAACTCAGTGCTAATATTTGGAAGGGTTTCACTGTGTAATCACCAAGGAGCCAGGCTTTTAAATAAATTTAATGAGTTACGACAAAAATAAAGATATAATTTATAATCCCTTGTTTTTATTATTGGATTTTTTTTGAAGTGTTACTGAACGATCAACGGTGTTGGAAAACTTCTTGACTTAAATATTGTATATTAAAAATATTAACACAGAACTACCGAATTGAACACACCCATACGGTAATTATGTCTAAAAAAATATATCAACTCAAATTAAAAAAATCATGTTAAGCCTGGTCCCTTTTTGGACTCAGGACGTGTTAGCGCATTTTCGTATTATGTATCAGTACTTATGTTAGATATCAGCATTATGTAGTTATCAGTAATTGTGTTTAGATTTTAGACATATTTTTATGAATTTTCTTGTGTAATGAATATACTTGAAATTTTTTTTATTTAAAAGTCATTTCTTTACATTTAAATTTTTTTTATTTTCTCTTTAATCTAACTACAAGTGGTTTGTGGTCACTGAAATAGGACTCATAAATGAAACATTCTAAATTGTAATCAGCTAATCGCCCAAATACTCCGTCAATTGTTGTTTGATAGATCGTGGTTGCCAATCTTGTTGAAAGTAGTTGAATGTTGAAGTTTGTTTCGAAAAAGTTTTCAATTTCTGCCCCTGGGCCGCTATGATCTTGATTGAAGTCACCACAAATGATGACGTAAAACTCTCTAAACTTTTACACATATTCTAAAGGCGTCAACAACAAAAAAAAACAGAAAGTAAAAACTCTTCAATGCTTGAAAAACGATGTATTCGACTTCCGGCAATGGCGGCCGTTGCCTGCGCCAGTGTTATCTCTCGATTCGCAATGTTTTTTGGTAGTTTTAACGGGGTTTTTTAACGGATCGAGTAACTGAGTGTTGATGCACAAATGGCAGGTCAGGACATACAAAAAACATATTACATCATGGGTCTAGGACTTATGGTTGCTGAGATCTAGGGTGATGACAGACGGACAGACGGACAAAACGGGTGCAATAGCGCATTCGACTTCTCGAAAATGCGCTAAAGATTGTGTCTTTGCTTACACTGATATAAAAAAATACAATTGAGGCCCAAACTGCCGTGAATCCACAAGAGTCTTGTTGGCTACCACTGTAACTGTGCGCATTGAGGAAATAAAATAAAATGAGATACAATTGTTGGAGAGGATTAATACATCACCGTGGTACGCACTCCAGGTTGACGAATCTACAGACATCGACAACAAGGCGATATTACTTGTTAATGTGAGATATATTTACCATGAGGATTTGTTATGTGCTTTATCTTTGTCAATCAACACCACGGGAGCTGAAGTGTTCAAGTCATTAGTCAGGACACCTAAACTGGTCCTTTTGTGTCGGCATCTGCACAGATGGAGCTGCTGCAATGACCGGACGACTGTCTGGTTTATCAGCTCGGATTAAGGAGGTTGCACCTGAGAGTGAATGTACGCAGTGGCGTCGCTAGGGGGTGCGGTGGGGGCGGGCCGCCCTGGTTGACACCATCAGGGGGGTGACACCAGACTGTAAAATTCTATATATTCCCATTGTTAGGCACTGGAAAACTCGGAGGAATTCTATGGGTTAAATCGAGAGGGGGTGACACCATGCGCTACCGCCCGGGTGACACCATGAGCTTCCGCCCCGGGTGACACCAACTCTAGTGACGTCTCTGAATGTACGCATTGTATCATTCACAAGGAAATGTTGGCAAGCCGAAAAATGTCACCAGAATTTAAGAGTGTATCGATTGGTGTCGTTAAAGTTATTAACCACATCAATGCACACGCCCTTAACCCACGCCCTTAACGCAGATCACAGATGCCTCCTTTAGTACAAAGAAATAATATGGTTGTCCACAGGAAAATCGCTAAACAGAGTATTTGAATCATAAGAGCCATTGCAAAGATTTCTCTCTGAAAAGAAGTCACCGCTGGCAGCACATTTCAGTGACAAGGTATGGGTCGCAAAACTTGATTACCTGTGTGACAACAACAATCTATTGGACAAGATAATTCCCATTTCGACTGCCCTACAGTCAAGACTACAGGACAAATCAAACGTTTGAAAATTATATTTAAATATTTGTTTATAATTAATTTTTATTCAAACTGCCTTTCTCTCATCACACTGTAATTTTAAAATAAAAAAACAACAAATAATTGAGAAAAAAAAAACAACATACATATATCCATCCCTGTGGCGTTACAGCCCATGTAGGGCTTGGGCCTGCCTCACGACCCCCTTCCACTCAGGCCTTATCAACGCCTTTCTTCTCCAATATTGGATGCCCAGTTGTTGTAGTGTAGATCTTTCTCTAAATCATCCATCCATCTTCATCTAAGCCTAGGCCCTCCCTTAAACCGTTTCCCTCTGGGGTTTTGGTGGTGTACCCACTTTACTCCTCTATCATTTGACTTTTTTTCTAGGTGTCCTGCCCAGCGCAGACTGCCCTTTTTTTTATTTCTGCAACTATTGTGGTATCCTGATATAGACTGTATAGCTCATGGTTGGTTCTTATCCTCCATCCTAACGCATCCTTTGTTGGTCCATATATTTTCCTGATAACTTTTCACTTCCATGTATTTAACAAGTTTTATGCAGTTTTTGTTAAGGTCCAAGTTTCACTTGCAGTTACAGCTGATCCGATGACCTTTTCATTAGAGTTTTCTTTGTTTCCCTTGTAATGTTTTTGTTTTTGAGGATTTTCTGGCTACTAAAGTATGCTCTATTCCCGGCTGATATTATTTCTTTGATGTCTAAAATTAATGCATGCCTTTCATTTAGTTTAGTAAATAAATAAATGATTTTTTTTAAACACTATTAATAAGTGGCGTCACTAAGCAGTGTGGGTGGAGGCAGACCGCACCGGGTGACACCATCACAAGGGGTGACACCAAAGAGTAAAATTCTGGATTTTCCTGTTATTTGGTACTGGCAGACTCGTGGGGTCTCTATGGTAAGTCGTGAGTATATGAAACTATGAGCTACCGCACTGGGTGACGCCATGAGCTACCGCACTGGGTGACACCATGAGCTACCGCATTGGTTCACACCATGAGCTACCGCACTGGGTTACACCAACCCTAGTGACGCCTCTGCTATTAACCCCCCTCCCCCCAAACCAAAAAAAAATACTGATACGATTTGTCTCTTTTAATATTTAAAAGCTCCCACATTTGGATAAATGGTCTCAGTAGGAGCAGGAGCTAACTCTCCCCCCCCCCTTTTTTTTTACGACCCCGACCAGCTACGCTATAGATGCCCTCATGACACAACTGTTTGTACATGAGGAGAAAACAGAATAAGGTTGAAAGGTGCACTTGCTATGAGAACAACTCGTACATGGTGTGAATGTCAAATATCACGTCCGTCGTTTGAATGGGTTGGGGGGAGGGGGCTGTGCATTGTCTGTCCACTCCCCTCCCCCCTCGCTTTATCTGACCAGAAATAACATGAACCAGGGCAATTTCTTAGGGTTGATGTCAATACATGTTGAGAAAAAAAGTAAGAACAACAAAGTGATATCATTAGCAGGGGCGCCCAAACACCACGTGACGTCATACTATGAGTAGACTTGAAGTTGGGCGGCTGATAGACCATGCCACGGCCTTGTCGTCTGCAACAATAACCAGCATGTTAGTTTTGGAGGCGTGCCGTGGTGTTGTTATATATACATATATCACACTCGCAAGACGTACTCGTGGGATGAATGGAGACAAAAATCATTTGTTGTCATTGTCTTCAAAGCGGGCATGTCAGCAGGTTTGACACGGGGAGGGGGTGAATATGTGAGAGGGAGGGCTAACGTCTCAAAACAAAGGCTGGTTTGTGATTTATTTTTAAGCAGCACCCCCCCCCCACACACACACAAAAAATGGTTCACGTCAGTAGAAATTATGCAATATCTCCAAAATAAATATCAAGTGATCCTTAGTTGTCTTTCACGGTGGTTCCCAACTAGTGTGCTCTTTTTTTTCTTCACGGGTCGTGCCAAGAAATTACCTCTCATCCCATTAAAAAAAAATACCTATAATCTTTTAAAAAAAAATTTTTAGCATCAAACAATAGCGAACTTATTAATTATCAGGGCCAGCCATATGTTACGTACGCAAGGAGGGGGGAAGGGCCCGGAAGGGGGGTCTTTACTTAACGGCATTTTGCGTATGGATTCGTACACGGGGGGGGGGGTCTCGACTGAATGTGTAGGGGAGACCGGGGCAAGATGACGAGCGGGGCAAGATGAAAAACGTCCTAATTTTTCAGTTTCTCAATAGGTGGCAGCACAAACAAAACAATGCATGCTCCCTAATCAGCCATTCGTTTAATAACAGTGGAAGAAACGCCGAAACCGCCATTTTTGTTAAAGTTATGAAGCTTTGTTTATTTACCGCTGACACGTTAAAATTTGTATGCATCTGTAAATAAGCTCTTCTGGCGAAACAGGTAAGATATTTCGTCTATCTTTCATATTTATGATTTAATTAATTATAATACTATCTATTAACATGAATAAATGTCACGTAATCGCCTTCCTTCATGGCAATAAAAAATAATATTCAANATTACAGATTTCTTTACTATCTATAGTCTACTATGTATCAAATGTATGTTTTAATAATTATTTTTTAAATTATTAATTTAGTTGTTTGCTTATTATTATAGCTCGAGATTGTGTTATTTCTGCTGTAGCAATAATTTGAAATTAATTGTTTTTATCCAGCTTTTGAACTATAAAAATATACATATACACTAAATGAATTATGGTATTTTTAAATTTAGTTTTAACTTTAAATTAAAGGCATAATATAATTTTTATAGTTATTTCAACTTCATTAATATAAAAGTACCAATTTTAAATAATAATATATATATTTCAGAGATGGTTAGACATTATAAGAAGAAATCCTCAAGAGGTGAATGGAACAAAGAATCTATGGCCTCTGCTCTAAAAAATATTAAAGAAGGACGTATGAGCTGCTTGGCTGCTGCAAATGCGTTTAATGTACCTGAAGCTACTCTTCATCGCCACTTGAAAAAAAGTGAAAATGTGTGAGTGTGTATAAATAATAATTTGTTTAGTAAGCTTTAAGAAAATAATTTATTGGTACCTAGTAATTGACCTAACCTCTTGTTTTACATCATCATTAAATATGTATTCAAATCTGTAAAATTTAAATCCTGAAAATTTTCACTAAAATGATTACTTTTATTTCAGGAGATTCCGGTTCATGGAGGACGATTTAGAGAAGTCTTCAGTGATGCACAGCAAGAACAATTAAAATCCTATTTTACAGCAATGGACAAAATGTTATTTGATTATTTGGCTTTAAAAAAAAGCAAAAAACTGAGCTCGAGCATTCTTACAAGCACATCCGTCAAAGAAATGTTACAAGAAAGGGAAAGGCAAAAGGAAGAACAGGAAAGTTTAAAAAAACAGAGAAAAGAAGCTCGTGAAGCTAAACAGGTAGTAAAAAAAAACTAAAACTAAGTTCCTGTGGGCCTAAGTCTATAATGGCCAGATCAAACAGTCCAGTCGCATCAACTTCAAAGGGTGTAGTTATAAGATGTCCTGCCTGCGAAGAGGAATATTGTGACCCCCCAACAGAAGAATGGATCCAGTGCTGTAAATGCCAAGTGTGGTGGCATGAGGAATGTTCCAATTATGAAAATGGCATATTTATTTGTGACTATTGTTAGCTGCAAAGCGTATCAATTGTTAAACAATGTAACAATAATAAAAAAATGTGTTCAACTTCTTTTTAATTTTAGTGTTGCCATCTTGCCCCAAGGTCAAAATCATCTTGCCCCGGTACTGGGGCAAGATGAAAATTTGATATGGTTGTGGAAAAATGAAATTATTCTTTATTTCTTTCATTTAAATAATTAATTTGTAATATATTTAATGCCACAAATGGCTAATCTAACAGTTCATGTAAATTTAATTTTACTATCCATAAAAATAAAGTGATAAACAACTTCCATTGTTAACGTAGTCATCTTGCCCCGGTCTCCCCTACGTACGCACAACAAATTGGGAAAACACTAAGTCACTAAGCCTAGTGACGTAAACCATGAACAAAATGCAGATGAGACTGCAATCAGGCTAATAGATTAGTAGATGAATGAATGTAACGAACAAATAGTACACAAATAAAATGTCGCTCTCATTGACCATTGGGATTTCACCGCAGCTTAGTTTTTAATTTTTATTTCTTTATGTTCGTTTAATTTGTGTACTATTTGTTCGTTGAGGAAGGCTCTTTGCCGAAACGTTCGTTGTTTTGGTACGTTCTGTCAGGCTCACTCATACCCTGTTTACATATAAATTATGCATCTAGTAACGGTAACGTAAACCCGCTCAGGCTGCAAACGGCATTCGAGACCGACTGAGTCAAGACTGGTAGAATCTATGCATTTATGTTTTATAATTTTATGCTAACAAAATTCTGAGCTTTTAATAACTTGGAAGTTGGAATTAATTAATATTTGATTCAGACCAAATGTTCATACATTGCTAAAATATATATGTCTGATTTATATTTCCATTTCTTGAAATTAGTAGAAGTTTCTCAATAGCCAACCGTTGCCTCAGCCGTTATATATACTTAACGGAACGGCAATTTCACTGCTTATATTATTCTATTTTATCAGATTTTTTATGCAGTGATCCAGACAATTAAATGTGAATGTTCCATTGTATTCCTTCAAAAATTTCAACATGAAAAACAATTATTACAAAAAACTATAAAGAGGACTTCAATAACTGACATTTTGAGCTTTTTTTTCAAACTAACATGTGTTAGTTTAAATTTAAAGATCAAATTTATTGTTTTCTTGTTTTCATTACACAATTTGTTTGTGTATTTTATTTAAAAGCTTTACGGCAAAGGCAGTCCCATTCTGTATGATGCAAGCAATCAAATATTTTAAGGGGAGGTGTTAAGAAAATAAGTCTTTTGTACGTATGTAATATATGGATGGTGGACACAGCCGTTTAGGTAATATAATTATCAAGAAAACGGTTTCACTTAATTAGTTATGACATCTATTAGGTATAGAATCAATAGCTCAACTGTATTGGTGAAGAAGGCTTTTTATTTAGGATAAAAAAGTAAAACCACAAATTCGATTTACAAAAAAGAATTGGAATTGAATTTGTATTCTTAAAGAATCATAATACAATTAATTTTTTGTTTTTTTAATTGAATATTCCATGACTGTATTCTTCCACTTTAACCATTAAACATTAGGGCTGGCCTATGATGAGGTTTCTAGCTGGGTAAAATGTCTTTTTTGGAGAGGGGTCTTTTGGCCAGTGGTTGGGTGACCTCAAGCTTTTGATTGCTGGTGATTGGTCACTCGTTATTTGTTAAGTGAGTCTGGATTAAATTATATTTTTGCATGTCACCTTCAGTGAAGTCGCAACTTTTAATGTTAAATCTATGTGATTAGGTGTAGTAAAGTGCATCATCTCTATAAGGTTCTCCTTTCGTGTTATTTACATCTTAATTTACCAGGTTGTTGTTTTGTAGTGATTCTAATGACAGCTTTGAATATAAGTTAATATCTTCATAGCTCTAATCACTTCACAAATGTTTCAGCTTGTCTACAAGTATAAATTTATGAATGTGTTCACGCATTTAAAAGTTTGAGAAGCCCTACTGTTACCCTGATGTAAAATTTGAGTGGGTCATTGACAAAGCAAAACTAAACTCTAGTGATAATTTGACCATGTTTTAAAAATATAAGTAAAAAAACAAAAGAGAATTTTTAAAACGAGGAAAACAAAAAAGAATTTTTAAAGTAGAAAAAAAAAGAGATTCATAAGTGGGTGGCGAAAGATCAATTGTAAAAGGAGAAAACTTCTAGATATTTTATGTCAGGATACCAGAGGGCTCTGCTCACAGGCTGATGGTTTAATCTGGACATGGATGTCCATTAGACATGTGTGAGAAAACAACTCATTACTGGCTAGCACTACAAGGGGAAACTATCAAATGATTTCTTTTTACTAGGGCTGCGGAAATTATCGATTAATTTCTAGATTAATCGGTACATTTTTTTATCGATTAAAATTATTTAAATAGATAAAATAGCGGTTGAAATTATGGAAAATCTTTTCAATAATATAACCGATTTATAAAAAAATAATCAATTATTGATAATTAAAAATAGTTGCTTCTTGACATACAAACTTCTCCATTAAAAAAAAAGATTTTGAAGTGTAAACTTTAAAATAAGCTGTTTGATAAGTAAAATGATATATCAACAATTAAACATTGTTCTCACTTAATTAACAATAACAAAATTTAAATTCATTGACATTATATTGAACTACTTATATCTAAATTAAAAAATGTAAATTGCCTGATTTTGATACTTCCCTTGAAATTTTCAGTTTAATAACGTCATACATCTTATTTTTAGCTTTAATCAAAATTATTGATTAATTATTCGGTAATTTTTCAAAAGTTAACGATTAATTTTAAATTAATCGATAACAGCCCTACTTTTACCCTTAAAATATTTTAATTTTAGAGAGAAAAAAATAAAAATGTACAGTAGCAGGTATCAACCAGGTACACAAGGTTGTTTATTTTAAAGTCACTAATTAGAATTGAAAGGCAGATGGAAGCCATACAACATGATGAAAATGTCTTACAAGTGATTTTTTCAGCAAAACTAGTATAGTGAATATGAAAGGAAAAAGAAGCAGTTGTAATCAACTGAATTTTTTTTCTTAAATGTGTGTTACCAGGCTTCCACAAAATGTGTGTTGCCAGGTTCCCACAATATGTGTACATAACATTACATTGTGCCTAATTCACAGGCACCTGCAGTAGTTGGGAGTGGGAGTCCATGAATTTCTGGATTTAGCCAAGAGTAAGATATTAAAGTAAGCCATGACCCTACATAGGCTGTAACACCGCTGATGATAATTATGGGGGCTCAATATAAAAAAAGCAACAACCACAATGCACCAATTTTATATAAATTTATTATGGTATTTCACCAGGTTACTTTTTATAAAAGAACATGTTGACATGATTAGTAAAGTTATGGAGATAGATCAGTGATCAGTTCACATGCCTCGCTCAAACATGAACTCGGCAACAAGGGGTCTATGCATCCCTCGTATACGGATGAAGCGCCCTACTTCATGCACTTGGGTCTTGATCACTTTTAGTCCAGTCTTCTTTAACAAGTATTCTCTTAATTCAGCTTCAAGGGCCTGTTGAGGATTCATACAAGTTCAATAACATTACTCTTGGGCATGAACTAAATTAAGCCATTCTCCTTTGTAACTTGAGGTGATTTAATACTAACTACAACCCATTATTATCTGTCAAAATAAAAATAATAAGAGACTTTGCAAAGTGCAATCTCTTAAACATATAGTTGAAATTTTAAAATAGCATTGAAATTTTAAAGCAGTTGCACCAAAAATATTTTAGTTTGAACATCTTTAAGTTTAAAGCTAACATTATAACATTACATTTGTAGAATGCATTTAGGTTTTGGTTGAAAATGTACGCAATTAAAAAAATTTCTACAGCAACTAAAAGTTTCACTAAATCTCAGAGGTCTAAATATTCATCAATTTTAAGTCACTGAGAATCCCACGTTTCAATTTTCCCCTAATATCTCACAATGGGATTAACTATAAACCATGACTTGCATGCCTCATTTATTCGTTCATGTGTTAACCTACAAAAAATTGTACCAAGGAAAGACAATTTTGTAGCATAGTATCATTACCATAAACATCTCAAATGAATGACCAAACAGAGTTACATAGAATACATGACTTACCCAAATGTCTCCCTCGATTTTACGAATGACGACTGAGTGCTGGACAGCTTTAAAGGGCCCAGACTGAACATTTTTTAATTCAGGATAAACAGGGAGCAGGTGATTTTTAGTGCGCCGAATAAGGAATTTCTGTTTGGCTATCAATTCTTCTGTAGAAACATAGAAAAAATTTAAAAAAATAAGTTTGCTTATTAAATTATGAATGAAGATAATTTCAATGAGATATTCTCTTTTACAATTCATTTTCTCACATTAAAGTCAAGTAATTTTGGGTTAAGTCTTATTTTATTAATATGACTAAGTCCACAATTAGAGTAGCTGCCTTGCTATGTCACATATGTCCCTGAGATTACATTGAATATCATGGCACAAGAAATATTTACCATATTGCGGATATTTTTATTTGAAAAATGAGGGTTACTTCTGGGATGAAACATTCTGGATGGAAATAAACCTCCACCATAGTTGATTTAGGCTGTTGATACTTACATATAAATATTTATATACATATGGCTATCAATAGTCTATAAGATTTTTTAAAAAAATTACTAACATATAGTATCAGACAAGATGTTCCAACTCTCACAGCAATTAAATGAATTAACAGGCATTACCATTTGGTGGGAACCAACCAGAAGGGGTTGGGTAAGTAGCGTCTTTGGGTAAATCAGGTACAAGTGGACTTGGGAGCAGCGGCAACACATATTTGAACTCATCATGTGACACTTCAAAGTCTGTTGGATAATCTGGTTTTTCTGGCCCATTTTCTCCATTTGGTGATGAAGGATTCAAAGAGGGTGGTGCTGTAGTGAGTGACCTCACATTTTGTTCACACTGCAAAAAAGAAACAAACATTTTTAAGATGTTAATCAAGTAGTTTAAAAACAAATAGAAATTATATATTTTTTAAACATATATTTAGTTCAGTAAATGACCATTGCATCATAATTATTCATTTAAAAAATGATCCGTAGAGTATATATTACTAAAATTTATAAATGCTAATATTAAAGTTGAAAATAAATTATTTCCTATGCACAATTAATAAATAAGGATATACTAACATAATGGTAAAGATTTTTTTAATAATTAACTCACTTTAAAAAAGATATAAGGAATTTGTCTTTCTGACTTTCAATATTTTAGCATTGTCAATGGGTATAACTTCTAACCCAAAAATTGCCTGTAGGAAGCACACAATAAGGATAGAACAGTCTATATAAGGTCTAGTGTGTGTTAAAGAAAGAGATACATATTTATTGCCAGCAGTGTTACAGGTGGTATGGGGAAAGTTGCGAATGGTGGGGGTGTAGACCATAGATGAAAGATATTAGAGGGTACGTCTCATGGTCAGTCCAACCTCCCCCCTCTCCATGAATCTTAAGAATCTATGGCGGCTAAGTATACTGATTGACGGACATCAAAGGGCGGAGATTGGGACTGTATTCATTAAAATTGCAAGTCGTGGAAACTCTAGCATATTTTTATATAGTTAACTTACTCAACTATTTACATTCTATTAAAAAAATACAGCACACAAAAAAATTGGAGAGCATACTAAAAGTTAATGCCCCAGAAGGTTTTCGGTTAACCTTCGCCTCAGTCCCATAAGGATTTCCCGCTCATTGCGATCAACTGATTATGAAATTTAAAAAATTGCGTAAAATGTATTTATTTTAATATTATTATTGTCATTCTCACTTCATCTTTTAGGATAAGAATGGTTACCTTACGTATCCAAAAGACCATCTTGAATTTAATACTATTTTTAACTATTACCTGTAGTTTAGTACTATTATTTTTAAATATATACAATATACATACATACATTAATATATATATATATACAGTGGAACCCACTTACCTCGAGCTCGCTTAGGTCGACCACCCCATTAAGTCGACGGTTTTTTTTTGAACCGCCAAATTCTCTCTTTGTCTTAGTATTTTCTCGTCGTTTAATTCGATTTTTTTAAGTCGCCGAAACCTCATAACACGAGCACAAAAAAGGTCAAATTTGCCACTTAACATCGGTTAAGTCGATCCACATGACCAATCGCAAGCTTTTGAAAATGTTTCACCAGTGTCTGCTGGTGACGTCACAGCCCACTTGCTTTTTGCTCTGTGTTGTTTTTGGTACCATGGCTATGCGATCAGCTTGCTATGTGTGCTGGTGACATTTTCGACACAGCCCACTTGCGCTGAGACATGTGTTGCTAACTTAAATCGCCAGTTTCAGAGATGTGTTGGAGAAAATTAAAAGTTTTTATCGATAATCGACGTTGGTTTTTATTTTAAATTTGTAAATTTCTGCTGTCAGTTGGAGCACATATACCTTCTGTTGTTAGCAAACATGTATGTACAATTTTATAGCATGCCGATAGCTTCATCAAACAAATAACGGCAATGCTGTTGTGTTAAAAAAAACTTCAAAAACACGTGCATGAACATTATCATTTATTAACGCTAGTGATGGGACGATACCAAAATCATAGGCTGCTTACTGCAAGCAAGGCTCCCCAGATTTTAAAATATATAATATAACAGACTACAGACAGTTTACTCTCAATCTCCCAAACCATTGTTGTTGGTTAGTCCTATTAGCATCAAGTTACCGAAGGAATTGTAAGCTGAGGGGATCGTATGGAATAATAAAATGTACCGTGTGCAGTGTCCAAACTTGTTGTCATTGGCAACCATTCATCCTTCAACCTCATTTTGACTATTACATGTACTGTACTACTGCTTTGTTCTCATTTTTTCATTCATAAGAAGTGGCCGTGTGCAAAAGCCATTTAACTATTGGTTAGAATTANTCTTTGTCATGAGTCATATATAGGTCACGATAGACCATTCCGAGTCCAGAAGAGAATGGTTCGGGGACAATGAGGGGATGTGTAGGCTACTTATTTGTGTAGCTTGTAAGGAAAATCAAGCAAGTCGCTTCGAAGGCACAGTATCGCTCAATCTGGGAATCACCGCAAAACGGCGTTATATTTAAACTTAAACGGTCTTTAAAAACGAACGGTCTTAACAACCTTAAGAAAGCGTGAAGAAATAGGGTCCCGACATTCCGATACGATTCTGATTAATCGTCCCATCACTAATTAACGCACATCACGTACATATAGAAATTTCAAGCGCATGTTAATATTTTGCCACCATATTGGTTTTCGCTTTAACTCGATCATCGGTTATGTCGATGCCATTTTTCATTCCCCGACGCCGTCGACTTAAGCGGTTTCGACTGTATATATATATATATATATATAATAGTAATGGGCTATTAGTACAATTATAGTAATTATAGGTACTAGTACTAAGTACTAGTGATAGTAATCAGGGCAGACTTTAGGGCAGAGGCAAACTAGGCAGCCACCTAAGCCTAAAGCCTAAGGCCTCCCATTAGTTTCATTAGTCATTCATTAGTGAATTTAGTGGGTGCCTTGCACAATAATTTTTACATTTTTATTTATTTAATTTAGGGCCACCAAATTCACTTCACCTAGGCGTCCTAGGCCCTCCAATTCCCTTGCCCTGATTTAGTCTTAGTACTCTTAGTCACGGTCTTAGTCACTCTTACTCTTAGTCTTACTCATTTATCATTTAGCAATTTAGGCCGCAACTTAGGCTGGCCCTGTAGTCGGAAGTAACATAGGTTTTTAAAGTCCAAGACGTATTGGACATTATAGGCCAGTATATTACCTTAAGTATCAAATTAATATTTGAGTAGCGTGCAAATGATGAAGTGGGTTTTATTAATTGTCTGCATTTGTTACAAGCCCTTATAAGTGAAACCGTATATGTAGCCATTTCCCAATGGATTGTCTGTAGGTGACCCCTTACTATTTCACTTAACAAAAGAGCTTCAGTCTAAAATTACAAAATTTCATTCACCTTATTAAAATGTAAATTATTTGTTAAAATTAATTTCTTTATAACTTCAATTATTTTTAAATATTTTTTAAATTAATATTTTAATAAAAATGAATGATTTATATAAATAATTAAGGGCCGTTTTCATATTGCAAAATCATTGTGAAAAAGGGATTATGAAAGGATGAATGAGATTAATATTAACAATAACAATGTAATGTAGCAAAATATTACCAAAACAAACAAACTAACAAACAAACAAACTTAAATGAATAACTTAAGACGAGATAGGACTTCTAAAAAAACTTAAGAATCTAGAATAAACAAAGCTACTGGTCCCGATGAATTGCCAGCAAGGTTATTAAAAGAAATAAACAATGAACTGTCCGCAATCCATGTAATGAAACTTTTTCAAGTTTCAAGCTTCTCTAAGCCAGGGTAAGGCGCCACAGAACCTGCTATTAGCTAATGCAACTCAACTCCTTAAAAAAAAGGTGATAAATCAGACCCTGGTAATTATAGTCCTCTCACACCTGTAAAGTACTAAAACACATAATATATAGTAGAATAGTCAATCACCCAGGCAAACATAATGTCATATGCCCACATCAACATAGCTTTACGAGAGACATCATGTGACACACAATTAATTGGGCTTATAGATGTTCTGACAAACGGCTTAGATAATAATAATTAAATAGATACAATATTACTTGATATCTCAAAAGCATTTGACAAGTTCATAGCTTAAGTTTACTTTTTAAAAAAAACTTAAATATTTTGGAATCTCGGGTCCCATACATCATTGGATCTAAGACTTCATTTTTGGGTAGAGAGCCAATTTTAATAATTAATGGATTAATGGTTAACTCAGGAGTTCCACAAGGAACTGCCTTAGGTCCCCTACTCTTTTAATTTATGTAAATGATTTACCCAACAGTAGGGATCAGCAAACGGGCAAATTACCCCATTTTGGGTAAAAAGGAAATTCTTGGGGGTAATGTAGACCCATATAAAATCCGTTCTTTATCTGCAAAAGTTGTGAAAAACAGAATCTCTACATTGGCTGAAAATGTCAGGGAACAAGTCTTTTCTTCTATAAATGTGAGGAAATTCTTTGCTATTCAGCCTGATGAGACTACTGATGTCATTGATAATGCAAAGCGTATGGTATATGTTCCCTAGAAAGATTTACAAATTATTGAAAAGGAAATTTTGTTTTGTGCTCCTCTCGAATTGCAATGTCAAGGAATTGATGTGCACACCACTACATATATATAGACTGCGTCTTGTTTTGGAGAGCGCCTCTACAGCGCCTATAGAGCGTCTCCCCAGCCGACGGATGGGGGAAAGCCCACCAGATATGGAGGGTACCGGGGAAATAAAATACCCGAGGTGGACCTAAATCAGCCCTACTGTCTTGTAGGAAGTGGAGGGATCTACAAAGGCTAGGGACCCAACCCGATCAAAGGCAGCTACCCACTGAGCTGTGAGGGGCAACCCCCCAAGTGGTTGCGCGCAAGGCCAACAACCCTGCCGTGTAAAAAACAGAATTACAAAGACACCGAAAAGAGGAGCAAAAGACATTTCAGTCCTGGGAGAGGAGGGAAATATGACGCTTAATAGTGAAAGCCAAAACCTGGAAGCTGTTAGGCCGACAACCATCATCTCTACCAGGACCACCACCGCCATCGGAGCTTGGAATGTCCACACGATTTATGAGGCTGGTAAAGCTGCACAAAAGCCGCCGAGATGAGGAGATAAGTATAAGCTCACCATTCTCGGAATTAGTGAAACTGGATGGGGACAGAAGAGATTAATCTCAGGAGAGATGGTGATATTTTCAGGACATGAAGAAGAGAATGCCCTACATACACTGGGTGTTGCCATGATGCTATGAAGGGCAGCACAAGGAGCTCACATCGGATGGGAGGCCCGTGACCTAGGATTCTTTTAGCAACCTTTCAGACAAAGAAACGTAGCATCAACCTAGATGTCATCCAATGCTACGTAACAACTAATGAAAGCGATGAAAGAAACAAAGAAGAATTCTACAAGAGAGTTATGACCATAGTCCAGGGTCACCCATGGTGGAACATCGTCATCCTCATGGGAGACTTCAATGCCAATATCGACAATTGCAACACAGGGTATGAAGAGGTTATGGGACAACAAGGGATAGGCGAGATGAACGACAAAGGGTGAGAGGTTTGCGGACCTATGTGCCACAGCAGACCTGGTCATAGGGGGAGTATTTTCCAGCACAAGAGAATACATAAAGCTACATGGGTCTCACGGGACATGAGAACGATGAACCAAATAGACCATGTATGCATTTGTAAAAAATTCAGACGATCTCTCCAAGACGTACGTGTAAAGAGGGGAGCTGATGTTGCCTCAGATCACCATCTTCTTGTGGCCAGGATAAAATTAAAGCTAAAGAGACATTATACCGAGCAACTAGCATATAGGTTTCGGTAAAATACCTCCCTCCTGAAGAACCAAGCCAAAAAGGGATAATTCAAGATCTCACTATCAAATAAGTTCCAAGCCCTACGCGAAATACTCGAAGTCGAGACAACCAAGGGAAAGTGACAAAGCGTTTAAGAAACAGTCTAGTCAACATGCCAAGAAGTGTTCGGAAACAGACACACGAAGAATGGATAACAGCAGATACACTGAGTAAAATATAGAAGAAAGGAAAAGAAAGAAAACAAATAAATAACAGCCGCACACGAGTCTAAGAAAGAGTATGCAGATGCAAATAAAGAATATAAGAGAAGCATCAAGAGGGACAAGAAATAATTTATTGATAAACTTGCTAAAGAAGCAGAAGATGCAGCTTCCCAGGAGAACATGTGGGAATAGTTTGATACTATTAAAATGCTGTCTGGGAAATTTAGCAAGGTAGAGTGACCAGTGAAGGATAAAATGGGAAACAACATAGCAAGTGATGTGCAGCAAAGAGGGAGATGGAAGGAGCACATTGAAGAGCTCTTAAACAGGCAAGAACCAAAGAGTCCACCAGATATCCAACCAGCTGATAATGACCTGCTAATTGACTGTAATAGTCCCACCAAAGAAGAGATTAGCAGGGCCATTAAACAACTCAGAAATGGAAAGGCTGCAGGTCCTGATGGCATCCTAGCAGAAGCACTGAAGGCGGACTTGGAAACCAGTGTTGAAATGCTACACCCTCTGTTTATGAAGATATGGGAAGAGGAGCAAGTGCCTTCTGATTGGAAATAGGGACACCTTATCAAGATCCCAAAGAAGGGGGATTTAAGCTCCTGCTCGAACTACAAAGGGATCACCCTGCTGTCCATTCCAGGAAAAGTTTTCAGTCGTGTACTACTTAACAGGATAAAAAACGCTGTAGACCCTCTGCTGCGGGATCAACAAGCTGGCTTTCGCACCAACAGATCCTGCACTGACCAGATGGCAACACTGTGCATCAGCTAGAGCAGTCAATAGAGTGGAACTCACCACTCTATGTCAACTTTGTTGACTACGAAAAAGCCTTCGACAGGCAGACTCTTGTGGAAATTGCTAAGGCATTATGGGTGCCACAGAAGATTAGGATATAATCAGAAACATGTATGAAGGGATAAACTGCCGAGTCGTCCATGGTCAGCAGGTGACAGATGCTTTTCAGATGAAGACTGGTGTGAGAAAAGGTTGCTTGCTGTCATCATTCCTGTTTCTGTTAGCCATTGACTGGGTGATGAAAATATCTACACAGCAGAAAAGAAATGGCATCCAATGGACCTTGTGGGATCAACTTGATGATCTCGACTTTACTGATGACCCTTCCCTTCTTGCACATACCCAACAACAGATGCAGGAGAAAGCAAACATTGTCAGCCACTTATGCTCGCATAAGTCTTAACATACACAAAGAGAAGAGTAAAATCCTTAAGGTTAATGCCACCAGGACATCACCCATCATGATTGAAGGAGAAGCCCTTGAGGAGGTGGACAGTTTTGTTTACCTTGGCAGCGTGGTAGATAAACAAGGTGGTACAGATGCTGACGTCAAAATAAGGATAGGAAAAGCAAGAGCAGCTTTCCAGCAACTCAAGAATGTTTGCGTCTTGAACAACTTAGGCAGCAAGTTAAAAGTAAGGATTTTTAATGCTATGGTGAAACCTGTGCTGCTATATGGAGCTGAGACATGGAGAACAACGGCTGTAAACTTGACCACAATCCGGTCCTTAATCAGCAATTGTCTAAGGAATTCACTGGCCGGACAAAGTCAGCAACCAGGAACTGTAGCAGCGGACAAAACAGAAGCCCACTGAGGAAGAGATTCTTCAAAAGCGTTGGAGGTGGATCGGTCATACACTAAGAAAACCTGCTTCTAATACAACAAGACAAGCCCTGGAGAGGAACCCACAGGGTAAGCGGAAAAGAGGCCGTCCAAGAAACACCTGGCGCCGAGAATTGGAGGCAGACATCAAGAATATTGGCCATGAATGGAAGATCCTGGAGAAACTGACCCATGATAGATGACTGGAGGTCTCTTGTAGGTGGCCTATGCCCTTGAGGAAGCGCAGATGCTGACGATGATTGGTGGATGTCCCTCATGAAACGAGAAGGCTCAACAACAACTTGCTTGCTCTACTTTCTGGTGAATTATATATATAAAAAGATGATCAAGTCTTGAATCATCTGAAACCTCCAGGGTGGTCCACAAAGTGACAAATTATTTTTTAAATTCAATATCATTACTACAAATTATAATTAAATCACACATAACAGCTTAATAAATTACAAAATTAAATTAAAAAAACTCAAATTATGTATCAAAAATGTTTTATTCTTAGTCATGTTCAGATTAAATCCTTTAATTATAGACACAAGATCACTTATTCATATTTTTCTAACTGATTTGCATAACAGATGGAATTCAGGACATGCATTGAAAATAAATATGAGAAAAATGTAGTTTTCTATTTACTGATAAAGAGAGATGAACCACAATTTCTATGGAATCCAAGAATCCCCATAAATTTGATGTGTAGGCAACTTTTTAAATATTAAAAAAAAATTCTGTAAGGCTGATGTCACTTGTAAAAAATAATCAACTGATCAGTCATAGTCATACCAATTTCTCTCTCTAATGCTGTTTTTTCTAGTTTGGTAACCTTAAGAGGTTTATAATAATTTAGAAAAATATTTGCAGGGCAAAAACAAATTCTGGAAACGATATTAAAATATCTCATTAGTCATAAATTTCATTCCATTTAAAAAGTCATTTACTATAATGTACATTCATTTTTGTTAATATTAATAATATTTCCACAGAAGAAATAAAATTCTTGTTAATTCCACTGTAACCCTCATTCATTTTGAAACTGAACTGAAAAAAAAACGTCTTTCAACCTGGGATTTTTGTAAAGAAGCAATACTATCTCTTATTGTTTTATTCATAACATAAATAAATAAATTTACAGAAAATGTTGCTCCTTTCCATAATAACATTCAATTGAAATCTAATTTTTTTAAACATTTTAGGTTCCTTTAAATTAAACTTTCTAGTTAATAAATAAATATATATCTTTTTTGGAATCCAGACAAGAAATTTATTGGACATTAAACATTACTTATGGTAAAATATTATACAGAAAGTTCACAGTTCCTCTTATTTTAGGACTTACAAACACCTTGTAATCTTCATATTGTGTCATTTATCAAAATGTTTACCAAGCAGTATAGCTATTGTTTGAAATAATTGATGACCTTTGCATAAGCAGCACATTAATACAAAAGGCATTAATAGTTGAACTAATTTATTTATCACAGGTATTGGGGAAGCAGCTAAGATGTTGACACTTAAAGAAGTCACCATGAGACCAGGATGGTATCTCCTGACTCAATGGAAAAAAAACCAAGTTGTCTCATGTCATTATCCAATTCAATCTCTGGTCCATTGACTTTCTATTAACACAATAGAGTAGAAAAATTAATAGAAAGTGCAAAGAAGGTAATTATTTTCTAAAAGCACTGCACATAAGGCTTTAATTTCTTTAAAATAAACAAATATAGGGTCTTAAATTTAAATTACTTATCTCATTTTTAAAATTTTTATCTTAACTTATGTTTTAAAAACCACTACAGAAAAAAAAATGTTACAAAAAAAAACAACTATTAGTGATGATTTTTTGTGTGGCTATTTAGAAACAAGCTTTTAGCAAAATGGATCATAACTACCGCTAGGGTGCTTAAAACTTAAAGCTAACATAATTAACATACCTTATGACTGGAATATGCTAATTTTGGTTCATTATTTATCTTGTATAATCTTTGTATCAAAGTTTTAAGCTTTTGAATTGACATTGTACCTGAGAAAAATACCAGTCATTTAAATATAATAACATTTTTAAAAGATTCATAAAAGGTTAACGTTTTTTACAAACATCAATTATTTAATTGCTGTAAGACATGCAAAGTTTAGATTATATTTATTTAATTTTAAAAAGCAGATATAATGCAAAAATATCAAAATCTTTCTGTAATAATTTTTCTTGTACCTGGAAGCTTTTTATCTAAAGTTCCTCTTTCTGGATGCTGTGGACAGAATATCTTGATGGCTAAAGAAAAAAAAATCCATGGTTAGTAATATTTATAAGAAATGACAGATTGTAGTGAAACATTAAAAAAACTGCAATTGAAAGATAAAAATTTTATTATAGAAAATACAAAACTTTGTATTAAATAAACAAGCAAGAGGTACATTTAACTCTTAAAGCCCAATAAGGTTTTCAATAATCTTCTGCCTCATTGCCGTATTGCGATCAACTGGTTATGAAATTAAAAAAATTCCGGAAAATCCATTTATATTATTATTGTCATATTGACCTCATTTTTAGGCTAAGAATGGTTATTTTACGCATCCAACACACTGTTTTGAGTTAAATACCATATTTACCTGTAATTTAGTAATATTATTTTTATAATAAAGTATAGGAAAATTGCATATTAAAAAAAACCGTAAAACTACCAAAAAAACTTCGCAAATCGAGCAATAACACTAGCGCGGGCAACGGCCGCCATTGCCGGAAGTCGAATACATCATTTTTCAAGCATTGAAGAGTTTTTACTTTCCGTGGTCTCATTTCTAGCAAGAGTGCTATCTAGGGACGTTTTGGGAATAGCAGGCAGGGACACCTTTAAACGCTTTGCGACTTTAAGAGTTAACTCTTTTTCTCCGTAATTATTTTCCACGTTTTGACGGAATTATCTATTTTGGAAATTTGTCACGAACTACCATGCCATCTTAAAATGTTAATAACTTTTTTATTTTTTAGCAGATAATAATATATTTGGTATTGAATTAAAGGGAAATGAATAATGTTTTTAGGCAACACAGACTCCTGACCTTATTTCCATAAAATAGTATGATTTTGTTGTAATGAAAATAAAGTTTTATTTAAAAATTTTTAAATTTTTTTGTACAAAACCTCATTCAAAGTCACTAAAATTTAGATTTTTATCTAAAATGTAATAAAGTAATGTTTTTTTAGAAACTATATTCATTTTTGCACCAAATAGAAACAATGTCACTTCAAATAAGCAAATAAATATAATATTAGAGCTCATTATCCATGGTCACCCACACTGGAAAATTATACAAAAAATTGAACTGTTTACAATGGAACTTGAAGCTATACATATTGTAACTAGAAATTGTTTTAAATTTTATATCTAAAACTGCACTTAGTTTTAGTGAAAAGTTTAGCAGCTTTCAAATTTCATTACATATAGTCAATATTATTATTTGTAGTATAAATATTCACCAAGATTTGAGACGTAGGTGGGACATGATGTTTATCAACAGATGACTTGTCAACTTATTTTTTTATCAACTACTACTACTAGTACTAGCACTAAGACTAAGCATATGTTTCATCGGCAATTTAAAATTAATATCTCAATAATCATTAAAAAAAAACTATACCTTGTTTATCATCGTAGTATTTATAATAGTATTAGATCAATAACCAGATGAGCTAGTTGAATATCCATGTTTGTAAACAAACGTAAAAGCGAAAATGAAAACAAGCCTTTCAAACGCTTCTTTCGTGGTGAAAACACGTTCAAACAACCGATTTCCGACATTTTAATTCAAGGGTAATCATTCTAGAATACATTAAAACTAGTTTTAGTTAAATAGGTATGTAAAGAAACGAAACTATTCCCTTTTAATAAATCAATGCTGCCATTGTTGATCCGTCAGAAAAGTCATTTTAAAATCAACGATGGCAGCGTTGTTCCGGAGAAAAAGAGTTAAAGAAATAATTAGAATTCGTTAAGCTAAACACTTACACAATAAACTGTCTTTTAAAGCTGAAGATTTTTCTCCCAGTTCTGAATCTTCTGGGGCTCCCCATTCTGTTAAAAAAAAAATCCCAGCTATGAGACTTGTTACAAACAAACAAAACAAAAAAATCCCATCAACACAAACTTATCACAAAACCAAATAAAATAAAAAATTATAACAAGATTTACAACAAAAAATAAGATACCATCAAATTAAATTGAAACAAAAATTGCCTTTAGGAAAATTTGTTTTCTTTATTTTGATACATTAAAGGATAAAAAATCATAAATGTCTTCACAAAAATATTGACCTTTACATAGTTCCAAAATGTTTGTAGCAATAAGAGAAAAACAATTCTTACTATCAGCAATAACTTGATATCTGGGATGGTTGGCTATAAACTCTTTGCTCGGATTGTTTTTGGCTTTGTCACAGTTCCCGCCAGACAGTTTCCATTCTGTACCAAAGCGCTTGAGGTAGTCGATTTCTGAGCCTTTTCTTTCTTCAAATGATATCTTTTTAGTAAATCAAATTATTAGCAATACTAATGAAAAGCTTTGTAATCATCATAGGATGAATAAATTAGATTCAAAAGATTTTAAGGCATTTGAAACAAAATTAAAGATTTCAAAAGAAAATAAAGATATGGAAATAAAAATTTATTCTAATAATACAGAATCTATATACAGAACATACTGGTGTTCTGCTGATGAGCTTGAGGCCCCCAATCTTGGCAATTAACAGCTGTCTGACTGTTTCACTATTAAACGTCCTCAAAATGGGATTTACTGCCATCTGAAGTTCCTCCAGCCTTTGCAATTTGTTAAGCTCGTTTATGGAAGACCACTGACGGAAAAATTTTTTTTTTAAATATTGACTTTTAAAATTAACAATTTAGAGATAAAAATATTTAATTTAAATAAATGCTCAATTAATATTTTGTGATGAGTTTTTACTTTGCCAGTAGCACAAATTTCATCTTAAAAATATATACAAATTTAAAGAGAAAAAACACACCATTATGGTGTAAATTTACCATAGCAGTTTAATTTTTAAAAAGCTAAAAGCATACATTTAGTTATTCATTTACTTAGAGTTATTACGAAAGAACAAACACTATTGTAAAAATTGTATGTCCTTTAAATTAATTCTTTTATAAATAGGAGTACAAAATAAAGCAAGATCTTAAATAGTGTTTTTCCCTTGTCCCAACCAAATGCACTTAACATAAAATAAAATGTAATTTAAAAAACTTACAGAAATATATACATTAAATACAAAAGAATTTGAAACTTTTTATTTCTTTTTAAAACAATGACATAATGGGCACACTTAAGCTAGATCTAAAGGCCAAAGTGCACAGTCAGGAAATTATAGTTTGAAAAGATGTGAGTTGGCTTCAGTTTTTAAGATGTGAATTACAGGAATGTTATGAATATGTAATGGGTAAGAATTCCATTGTTTTGGAACATAAAAAAAGAAAAAGATTATTCATCAAATTTTTGGTGCTGTCTTTGGAACAGAACGAGGATGAATAAACACAGAGAAGTTTGGTAAGATAGGAAAGGCTTTAACTAGAGAAGGGCTTACGACATAGAGTGGAAAATTTGTATTCAATCAATACTTTGTTCAAGGAGCAAATAAAGTTAGCCAAGTAGTGGAGTGATTTGGTCTCATTTTTTGCCTTAGAACAAGCCTGGGAGCTGAATTAGTAGACTTTTACTTTTAATAGCTTTCAAAATGAATTGTTTTGGTGAACTCAGAGAAGAGAGTTGCAATGGTCCAGATAAGAAAGAAAAAGATCACTAGAGTTTTGTTGCACTAACTGTGAGAAAGTGGTGAACTGAACTGTAGTAACAGAGGGTGGTGTACTCCTTTCACCAAGTCACCTCAGCTAGAGAAATAGCCATACACAGATGCTACCTGTGATTTATCAGAGAGGTAAGATTGAAACCAAACCAGAAGTGAATGAGAAATTCTAATGTAATTTTGAAGAGGTCTGAAAAATGATTTTCAAAACTAGCAAAGGCGGCTCTAAGATCTAAAAGGTCAAGATGGAGATGTTACCACTGTCTACTGCCAGCAGCAGGTCAGTTGTGACTTTCAAGAGAAATGTCTCTTTGGTGTGAGAAGGCCCATTGGCTGTCTGAGAATAGTGTGGTTTCTAAGATAGTCAAAAAGTTGTTTCAAGAATAGCTTTTCAATGACTATAGACAGAGATGATAACTTGGAGACAGGGAATTAATTTTTTTACAACTGAACGGATGCTACCTACCTCATGGATACCATTTCTTTTGATAATTAAAGATTTTAGTTTTTTAAATGCTGAAGTTTTTTCTGATGGTGAACAGTCAGGGAAGTAAATGGTCTTGATCTCATTCTCACTAATAATTAGAGTCTCAAGCCTGGGGAAAAATACAACAACTTGTTTAGAACTCTTACCTTTCATTTAAAAATATTAAAGAGTTCAATCCAAATGATGGTGTAAATCTAAATGTATGAAAATGAAAGTATGTATGTCTGAATGTCTGTTTTTCCTTTATGGGCATATTACACAATTCATTCAATCGCCATGAAACTTTGGGAGATATTTGTGCACGCTTCCAGGACGGAAATTGGCAATTTGTTGTTTTTTAAAATATAAAACTCATGTGAGGCAAATGTCATTTTTTCTAATATGAGCTATGTAAAAAATTAGTTAAATGGGTAAATGGATGGATCTTAACAAAACTTTATATTAAAACTTGATAGGCCATAATGTTTATTATTTCCTTGTTAGCTATTTAAATATCATTTTAATTATCTGATTGCCATGAAACATTTTGCATTTATTAAGTACACTTCCATAAGGTTTCTGGCATTTAAAAAAAAAAAATTACCACGTACTGATTTTTACAAATTTCTTTACTTCTTAAATCGTTGCAATTAGAAAGCTAGTATTCAAAAAAAAATATTGATTACGCCACCCCAATTACAATATATATATGTGAAAAACAATGTGTGTTAGTTTGTGAATTAGTAAGGCAATTGTTGAATATTAAATTCCACAATTATCAAGTATTGATTTTTTTTTTTTTTACAGAGGCTTGTTTTAAATTTCTGTGACTGTTGTTTAAGGGATACAATCCCCTTGACAGCCTGCGTCACTGCACTTTATACAAGCAAAAACACAAACCTTAACAGCTTTTAAACCAGAAAATGTGCATAACTTACAAGGGTAGACTTCCCAGCTTCAGCACTTCTTCCCAATCAGATATCTTGTTAGTCATTAAATTCAGGTTCCTCAGGCACTTGAGTACATGAGAGGCTTCAGCTAGCTGGGAGATATTGTTGAATGAGACTTTGACTATTTCAAGTGATTGAAACATGGAGCAGCAGGTTAGGACTTCTTTCCAGGATATATACATTTGGTTCATTGTTGCTTCTTTTACTTTTGGAAAACATGATGACAACGAGCTTGGGTCCTTAGGAACAATAAGTCTATTTTCACTGTGAAGGAATTTCAATCAATAGTCACTTTACAAGAAATGTTTCTGATATATAAAAATCAATGAAATAAAAAATGTTACTTTTTCTTATTTTCAATGGAAAATGGATTCGATAACAAGTCTTTAAAAAGCTATTTTAAACACTTAAGTTAAGAGAGGAAAATTAAATTGGGTAAAATGATCAGTTTGTATAAAGACAGCTGTTGTAAACTTGATATTCATAATGATATATTTTCCCCATTCTGGTCTACAGTGTCAATACGCACATTTGAGTACACTGAAACAACAACCAATTTCATTTCTAATGACAAAATCATTTCTAATGACAAAATAAAATTTATACCTGACATTTAACTCTGCAAGGAGTGGAAGTTGTCTGGCCATATCAGCAACTTGTTCCCACGATGATATTAAATTTGCAGACAAGTCCAATTCTATAATACTTGGACACAGTCGTCCCAGCTCACCATGTGGGCCTCCGCTATATACATTCATTTCAAAGACTGAGACTTTTTTAAGTTTGTTGAACTGGCTGTGGAAAACGATGCTAAAGTTAGCTGCTGTGGATAAATTAAACATCTATGAAACTTAAAATAAATAGACGTGTAATCCTCAGTTAGGTTTATGTGGTCTAAAATGTGTCACATCCTAAATACAAATCTACACAAAGTTGAATTAAGCTGAAAGCTTTAATTTTTAATGAATAACTTTGATAAAATAGCATTTCATAATCAAATGGGCAACGTCAGTAGCTACAATAAGACCATCTATGCCTAATGCTTTGCTACAGTATTTACAATTTTTAAAATACTAGATTTGGGTCTTTTTAATATGATTTATTGCACTAAATTCCTTCCAAAAACATTAAAACTTTGTTCAACACTTGAAGCCAAAGTTGTTTTTTTTATATTAGTTTATAAAACTCAAAGCCAACTTATTTTATATTTTCCCTTTCCCTTTTAGTCCAAGGCATTGTTACAACAGCATTGTCATAATCCAATACATAAAAAAGCTATATGGTTGTAAAATGTTCCAGATCAAAAGTAATTATATCCAAATAAGTTTTAATGAAAAACAAATACTGGTTTCACGATAGTACAATTACGTGGATTGGTTTAGTTTTGCCTGTAACGGCCAATCAGATGTTTGGTTTGGTTAGGAGTTTATCCAAGATGTCTGCGCCCTTGTTGAACATGTGTTTACAATATTTACATTGAGTTTGCGAGAAAAAAATTTTTTTTTGGTCATGGATCATGACGAACCTCAACCTGGTCCATCTGGGACAAAACGTCAACGTTCTTCCTTATTCTCAATACAAGAAATTATTGGGTTTTTTAAAGATTTGTCAGAATTAGTTTATGATAATGATTTGGAGGATTCAGATAGTGATAAAAATATGAGACCGATAATGAAGGTGTGCCGAGGGGATCAGCTGATCGAAAGGGGTGTGTCCCAAGTGTGAACGCTACTTGTGTATAAAGAGAGGGAGCCCCTGCTGATTCTACTGGCATACTAAGTTGAATTTTGGTGCTAGAGTTCAGGTAGATCTATTCTTTTGCATGCATATTTTATTTCATGTTGTTATCTTTCTTGGTTTTTCCTCAGTCGCCACTCAAACATGACATATTATGAAATAAGTATAAAATGCTCAGGAACCCAGGCATAGGGTAAAATTAGGCGCAGGAGGGCAGGGCTCAAAGGGTTAAAATTAAAGAAAATAATATTTGTTTCGATTTATTAATAAATAATTAATTATTATTGATTAATAATAGTTGTGTTTTTTTACGTACAACCTTCTCCATTAAAAAAAAAAGATTTTAAGTGTAAACTTCAAAATGAGCTGTATGCATAACTTTGACTTCTTTTTTTTTTTGTATTGCTTAAAAAAACAAAATGTTAGGATTGTTATTTTTCAAAATGTCTTTAAGACAGGGGAAGTAACTCAATAAAACAAACAAATTCAATTGCCTGTTTTTGTTACTTCCGTTGAAATTTTCAGCTTAATGACATCATTGATCTTATTTTAGCTTTAATCAAAATTATAGATTAATTATTCTGTAATTTTTCAAAAGTTAACAATTAAATTTAAATTAATGAATAACAGCTCGAGTGAAAATCCATTATTACCTTTGTTGTAGATTGACTTTTTTGGCTCCTATCATTTCTACTATGGTTGCATTGAGAAACTTATCTACAACAAAGAGGTTCTCCTTTTGAACTCCAGCTTCCTCATCATTCTGTAGGCCATACCTCTCAAGCAGTGCATTCACAATGGTTACACCTCCATTTACTTTTTTTGGCCTCACAAAGGAACCAGACTTTGGATGGCTGTTGGTAAAGTTTACTATAAAAATTAATGATGAAAATGTTCAGAATTTCTATCTTCCTTTTTCTTATACCACCATATTTTTGGCATTTCATTTCTTATTTATTCTGAGAGGATATCACCTCACACTTTCTCAGTGAGTTTTTATGATTCTCAATGTTAATGTTTAAAAACAAAACAATTGAATAGAATTTTATTTACATTTATTTAAGAACTTTATGTCACCTTGGGATATGGTTTTTCATTTGATTGGGACAGTTATAAAATAATAATGGGGCAGAAAGCAGGTAAAGTTACGTTTAATGTTAACACCCAAAGAATAGTCTTTTAAAAAAATCAGTTATTGTAAATAAAGTATTTCACTGCTGTTTTACAATGGGATAATGTAATTATTAACTTTCTAATTACAATTTGCTTTCTTTTGTAATAAAATAAGTTTCTAAAAAATAAGTTTCTAAAAATAAGTTTTTAAAACAAAAAATAAAAACTTATAAATGTAAATCACCTGGTATGAAAATAAATAGTTCCCTCATAAGATCCATCATGTTTTCCTCTCTCAGGGTTGTCCCAGTCCACACCAAGCCAGATTCCTAAAAGTTATAATCAATTACCAAATATATATGTATTTTTTTCATGTACTGTATGCTCTTTCTCCCGAAAATTTTTGTTTTTAACCAACTAACAAACAAATTCAGATGTGCAGAGGTGTTTTTTGCTTTGTTTTTTGTTTATTACTTTTGAATGATGCACTAAAATTCACATTAATAAGAGAAAATTAATCAATAGACCAATACAATTATACAATTTTATTTATAAATATAGGGTGACATACACACACATATAAATATATACTCTGTTGCTGATAGTGGAATAAAGAACCATTGTAATTCTGTGAGCTATGTGAAACTAAAATAACCATTACCTTTCTACAGTGAGGACATTTTTAATAGAATGTATCTTTCTTCAACTTTAACTTAACTGAATTTACTGTCTCAAGAATTTCATGTAAATATATTTTCATTTACAAAAATGTTATTCTTCCAATTTATAAAATATAAAGTAATTTGGGTTAATAAAGTGTATTAAACTCATTGATGACAAGCATATTTCTTTTCATATTGCATTTTTAGTACATTGGTATGGTACTCTTTTTAAAAAAAAATATTACTTGAACAGCTACTGCTGTGCGCTAGCTTTACTACTGTAATTTTCATAACTATCTTCTAATGACTGTTAAAAGGAAATTAGTTTAAAATTAGTACTTAGTTTTGTAGTTTTAGTGGGAATCCTAGAAAGAACTCATCTCTATGCAAATTAATTATAAAAAAGTATTAATATTAAGTAAGTAAATGGGTAAGAACTGACTCATTTTTTAAACAAAAAATGTAAATCTGATTTACATAACATCACTGAATCAGCCATAACAGCAGTTGTGGTTTACCATTAAGAGTAGCCTACATATAAGGATGAAAAATGCAGTTCAGTGATACTCCATTATTTAAAACATTACAGGAATATATCTTTGCTGTTTAATTCAGTAATCACCTTTTGTTGGTGGCACTATTCCAATAAATCGTATGCATGCTCGATGATCATCGCATACAATCCTATCTCCCACCTGGAGCTTTGTACCATCTGAACGAATAAGTCCTGTTGATAAAAATGTTATAAATATAACTCACTAGCCTCTATACCCAACATTCCCAAAGATAATATCATTAGGAATAAAAGCATACACCTTTTTTAGGTAAATATACTTAAAAGCCCTGTTG
Source organism: Radix auricularia (assembly GCA_002072015.1). Lineage (NCBI taxonomy): Eukaryota > Metazoa > Mollusca > Gastropoda > Lymnaeidae > Radix > Radix auricularia. Next base: position 100,280 of record MUZC01004707.1, on the reverse strand, counting down.
TTAACAAAAGTCAACTCACTAAATTTGCTTCAAACTTTCATACCAAAGACATTAAAATTATTATATTGTTTATTTCCCTGATATGTTCACTTTCCCCAACACAATCCCATATTCCAAAGGGATGAGAAATATAATCCTGTTGCATAAAAGGATCCTATTTTTGCAGTCTCACCTCTCATTTTGTTTTTGACTAAATCACTTTCCTCTGGAAATCTAGTTCTCTTGTGGAGTACAAAAGCATCAATTACTTCATTTATTGGTATCTAATTTCAATATTTTCTAATTGAATCTTGTTCTATGTCAGATTATGAAGGTATCTACCATATATGGATAATGTTCAACTACACAAAAAGTCGTGTTAACTTTTATTCTACACATTCATTAAAATTGCAGTTTCAGTTATCACTAATCCCACCCCACTATAGAAATTTGTAATAACTAATTCTTCTGTGTAACTGCAAATTAATATTCCAAATAAATGCAATAGCAAGAAACATTAATCATTTGCATTCAAAGGGGAACTCGGCAGAGACTATTCTATCATGCAATGTTTTTGAAAATCAGTCAGAAAAATAATGGTGCATGATTTTAAAATATTTCCCATGAAACCAGTGGATAAGACATAGGGCAGGGGTTCCAGCAAAATCTGGCTCACTGGCCCGATTCGGCCCGCGATGCAATTTTAACAGGCTGCTGCCTCATCTGAAATAATTAATTGACAGAGGTATTATTTCGGTAACAACATTATATAATAAGAAAAGTTTTAATTTTGTACTGTTTCGCGTATGTCAAATGATGGCGATAATTGATGTCATTTTGTTTTTTAACAACCTGGAAATGGATTTTTAAAAACCCGATGAAACTATGTGCTATTAAATGTACAAAATATGTTGTCGGCATACGATAAAAATCAATGAAGTCATTTTTTAGCTGACTCGGCTTATCTTTAAGACTTGGTCAGGCTAATAAAAATTCCTCAAAGGCAAGTTATGAGATGGCAAATTTGATAGTAAAACATAGCAAATCATTTACTGATGGCGAGTTTGTAAAAAAATGCTTGGTGAAAATTGTTGAAAATATATGTCCCAAGAAAAAGCAGGAGTTTGCCAATGTTTGCCTGTCACACAACACTGTGGCTCACAGAATTGAAGAAATCTCTTCTAACATTAAGAGACATATAGATGCAAAAGCAGAAAACATGAACTTTTTTCTATAGCCTGTAATGAAAGCACTGATGCATCTGACACTGTAAAACTTTTTTTGTTCAGAGGAATAGATTACATGCGTGTGAGTGAAGAATTACTTGACCTTCAGAGTCTTAAAAACCAAACAAGGTGAAAAGATTTATTGCCTTAGTTTGTTCTGCTGTCTATGACATTAAACTAGCATGGAAAAAATATCTGGAATGATTACTGATGATCCTCCTGCCATGATTGGTGAGGTTGGTGGACTAGCAACATTTGTCTGTTACAAAGTCAGAGAAGAGAGTGGCATAGCTTTAAAACTTCACTGTATCATTTACCAATAAGTTCTCTATGTCAACACCTTAGATAAGATGTGTCCTTAAGTCAGTGATAAAAGCTATAAGCTCTATCACTCTAAAGCCTTGTTTTAATTTTAGTTTCAGCAGTTTCTTTGTGACATCTGGTGAGAATAGGGAGATGTTGTGTATCACAATGATGTAAGATATCTCAGTCGGGGGTCAGCACTTCAGCGCTTCTTCATACTTAAAAAAAAAGAAATTAGGCTTAGATATCGAATAACCTATTAAAGATCTATCTGATACTGCTTGGATGGAAGAAATTGCATTTTAGTTTCTATGACATGACATCTTAACGTTCTTAATAAAAATCTTCAAGGTCACAATGCAGTGGTAAGCCAATTATATTTACATATCAAAGACTTTGGAAACAAGCTGCAACTTTTTCAAAGGCAATTGTCTCAAATCGAGCCTAATACCACACATTTCCCCTAACTATATGAAATCATGACAAGTTTTCCAGAAAGCAGCTTCAATGAGCAAATGCAGAGGTATGTTCAAAGATGATTTCAAGACTTTGCAAAGATTGAACATGGAAATCATCTGTTGACCCTGTTATTGCTCCAGGCAATCTGCAGCTGGAATTTTCTCTCAATGACTTTTACCATCAGCTGGATAAAGAGAGATTCCTAGAGATTCAAACATATGCTAAGAAAGTGATCAGCTTTGTTGACTCGACATACTTGTGTCAGCAGACATTTCCAGTTAAGAATCTTAACAAGAACTGTGTGTGGATGAGAATAAATAACTCTCACTTGAGTGATATCATACGGATCAAAACGAATGGCATTGAGCCTGATCTCACCAATTTACTGCAGTCAAGATCTCAATTTCACCATTCACATTGAAATTTTGTTATAAAAACTTCTCAACCTATGTCATTTTTGTTTATTATTTTAATTCTGCCCCCAAAGATCTTTACTTCAAGGAATAAGGCCCTCCATGCAAAAAGATTCTATGCCCCTGACATAGGGCATAGCTAAGAAGTTTGACTTGAGTTCACAATTCATGTGTAAATCAATAGTTTTATTTAATTCTTTTGGTATTCTTACATTTAGGCGAATCAAATAGGGGCCCACAATCCCAAATGGAGTGGATTTAGAAATTAAATTAAGTAATTTTAAATAAGTAAACATTACCATCGCAATACATAAATATATTTATGACTTATAAACACTGACATATTTTCCGCATCAAGTCCTATCACTGTACGAAGCATAACTTATGAGTACCAACGTCAATTTTAATGAAATAAAGTTATTCAATTTGGAAAATGAATATTGCAGAATTACATTTAAACCACAAAGTCTTAACATTCAATGTTATTATTTTAATTAGTTTACTTTCGTAACACCACCGGTTTAAAATTCGAAATCACTTCAAAAATGATCTCTATCTTTAAGGAACACTAAGCTGATTACGTCTGTGATGACGAAGTGTGCATTTTTTAGAATACTTTGGTGTAAAATTTGATCTACTGATCTTATCTTATCTTAGACATACAGACGCTCCTTCTATGCAGAAGATAATTGTGTCCACAGACCATGACAGATGATCTGTTGGCAAGTGACGCAGGCAAGTGATGCAGCTGTCACAAGCCACGGCTATGAGGGTTCCACACATTACCCAGCCACCTAACTATTGTTAGTTAGGTACCCATTCGGAGCTGAGTGACTCAGGGACTCCTTAAGCCACAGGAACAAATCCTTGCCTTCGCATGGATTTGAAATCGTGACCATCAGTATGCCAGTCAAGCGCGCTTGCCACTCAACCACCATGTATCGTGATGACCCTGGTGTGGCCATAAGAACGACTGTATAATCGCCATGACAGTTTTTGAGTGAATTTACGACATACGCAGAACGATGCGGGAACGAGTATTGAAGATATCTATATCTAAAGCATATTTTTTAAATAAGTAAGAATAGTACATATAAAACTGGAATTTAGCGATTTTGCAATAAGACCGCCGATGTGGTACATTACTATTACAATAACCTTATATTGCATCAAGTCACAGACACAAAAATGGTAACAAAAAATGGAAGGCTTAGTACAGTAATTTTAAATAACAAAATTCAAAGCAAACAAATGTAAATTATTCTTTGACACTTTGAGTTAATGTGAAATAATTAGCAGAGGGGAACATTTTGAAAACATTGAGAACTCTTAGCGTCTCGTGCACAAACACACCCGATAGAGTCAGTCTTGAAAATAGATTAATACAAAATCTTGGGACACTCGCCCCACGTGCGATGAATGTGGTGTTAGCTTTGACCACCTAGGCGTTTTGCCCCACCCACACTCCCCTTTCCTATATAAACTCACTCTGCTCTCTCTCAGCTTTACTTTCTTCAATTCTTTTCATTTCACCGTATTTCACCACAGCTAAGTTTTTATTTTTTATTTATTTATTTTTTCGTTTTATTTGTGTATTGTATGTCCGTTTAAAAAGGCTCTTTGCCGAAACGTCCGCTGTTTTGTTACGTCCTGTCAGGCTAACCCTTACCTTGTTTACTGTTTACGTCTTTTCCATTTAACAGCGTATCATTATCAATTGTCTATAGTCTATCACTATACTATAGTATACATAGATTTAAGAAGATAAATACAAATTCTGGATGGCGAAAATCCATGATTACCTATGTATTTTCTGTAAATACTAAATAGGCCCATCAATAATTTTTTTTTTAAAAAGGCAGCTCAATGTAAACAGTGAAAGGGGAGCTAACTCAATAATTATATTAATCACTAGATAACATTAACTTTTAAAAGTTAATATTAACGGAGTGTCTACTGCTACGACAAAGTAACGGCAGACAACCCGCGCGGATGTGGCTGGTGCTACGACATGTCGTAACGCCAGCAACATCCGCCCGGGTTGTCTGCCGTTACGACAAGTTACGACATGTCGTAAAAAATTTTCTGTATTTTCAATTATGCTATTACTAATACTTAAATACTAAACTATAATTCTCATAATGAAATATCATGATCACTAGATAAGCTTATTAATGAATTTTAAAGGATTAAAAAAAAATCTAGATTGAGCCATTAAATGAAAAACAGTTATAAATTTAAAAAATTACCCTTTCTTAGCAGCTTCGCTAGATCAAATGTTAGTACGGTTGCTTCGGAAATGATATAATACTATTACCATCGATAGAGGGGATCGAATCCCGCTGCCGTCTTGTTTTTTTTAAATTTCATTTATTATTATTATTTTTTAATCATAATGAGTATGCTGATAATTTTTTTCATTATTCTGAAAAGCAGATACGTTGAATAAATCTGTTAAAATAAAAATATTTAGATTTTAGACATGTCGTAACGCTAGCAACATCCGACCGGGTCGTCTGCTGCTACGACAGTCGTAAAAATGTGATATGTGCTTACTTACAGTTACAGTTACGACTAAAGCTGTATTTAATTATGCTAATACTACTATATTTTTTTTTCTTCTTTTGATTCGCGAGTTGACACTCAGTCAACATTATCAACGAAAAAGGTGAGGCGTGAGTTTAAAAAATGACTATAAACCATCACTGTTACTTAATTGCTTGGAAGATATTTTTGAAACATTCTCTGAATTGAAGGCATCACGAAAAAGTGCTGAACGCAAGCGGGATTTGAAGCCATTGTCAGACGAAGGAGGCATAGTGTATCAGTGTATTGTACTCCGCAGACTTGCTCGTCATAAAAAGTGCAAAGAGAGGCGGGGGGGGGGGGGGGGGTGCTGAGAAAACGGACACAAACAGCAGCACGAAGTAATAGGGGGGAAAAAAGGCGAGTAAACGAGGAGTCCTGTGCGGTTGTTATTACCGCCCCCCCCCTTTCCTCAATAGTAATAGTATTAGTAATAGAGTGAAAATGAGGTAGAAGGATGAATGGAATGGTTTCCTGTGACAAGTCTGCACACGGCACATTTTATTATTCCACACGAAACGAATTATTTTAGGCCTATATTCTTGCGAATCGATTTAATTCTTTCCAGGTGTCTACTTCAAAGAGTGACTAAAACTAGTCGTAGCAGAAGTTACGTATGTCGTAGCACTAGTTTCCTGACTAGCGCTACGACATGTCGTAACGCTAGCAACATCCGACCGGTTCGTCTGCTGTTACGACAATCTTGTCGTAACGCTAGCAACATCCCGCCGGATCATCTGCTGTTACGACATGTCGTAGCACTAGTTTCCTGACTAGCGTTATGACATGGGTCGTAACGCTAGCAACATCCGACCGGGTCGTCTGCTGCTACGACAAAATTGTCGTAGCGCTAGCCACATCCTAATATTAATAGTGATAGACTGTGATAGTATCATACTATCACTATCAGTGATACTGAAAGACTACCTGGTCTAAGGTTAAGGCTAAGGGCCTTACTTATAATACTGGTTAAAACCTATATCTCCGACCGGGCCGACCTTATCGGCGGCCATCCAAACCCTAAAATCTTCAATTTTCAGAAATTCTAAAGCTATACTATACCTAACCCAAACCCTAAAAATCATCAATTTTTCGAAATTCTAAAGCTAAACCTAACCCAAACCCTAAAAAATCGGAAGAGACGCAACGCTCCGGTGGGAGATATAGGTTTTAGCCATAATACTTATATTACTAAAGCTTACTAAGGCTAAGGTAAGTCTATAAGTATAAGTTATCTTAAGTCTACTCTAAGTCCTCTAACTGAACTGATGAAAGGCGAAAGGTGACTAAGAGTACTAAGACAGAACGAGAGTACTTAAAAATATAATCATTAATTAACAGAGTAGTATTTGAAATGTGATCATTAACAAATTTATTTGTGTATCTTTTGGAGACACAAATAAAGATTGGTGTTAAATTATTGTTATACTTTTCGTGATTCACTAACCTGGGTCGTCCATTTTTAAACAATGTCGGCACTATCTCTAAAATTGATAATTTTGGTACTGCTAAACAGAAGAAAACAAAAATAAAATGGTTTTGTGATTGAACCGTAAATTTTTAAAAAGTAAATATTTTTACGTAATTGAATTTGTAAATGATATCCTAATTTTTAAAAGTCACAATAATATTTTATGTTTTAGTAATTATTGATGAGAAATATGGACCTTAGTCTCAATTCGTGCTTGAACTTTAAAGTAGTTATACTTTTTTATTTGCAAATACAGAAGTAAACAAACTTCACCCCGAAAATAACCTAAATCAGAATGCAGTATTGACTAATTCTGACTATAGAATGTAAAGTGAACTTCTAAGTTCCTTTGCTGCTTTGCTAAGGATGAGACTAGGTTGATTCTATATACTATATATTTTTGTTGTCGTTTTGTATATTTAGTACTACTAACAGTGACGATGGCTATGACTATGACGTCTATGAGTACTATGAGACTATGACTACTATGAGTATGACTTATAAACTAAGACACTTAACTTAAGTTCAAATATCGAATCATAAATGATAAATGTCAAAGTCAAATAATACAAACAAATTTAAAATATCATAAAAAGTAAAGTTACAGTAAAGTACAGTAAAGCCAGGGCCAGTTAGTTCAGTCACTTCAGTTTCACTGATTTTCAGTGTCTTAGTCTTAGTACTCTTACTCTTAGCTTAGGCTTAGTCAGGAAACTAGTGCTACGACATGTTGTAACAGCAGACGATCCGGCGGGATGTTGCTAGCATTACAACAAGTCTTTCGTAGCAGCAGATGATCCGGCAGGATGTTGCTAGCGTTACGACATACGCCACTCTTTGAAGTAGCCAATTGGAAAGAATTAAGGAATTAAGTCGCAATAATATCTTAACAAACTTTTCTTTATATTGTATACGCATTTATATTATAATACGGCATTAATAGATCCAGGCTTATTTGTGTGTATTAATTCTAAAATCTAAATTAATTTAAATAAATTATTTAAATAGATTTAAATTTAATATTGCTTTACCGATTATAAATATGTCGGCCGATTTTGCTATACCATACTATACTATACTTGTGTAAGTGATGCCGAGTATTAAAATTTAGCATGCGGTAAAGTAAAGCCGTAAATGAAAATCCTCAAGAAACGATTTGCGCACAATCGCAAGAATGTAAAATAATTTGTTTCGTGTGGAATAATAAAATGTACCGTGTGCAGACTTGTCACTGGAAACCATTCCATTCATCCTTCAACTTCATTTTGACTCTATGACTATTGGCTTTGGCGTATTAGTATTGCTTTGTTCTCGTTGATCGTTGTTTTATTCATAAAGGTTGGCCGTGTGCAAAATTTATTTAACTATTGGTTAAAATTAACAATTATTATTGTAAGTCAAAGCCGAAGTTTGTTGTGAGTCATAATTATTTATATGTCATCTAGAACTTGTAAACATATCAGTATAATAATTATAAGTTAATATAAGTATCAAAAACTTCGTTCTGGCAAAAATGAATATTGGTAGACCTCTAAGATTTAATCAATGTATCTGCTTTTCAGAATAATAACAAAAATTATCAGCACACTCGTTGTGATTTAAAAAAAAAAAAAAAAAAAACCTTGACGGCAGAGGGATTTGATCCCGCTATCAATAGTGTCATATTATTTACAAAGTAACAAAATAACCCGAGTATCCATTCGTCTAGCGAAGCTGTTGAAATGCAACAAATTGTTTACGCCATTGTCGTAACAGCAGATGATCCGAGGGGGATGTTGCTGGCGTTACAACATGTCGGAGCACCAGCCACATCCCCCCCCGTTGTCTGCCGTTACTTTGTCGTAGCAGTAGACACTTCAATTAAATTAAAGTTAGTTCAGTAATTCTACTGTTAAAACTCTACTCTTACTCGACTCTTCGTCTTAGCTCTTGGTCTGGTTAGTCTTTGTAGTCTTTAGTGACTTTAGCCTTAGTCCTTAGCTGCTTGATGCTTTATTTTTTTAAAGACTTATTTGTTAGTTTAGTTATTGCAATATTATATTATATAAAATTATATTAGCTGAAGCGAAGTATGTCGACCGTGACGTCACAACGCTACCAGTTGCTGGAAAAGAGAGTTCTATAAATTCTAATAGGATTTTCAAAAATGGAAGGTTTTAGGGTTTGGGTTAGGTATAGCTTTAGAATTTTTTGAAAATTAAAGGTTTTAGGGTTTGGGTTAGGTATAGCTATAGAATTTTAATTTTAAAGCTTTTTAAAGGACGTGCTATAACAACAAAGAAGGCAGCCATGACCGTAACGTCACCGCCGACATTCTTCGCTTTTACCATTATATTATTTGGCCTATGCCTATTCCTATACTATGAGACTATGAGTGATACAAATTAATTAATTAATACATTTTTATTTGCAGTATTAATATTAAAAATAATATATAGTAAAAGTATCATGTGAAGTTAAACTTAAAATGATTATTATAGTTAAATTGACATACTCATGATACTATGACATAGTTATTATTTATTTTAAAAAAAGGCAGCTCACAGAATCCCATAAAAATAAAAGGAGAGAAAACTCAATATGCAATCAAATGAAGTGATTTAGTGATTATTGGCACGGTTTTGGCCGCCGGGATAATGCAGAGTATTATCCGCACCTGTCATCGGCGCATGCATATTCTAGCGGCTGATGACGTTGGGAAAAAACGCCCAGTGTATACAAAATAATAGCCGATATCACTCGATTGAGGCTAAAATGTGGAATTTATATGCTAATACTAATTAAAACTTAAAAATAGAAATTCATACCAAAACACTCAATGCGTTTTCCACTTTAATTCAATGTACATTATTTTAATAAAATATGAAGTATAAGACAGGACTAATTAATCTCTTAAACCACATTTTATCTTTTCTAGCATAGCAGTGAGTTACAAAATGTAATGACTGGAAACAACTAAGTTACTGCATATGTCCATATGTACAAAATACGTATGCATGTGCCACCCTGGTTTGCTCTAAAAATTCTGAATTTTATTTAGGACTTGATTCTCCCTACGCATTTACTTCATTATAATAAATTGGTATAAATTAAATTTTAAAATTGCACTTAATTTATTAGTATTAGCCGAGGTCTAGCCAGGATATGACTAATGTGATGGTTTGTATTTTTAATATAATTTCTTTTTTAAAAATTTGTTGTAGTAAAAACTATTTAACAAAGACGAAGGGATGCAAATTTTGTTGATTAAAAAAAAAAATTCCCTTACAAAAAGTCTCCCATAGACACAGGATCACAGCAGCTGAACCATCTTGGCCAAAGACATAATAACCTAGACTATGTTTCCCCATCGTTTAAGCTCCCGCTTAAAAGGTCCTAGGAAATAGGGCCCTCGATACAGGCAAAAAGCCAACAAGAATGTATTAATACCCTTTCAATCCGTCGCAAATAATCACTTTTTAAATTTTTTTCTCACATTCAGTGGCCTACTTAAAGAACAGGCTCACAATTTAAAAGTAATCATATAGAAAACTTGCAAAAACCACAAATTTCATTTAATATTCCATCTTTAATGTAGTCTAAAATAATTAAAGGGATAATTTAAGCCATTCCTAACATAAAGTCATGTATTTCTTTTCCTTTTTCCATTTAGGACTTTGTTCCGTTTGTGCTATAGGCTATACATTTCTGATCTTGGTTTATTTTTTATATTCCCTTTTTTCCCTTTCTAGCATCGGGAATACAGCTGACATTGATGGGTTGCTGCAACTTCTAAATCATTTTGAACATTGTTGACAAAGGAATCAGGTTTAAATTGCATACATTCCTATAATGCTGAGCAAAAAAATTCTACATGGAGATGGTTCCCAAATGTAACTTTATTACTTCATCCAAATGGCTTTGCTTTCAGTGATAGATAGAAATAGGGAGGGAAGGATTTCATTTGTCATCGCAGCTCTGCTAGCCTTTTTCATCTTTATTCATGTTTATAAATCTTTTGTGGAAACTCTGCAAGTCTACAATTGGCTTGATAAGAATCATCTTGGACACATAAGAGATGCTGTCAAACAAGCTGGTGAGCTGATTAAACATTTTTAAAAAAAATTACTGATAGTTTTACATAGTGATAATACATAGTTTTGTCTCATCACTTCAGTATAAATCTACATAAAATAACCAAAAGTATTTTACTTTAGGTGGCTCATCACTGTCAGAAGTCCTCGATGTTCTCAAAAACTTGGAGCCTGATTCCAAAATTTACAAAAGATTAAAGACAGAAGATAAACTTTTGCTGCAGGCAGCTATTGAGAGGCTTTATGATGAGATGGAGTTGGAACTATGGCTCAAAGTCAATCATTTTGACTACTGCACAGAAATGTAAGCCTTGGTTTAAGATAAATTACATAAGTTAAAGTAAACAGTAATATATCACCTTATGTTTTAGAAGTAAATATTCTATGTTATATACTTAATTTTTATTTGGAGTAAAATGAAAGTGTCACTCTGGTTGAATTAATGAAAATATTTTAAATGCCTTCTTTTGAAATGGAAAATATATTTGGAACGAGGGAAAAAAACTTAAAGCATTTTCTGTAAGGAAAGAAAATACTTGTGAAGAAAAGAGCTTAGCCAAGAGAGAGTAGTAGCTGAGGCCAACATTCCTAATATTTAACAATATATCATCAAACATTTGTTGGTTAGGGGGGTGGGGGTGGGAGCAGAACGAAAACATTATGATTGTTTAGTTTGGGTGACAGTTAAAGAAATAATAAATTCTGAAATTGAAATACATATGACACATATTTTAAAAATGTAGCTTGGAGTAAAGGTACTAGTGGTCATTTTACAAAACCAAGTTGGACTAATTATTTAATAAAATATATACTAATATATATCGTATATACTTGTTCTAAAGCCCGTACGTTCATAAGCCGACCCCCCCTCTTTTGGATATTTGGATAAGTGCAGATGTTTAGTAATATATTATAGCTTCTGGTAGAGCGGTCGAATCTTGTAGAATGTAGAAAAGGACCTGATGATCTACAATAACTACACCGATATTCAATATCCATGCAGAAAACACCTATGACCCGCTCATAAGCTTCCCCCCTCCTCCTTACTTTTTCCACTAGATTTTGTCCAAAAAAGCTCGGCTTTAGAATGAGTATATACAGTAATTGTTTGAAAAATTGTGAGCTTTTGTCATCTGTTTTTATGTAATACAATTTACTAGGATCGCTAAAAAAAATATTTGGAGTTTACGAAACTTGTCCAAGATGAAAGATGAAGATTTTCAGAACATGTTGAGTCAGATTGGATTCCCTGAGCATGGCAAGTTAGCTCAAAGTGTGTCTAAACTGCGGGAGAAGCTTGACCGAGGCGAGAGGGTTGTGGAGCGCAAGGACGTGCTGGATTTTGTTAGGACTAAGAGTGCCACAACACTGAGTGTGATATGTAAGTTTAATGATTACACCTCTGTAACTTTTTCTACTCTAGGTTAAGTACTACATGGTAGTATAATTTTTATATAGCAATGCAATTATTATGTGGCATAATTGAGGTGTGGGGCTAAGGAGCAATGCAACCCCTACAGTTTGTTTTGGTAGATGTAGTTTATGTGGAACAAGCCGTCCCGCGTTGTTGCATACGCTGCTAATGATTTAGTGACGGGTGACATTTTATGAAAGTTATTGTTAAGGAGAGTGTGTGACTACTTTTCTCTCACTGAGCACAATGGAGAGCACGAAGTTATTATGCCAATGTCGAGAAACAAAGGTTATAGCCTTGTTGCGAAGAAAGTGGGAAATGAACGGGCACAAACATTTTTAAAATTAAAAAAGTAATGTCTTAGCTGGGGCTTGAACCTATGTCCTTCCACGTGTTAGGCGAATGTTATAACCACTACACTACGAAACACATGCTATTCTGTTGTTCTGAAAGAACAGAGTAATTGACCTCAATTGAACGAATTGTTGGTCTCAATGACCCCCCACCCCCCCACCCTCACGCTACCTTTTCTTGCAAGCTGATTGGTCGGTGGGGCAGGAAGACAGCTCGATGTCCGGCATGGTTGAACCATGAAGAGAATTATATACATAGATGATGAGGGGCAAAATGTTGGGAATTAGCTCTTGATCAGTCTCAGTCAAGGGAATTCTGAAAATATTTGCATTAGTTAATGGCTCAAGCCTTTAAAAAAAAAAAAGAAATCTATTTTATGAAAATTTTTCAGTTTTGAAAAAAAAAATCATTGCAATTTAAGTTGCTCCTCTTTTAAAAACCTATTTAGCCATTAAACAACTCAAAGCACATAAAGGTTTCGTTTATATTTATGTAGTGATTTATTGGCTGTCAATGGGACACTGCACTGTTGGCAAGACTACAAATGAGGGAATACTGAATACTATGAGGAGATTTGGGCATCTCATTTGGGCTTAAGTGATTGATGTTGGCTATTTGCAGCATTATTGCTTTTAAGTCATTCAACTTTTGAACTAAGGGAATATTGGCTACTGAATAAGCTGACTAATGGAATAAAAAAATAACACGATTTCTCACAAAATCCATGCATTTTTCTGAGGTTCTACATGCTAATATCTGACGTCTCTCTGCGTCAGTCTTTCTCAAACTTTGAATTTCAGTCAACAAGCTTTGACATTGCACTAGGAACTGGGGACAGATTTGTCTATTATTTTTTAAAACGTTTTGTGGAACTGCACACTTTGGGAAGGACTGATCTGAAAAGCATATGGGGGCCCCCCATGGAGATAGTATATAAATGAAAATCTCTCTAGTTGCGACTCACTCTGGCAGTTACATGCTCTACCTACTGGAACTATATCATCCTTTAATATTTACAGATTTGACATTTCAGTTTTATACACAAAATTATGAGACTAGAGATTCTTTTGGTATCTGACTTTGTTGTCGAGTTAACTGTTATGGTCTGGACCAGAAAAAGAACAATGCATTTCAAAGAACATTTTGTGTTGGTCCTCAGACGACACTAGGTAAAAAAAACAACATTGTTTTGGTTAGCTCCCCTACCTGCTGGAAAGCTCCAAGTAACATAATAGAAGTTATCTCGCTTAGCTCACCAATATTCGGGAGTAACGACCTCACCTCCCATGTCAACCGTCGTGCAAATAAAGGTCCCCAGTGTATTTAATGGCGGTAGAATCTCTGCTGCTATTACGCAGAAAGGGTTTGTTGGAGATTCGTTAGTAAATGGCAGCAGGAAAAAAATGTTTCCCCATTGGGTTGGTCCTGAATAGTTGGGGTATAAAACACCGCCTGATCTTAGGCAGGGATGGAGGCGGGCGGGTGAAAAGGTCACCCCTACTGACAGGTGAGTACAATGGAACCGAACTGAATGGATGTCCGGCAAAGTGCTTAGTGATGTTAAGGGTGGAGCCGATGTTGATGAAAGATATGATTGCATCTGATGATGGGGAGATATTTGGTGGTTCAGCTCATGACATGAATCAGTATAAATACCGTGTTAACAGCCCATCCTGTTAGCCTTCATTTACTTTTTAAAAAATTCATTTTAAAACTGGCTAGTCTTTCTCTAAACGTCCCAATTGAATGTTTATTTAATAACAGGATGATCCGCTATTATGGTGAGCCTCTTTTTCATCTTATGAAATACTTAGATCATGGCTTCATTTACCTGTACATAAACATTGACCCAACATGTCAAAGGACATCCATGTCAAGTTAACCGGGTATACATGGGCCTAAAAGGAATTCGCTTTCTGGCGTTCTGTCAGGCCTAAATATAACTTTTTTCCCCCTATCCAGCATGATTGCAATTTCAGCCCACTCTTATCCATAGAATATTAAAAACCATCTTAAGATATTTTGAGAACTATAACAATGATCAAAAATAAATTTATAAAAAAAAAAAAAAAAAAAAAAAAAAAGCAGAACGATCTAGTGCTATTTTGAGAACTATTTATAAGAAAATTGAGAACCATCTCAAGATCATTTAAGAACTAAATCAAATAATATTTAGAAACAACTTAATATATATCTGCAGAACTATTTCAAAGAACTTTCAGAACCATCGAGATCTATTTTGGGATCTATGTAAAAAAAACAACCAAAACACCACTATTTAAAACAATCTTAATATATGTATTTAGCAATCTCAACTTCCCAGGAAATTGTAAATTTCAACTTCCCAGGTCCTGTAAATGAGTAAATTAGCAATTTCAACTTTTTAGAACTGTGTAAATGTAAACAAGCATTGATGAAAATAAAAACAAAGACAATAATTGGAAATGAGAAGTCGCCCTTAAATAGGCGTCAATCTCAATCTCGCCAGAATATGATTTAAATTATTTTTGGTAATGTTTGTTGACAGTTGTGTGGCATGGGCCCCTGCTCTTTGTGGTCCTCAAGGTTTGAGCCTGGTCTAGTTAACCTCAAGAACAATGGTTGTCGGTGTTACTTAACGCTGTGTTGTTTGATCAAGCTGGGCTCAGACAATTTTGTTGCCTTTTGACTTCAAACAAGGCTACGGATTCCGAAAATACGACATCACCTCCCCCCCCCCACCCCCCCTGATTCCTTATATGTGGCCTATCGGATAAAAATTAGACGAAAATGAGTCCCCCGATGTTATATCAAGGCCTTAATGATATCGGCTAACTCTGAACTATGCGTGGATATATGACTCTTTTGAGTGGGCGGGGAATTATTAATTTATAAACTATATAGTCAATAAATGATGTGTGTGATCTGGGCACATTTCGTGACCACGATCATGTAAACGTGAAAACATTTCAAAGTCATGTCTTGGGAACATGAAAACGGTTTATTGCCATGATCTTGGAAATCTGACCAATAAAAAGATTTTATCAATGATCTTGTATAACTGAAAACAGTTAATAGCCATGATCTTGGAAATCTGGTATCAATTTATGTCAGTGATCTTGTAAATGTGACCTAAAAAGTTTATGGCAATGATCATGTATATCCGAAAACAGTTTATAGCCATGATCTTGGAAATCTGGGAAACAATTTATGTCCGTGATCTTGGAAATCTGACCAACAAAAAGTTTATATTAGTGATCTTGGAAATCTGAAAACAGTTTATAGCTATGTTCTTGGACATCCGGAAACAATGTATGGAAATGTCAAGTTAAGGAACAGCGTGTCGCGAAACGAGAGCGGGGATTTGATTGAATGGCAGCCCTGTAAATGGAGAGGATGTGAGAGTTTGTATTCATTCAATAGTCTGGGAGTGTGTTTCCGTTCGGTTGAAGACCCCGGACGCTGCGGTGAGGAAAGGGGGAAGGGGGGTCAAAGTTAATAAGTGCCCCCGGCCTTTCAGCCATTGCCAATAAGATTACCGATTCCGGAATGGGGGGCTTTGTTCCGGAAAGACATCAACAACCGAAATCGATTTGGCGACACGAGTGCTAACCGGCTGTAAGATTACTCTGAGGCCTAGGAAGTTGGGAGTCTGGCCACTAACGGCGGGGGCATCCTATCTTGCTGGTGGAGGAGGGAGGGGGGATGAGTGCGAGGCACGGGCGATGACGCGGGTTGGCACGAACGAATACGGACGGCCTGCTTGTGCGCAAGTGGCTCTCAGTCAAAGCCTGTCTTCTTGTGGATTACAGAGGCGGTGGTCAAAGCGGTTCGATTGCAATACGATTGTTTTGTTTTGTTTTTTCTACTGTTTGATGTGTTTTCTTTTTTAATTATATTTATTTCTTTGGTATCTTGGAGTGCTAAAAGTGCTGCAAGCAAAAAAACTGGTGCTGCTTTTAATTTTTAAAAAATTGATTTACATGTTTGATTAATTTATGGCTGTTTGATAGTTTTATTACATAATTTATTATATGCGTTGAAATGAAATGGATAATGTTGTTGGAATCGTTGGTTTTTTTAGTGTTTGTTGTATTTATATTTATATCAAAAGTTGTCTAGAACTACGTTTTAGAATGGTAACTATTCTGTTTATAGACATTGAGTTTAATTTTATTTTCACGTCACAGTTCATTGGCGTTGAGTTTTTTTGGAATTGTGGCTATAAAGTGTATTGGCATTGAGTTGTTGGTGACAAATGTGTTATTTTATTACACAATTACGTGGAAGCGATGCTCTCGAATCATCACTGAGCAGGAATATGGTGCCTCCACCTATCTATTGTATTTCAATATTTTACATTTACACATCTACAGTTATGAACGCCGTTCACTTTTACCTCCAATGAGGCTTTATTTTACCGGCACGGAAGTGATGTTTAATTAATACAAACATGTTTTAGCATTCTTGGGGATTTGTAAAGGTGTCCCGAGAATCATTGTTGGTAGGGGAAACGTTCTACCGAGACGATTGGTCTAGTATAAACTTTAGTCAAGAAAAATAAATTAAAATATGTTTTTAAAATATAATTAGAAATAACACTGTCATCTAAAACCGACGCAGAGAAATAAAATAATTGTTACCAGTACCTTCAAAACATAAAAATATATTTTTATTTTAAATTTCGTATTCCCATTTCAGATTATCCTCATTTCCAATTTTCGTTAATTTTAATGATAGTTTTATGGAACTAAAGAAAATCTGGGCGTTGAAAGTAATATTCACCAGAGATGAATTCGTTATAACGTATCGATTAGTTAAGGGTGTTGTCGAAATGTTAAAGCAGCTTTTGGTTTTGAGCTAAATGTGTCCGCACCCCCCCCCCCGCCCGAATAAGTAAGGCGATTAATGTCTGCATGAAATTCAGAATGATAGATCTTGAACTTTGAGTGGACTTGTTAGATATTGAATATTGAATCATCCATGGAACAAGCGAATGTGTTAAGTACAAAGATTTTCTGTAGTCCATTTCGTAATTCAATTCAAAATCTAAGTTAAACCCTTAATTTAATCCACGAAGCTCTAAGAGAGGAAGGACCTCGGAGCATTGATACGCCATATATCATAAGGAATGGTCGGGAGATTAGGATGTAGATGGAAGTCTGATAAACATACGATTTGAGGAAGCTCGAACTGTTGCAGCAAAATGAGCTGGTCTTAACGTTTTTGTGTGCTAGGGTATGGTTTAGATAGCAGTGCGATAAACAAATCATTTGAGATTGACCGAACTGTTGGAGCTAAAGAAGCTGGTCATAGATAGTTTTTGTGTATCAGGGTTGGCCTTAGCTAGTAATCTAATATGCAATTTATTTGAAGTAGCTCGAGCTGTTGCAGCGAATGGAACTGGTAATAAATAGTTTGTGAGTGTTAGCGTTGGACTTAGCTATAAGTCAGATAAGCTAATCATTTGAAATAGACCGAGTTGTTGCAACAAATTGATTCGTGGAGAGTTATTGTGCCTGCTTTGAATTGGGTTGGAGTAGTGTAAGGCAAATGTAAGTGTGAAATGACTTAAGTGTAGAAAGTACCCGAATTACCAATACTTATATAGGATTCTTTTTTTTTTTTTAATCTTTAAGTTTGAAACACACCAATAAAACGTCCAGTTGTTCATACAGCCCAGTTGAGACAATAATACCCGTAAGACCACGGCAGGTACTGCATGGAAATCCAATGTAAACTTAGGTTGTGTTGAAAATATAGTCAGATATAGGACGACTGTCAGATTTAAACAACAAAAATTCAAGCTTGACTTATCCTATAGATGAGTGGGTCAGTTATTTGTGCAAATTTCATCTCAGTGCTCCATTAGAGGAATTTATTCAATAGCTCTTATTTACTTGTAGGCACCACTAGAGCTTTTTATAGAAAATTTAAATCACATGAGCCATTCGATCAACGGAGATCTTTCGAGGGCCACTCTTTGCAGAACACTGTAAACAACTGCGTTATTTTAATCCTCACGCTGGGACGCCGAGATCTGCTCCACCCAGCTACCGTGTGTTAAAGTGTTCAAATCCACTGTGCGTGTAAAGTTAATCCATCGTGGATTCATCTCATGGGGTGTTTAAGGAAATGGATTAACAGTTGAATCATCAGCCGATTCGCCCTGCCACATGTGAATGCATGACTTAGTAAGTATACGCTGATTTCTTTATATAGCTATGATTTTGAGGCATGTGTATAGTGTATATAATTATAATGTTATATATTTTACTCATAATTACTCATTGCTTCGTCGAAAATTATTTTCTTCAACGCTGTTATATTTCCATGTGAGGACTGTTTATAGTCTATATTCTATTGACTGTTTAGTGATGGAAAAGCAGCCATCAAGATTGTAAGTAATTATTTATCATTTGGTGGGCTTGAATTCAAGCCGCGTGAAGTAAATGGAGTGGCACAAGAGATGAGTACCGCGTTTTAAGAGATACCACATGCTGTTTTATCGTTTTCATACAATTTTTTAAAAAAATTCTTTCAATCGTAAGCACCTCACCAGTGCCCAGTTTGGCCGTGGCTTTAAACTGCTCTGACCTCGAAAACTACGTCGTCGTGATGATGGAAATACTTGAGTTTTCAATTTTAAAGAATTGTTTATAACCTAGTGGGTATTGCCTGGTGAAGCAGGCATTTCTCTAACGTTGTTTTCCTAACCTAAACGTGACCTTTGATGTTATTTAAGTATTTGCTGCTGATGCGTGTAGTAACGGTATCGCATGTGTACAATGACATCACGTGTTCATTCTGTGCGGTTGTTTATTATTATTGTTTTTTTTTGGTTTTTTTTTTGATGGGGAGGAGGGGAATCTGTTAAGTGTGCACGACTCTTCGCTGTAAATTCTATAATATGTTAATAGAAACAATTGTACGTCCCATTATAAAATGATAATGCATTAGTAACTCGGGTCAATCAAGTCCACTATATTTATAATACACGCTATCTGATGTACTATTCATAATCATATACAGACAGATGTTTTTGTTCATTTTTTGAAGAAAAAAAAGAATATGCAGATTTATAATTGAAATCGCCTATTTGTCAGTTATGGCATAGAACTCGCCCTACTTGAAATATTTCAATTTATTGAAATTAAATCATCAATATCTTGAGGACTGTTGACACATATTTGACTATTTAGACCATTAAATTAGTTACCAAAACAATCGACTGGCTAGATCTTTATTTGCCGACATATTTAAACATTTTATTTTAAAAAAACCATTTAATACTGAAATTCGTATATTATGGGTTTGAAATAAAGGGGTAAGGTTAATTTCGGACACTTTTTCAGAGATAAAATCAACACGCTGGGAGTGAAGATTCCACCTTGTGCACTCCACAAAACTACGTTCTTAATATGTTTGGTATTTCAAAATTTCTGATTGCCTTGTGGGGCCTCGACGTCTCGCATCAGACCACTAACAAAGCTAAAGTTCAGCTTACTTAATGTCACCGAGAGTGACCTTCCCCCGTTCCCGGCTTCACTAGATCCCCGTTAGTACTGGCTGTGACGTCAACCCGCCATTGATTCGCGGACCGATTTCTCTTTTCAGGAATTAAATCCCGCGTATCCACTTTTCCGGACCAGACATCACACACCGTTCTCACCAAGAGCTCACATTTAAAGACCACGACCAATTTATTCTAACTGCCACTCTCAGTACTCTCAATCAACCCATCTATGGTGTTGTCCACCAATAATCCAATCCCTGAATGTTTTAGAACTATTCACCTAAACATCCAATGCGTTGAAATTATCTTAACATCCGCCGATGTATCAAAAGCATGTCAAGTCACAGACCCGTCACTGATTTACCCAGTCCATTCAAATTTTCTGACCATCCATCAAAAATCCAATCCATTCTTATGATCTGACTATCCACTCATGTATCCAATCCACTTAATTTATCTGGCAATCGGCCATTGCACGAACGCCTTTCAAATAATCTCACCATGTTCAATCTATTAATATTATATGACCATCCATTAATATTTCAAAAACTATTCATGATGCATCTCAACATTCATTACCCGAGTATTTTACACATTCATGATAGATAATAAACATCCTTTAATATATCAAATATCTAACCCAGTTTAATCTTGTATTATCCATTATTATATCAAAACCACTTGTTTCCAACTACTAACCCATTCACTCATTCATTTCTTTGGAAATGCGGCTTTAGCGTTTCTTCCTCCCTCTATGCTCATCTTTCATTCGACTACAATGGCCGTCTTCTGCATGACGTGGAAATCTTTTCTTGATGGATAGTAAAGAGCTTTTGAGAGGATGTCATACGTTTGTTCAATTTCAAATTTCAATCCTCATTTCAGATTTCTTAGGGATGAGATATCTTGTATTTTTTATAAATAAAAATTTGGTACACTTTCACTTAAAGATTTAACAAGTTCTAGTTTGGTCTATATCCATCAGATGTTATTGAAGCCTTTTACTTTTGAAAGTATGACCATCGTCTGGGATGAAGTCCATCGCTAACAAAGTGCCAAAGCATTGCACTTGAAACAAAGTTTGAGCACCCCTGTGATAGACTGTACAAATTTAATGTGTTTTATTTGTATGTTTGTTGCAATATTCTAGAGCATTAAAAAATACCTTTAAAAATTACCGAGTAATTAACCAGTATTTAAAAGTCTTCCTGACTTGACAGGCCTTTATCACAAACACGCGTTGCCTTGTTCCCTACTCCCCAATCGTTGGCACTGATTGTCTCCACTGTGTTTTAAGACTCGCTGTACACGCTTGAATTGACTCCACTATTTTATAACCAGACGTAAAGACAACCGCACACCCTTCACCCTCATTTTTTTCACGTCAGCTATCGCCTCCCAGAAAATCCCCCCTTCCCCCACCCTTTTTTCCTTCTGTGTTCAGACACTTTGACCAAGTCTTTCACAGTGAGCTGCCGTCAGACTCAGACAGTGAGATATTCAGTCCACTGTAGCAGCAAACACGCGGAACTCTGTGATGGTGTAACGGTGGCCTTTGGGCCTGGCAGCGCCGTTGTGGGTGCTTCTACAATTCATTTTAACTTCGGCACTTAAGGGAATATTATCAATAATGTAAAATGTGCGAATATTACCATGGACTAATCGATAATATTACGTGGGCGTATTTTACAGGTTCACGTGAATCTAGTACAGTCTGATTGTATAAACTGTCCCTAGATATGGCACTTTTAAGTCTAATGGTCCTAACTCCGGTTTATAAGGACGATACAGACTGTGTAAAATGAAACCTATATTTAAGACTGGTGTGACCAAATATTTTTATGAAGGCTCACGTGAGAGCTTGTCAGTAAACAAGCTCGTGGAGTTTATGACTCTATTTCAGATTCATAATTCCAACTTAAGTATAAAAATTAAGCGTTTGGGTTCAAGCATTGGCGCACTTTGGCTCCCAGAAGTGGGCATCCTCCACAAACCCGAAAAAAATACACATGTATATGTCTCATTGGTCACTCATGTCCAGCGCTGCTGTAAATCAGGAAGTGGTTCTACTGTGATTGCCTGGAGATTTTGTTTCTTTTTGGGGTTGCTGGAATGACGCTATCTTATTTAGCCGTATTTTGTAATATATTATCCCAATTGTCCGTGTTTCATCCGAAACATTCACCTAAAAAGCACATTTATTTAACTCTCTGACTCGTATGTATGTCGGCATGTCTTCCAAGAATCCTGTGAACTAAATAAAACTCACTTTTTAATTAGCTAGAAGGCTAAACTTGACACACATGCTCAGCTCTAAAGAAAAAAAAATCATGTTAAGCCTGGTCCCTTTAGGAACTCAGGACGTGTTAGCGCATTTTCGTATTATGTATCAGTACTTATGTTAGAAATCAGTATTATGTAGTTATCAGTAATTGTGTTTAGATTTTAGACATATTTTTATGAATTGTCTTGTGTAATGAATATACTTGACATTTTTTAAATTTAAAAGTCATTTCTTTACATTTTATAAAATTTTATTTTCTCTTTAATCTAACTACAAATCACCACAAAACTCTCTAAACTTTTACACATATTCTAATGACGTCAAAAAAAATATTCTTTTGCAAACTTTCGTATTCGACTTCCGGCAATGGCGGCCGTTCCCTGCACCAATGTTATCTCTCGATTCGCAAAGTTTTTTGGTAGTTTTAACGGGGTTTTTTAATGGATCGAGTAACTGAGTGTTGATGCACAAATGGCAGGTAAGGACATACAAAAAACATATATACATCATGGGTCTAGGACTTATGGATGCTGTGATCAAGGGTGATGACAGACGGACGGACGGACGGACAAAACGGATGCAATAGCGCATTCGACATCTCGAAAATGCGCTAAAAATGGAAAAAAATCCTTGAGGATTTATATTGAAAATTTAACTCCTTACCTTTCGATTGAATTCACATTCGAAGCTCACTTTTCCTGAGAAACCATGTTTTAAAAATATAAATCAAACAATGTCTTATCTGCCCTACCACCAAATAACCCGTCAATCGGTCAGCCACGATATGTGAGAGTCATACAAGAAGAATTCTTAACCAAATACTAACTTACCAGTATGTAAAGCTCAATGAAAAATTATAGTTTTTAAGCAACACATCTGGGCAAGGATCAAATGAGTAAGATGCTGTCCTCCTAATCTGAATGTTTTCTGCTGGAACCCAAAGTATAATTTTATAAAGCTGTGAAATTTATTTTTCATAAGTTTATCGAGGCATTAGTCTAATTTGCTCTTTTCTTAAATCCACTTGAATAGTTCGGTGTTGTGCTTTTTTTAAAAATAATAATAAAATTAAAAAATAATAATTACGTAGATACTGTCGTTGAAAGTTTAATTCCTAAGAATATGCTTTATAAAATTATTCATTTTATGTTATATAATTTATAAATTGGTTTTATCCAAATGGATTTTTAGTAAGAGCTATCCGCAGAAGCTTAAATCTCAAAACACAATGATCAAAGAATAAAGCCGTGATTTTAAAGGATCAATTTGTTTGTATTGATTATTCTCGTTTACATATTTATCATAATTAATAGCCTCAGCAAACTGCCCGCCGACAATGGACAAAAGGGGGAACAAACCGACTGAACTCTGCTTGTATTCTACACTGGGCTTGTCATTTGCCAGATACGATTATTCATCCGAGAAATTGTTTGCATGCGTGGATAGATTTGTAATTAAGGTCTCTCAAGTGCTGAAGTTCCGATCAAAGAGGTGTCGATTTGATTGAACGGGAAACTAGTTTGTCATAGTTATGTCGGAAAATATACATTTCACTCCCCCCCCCCCGCAACCACCTCCTCTTTTATATGACTCAAATGAAAGACAACAGTTGTGTTCAAAAGGTGAAACGTCTCGATACGGATCTTCGTGTCGGTTTATGAGGAAGGTATACGTGTATGAGTTTTATATAAACATATGTACACATTAACGCTAGGTAATAAAATACGCTAATATATCCAAACGAAACATATTGATCTGTATTGGTATATTGATACATTTATTTATTTTGTCCATTTATATAGCGCAGGCTCGCCGCGCTTTACAAACGCTTCCAACAACTTGAAAAAGACATTCCACTGTCTTCCTAAACATAGTTACGTAACATTATATACAGAAATGTCCAAACATGGACGCATGCGTTGTATATGTCTGTGTAAAAAGTAATTTCCCCCCGGACCATTTTTTTAATAAAATTTTTTAAACTTTAGTCCAGCCTTTTGAATAAGTTTTTGTTTCATTTGACTTCTTTTGATTAAATAACTCAACAAACCTACTGCAAACACTCTGCACATGCCACTTTGGAATATCTGTATAAATACTTCTATAGGCTGTATCAGTTAAACAATATCAGTTGATCGGCATATGTAGATGAGTCGGGCATGTTCGGTAATATTGAAGTGATTGGGTAAGAGTGTGAAGATGCGTGTTTACTATTAACGCCATTAACCAGATAGAACAGGGCTTAACTTTCAAATGGCATGTATCAGTTAAATATCTTCTGAAGTGGTCCAATTAATGTTCGCAAATCAGTCGCACGAAATAGCCCATTAATTTAAACAACGCTCCCTTGACTCCCCCCACCCCCATTCCCCGATAAGTAAATCTTACGAAGACTATATACTATATATGCAAACAGACAAACGCTCTCGCCTCACCCCTATTGAAAACTGAAATTTTATTTTAAGAAGATGGTGATGGAAGTCTTCGCAGACTGTTTTGTTGTTGTTCTTGTAGCTCCGGACTCGATTGTGCGATGTCGGGTGGGGGGCGTGGGGGTTTGGATTCCCTCAATCATGAGGAAAGGCCTGGTTTATCAATGGGCAAGACCAACTCAAGGCGAGTGAGCGTTCTGGCACGTGCTTTAAGGGGTGCGAGCGACCAGACGGCCAGCCAAATCTTGGTCTGTCTTTGCAACTACTCCTCTTGTCGTTTTGGATCAATCGTGTAAATATCAAAATAACCGGTTAATGACTTTTTTTGCAAGTCTGTTTTCCTGTTACCCTAACTCACTTTATTACATGTGAAGAGTCGATTATTATTATTGAATTTGTTCCCGTTGACTTTTGAAGGAAAAAAA
Source organism: Radix auricularia (assembly GCA_002072015.1). Lineage (NCBI taxonomy): Eukaryota > Metazoa > Mollusca > Gastropoda > Lymnaeidae > Radix > Radix auricularia. The sequence continues at coordinate 75,366 of MUZC01004707.1, read as the reverse complement.
CCCACCGTGTGTGGGTTTTATTCGAAAAGCTGAGAACGAAGCATCGTTGTAAACTTTGACGCATCCATCCAAACTTGCACATTCCATCAATGGAGTCATTGTACATGTCTGAAAATAACTGACTCGACTGTCCCTCACATTAACTGACCCCTTCCCCCTCCACAATTCAATAAAAGTATGACACTGTCGTGTTGGTTTAACGTAGACGTTACTATTAAAGTGTGTGTCCATGAAACGCAGCAACCTGGCAGCGAAACAATGAAGATACCCGTCCCCACCCCCACCCCAACCAAAAATATTTGTTGGGGACTAGTAAAGTGAATTTTTAAATTAAATATCCTATCTAATAATGATCTTTGCGCCCGTCTTTGAAATAATTTAAACAAAGAATATATACCGGTAAAATCAATCCCATTTGATTTGGGAGTTGTTTGCTCATTAACTGTCCGAGTATTTTGTCAGAGACTATAATATTAAGTTTGTTTGATGTGCCTTGCCTTCCCTGTCCCCCTCCTCTTAAAACGTAAAATTCGTGTATGGTCTAATCTGATAAGTTACCTGATGGTAATGAGGTAACTTAGCAGAATAGACCATACACGAATTTTTCGTTTTATTGATGGTAATGAATCTATGAATGTTGTAACTAAAATAATTTGGTGATGTGCTCAAATCAGTGCATCTAGTTCATGGGACTTCGGGGTGGGGGGGCACGACTAGTGAAAACTGCAATATCTCGTGGCCAATCTATTTTCACCATATTTGACAATGTCTCATTTGCTCTGCTTTGATGTTAACTTGATGTTTGCCTTCCCACCAGGCCTGTCAGCTGTCATTGGGCTTCTCACCCCGACCCTGGCCATGTTGCTCGCCAGCTTGTCCCCCACACTGCCCAATGTGCCCCACCTGTGCTACCGCGCCCTGCCCAACACCAAGGCGTCCATCTACGAGTTCCTCACAGGGCGCACCTCCAGCCCTCACACCGGCGAGGTGACCTGGGACTGGACAGAGCCGCAGACCGTCGGCAAAACGATGACTTTTGGCGCCAGGGTGAGTACTCTAACCAGAAAAAGCATCGCTATCTTTCTAAAGGGCTTGTGTCTGATTGGGCTTATGGCTTAGAGTTATATACTAGATATATATTTTGGCATCAAGGATAGTGTTCTATCTAAGGAGAGACGCTAGTTGTATATGAGGCTTGGGTGTGGTCTAATTACTTAGACTTCTTTACTAGATGTATATTTTGGCGTCAGGGTCAGTGTTATAACCAGGGAGAAACACTAGTTTTTGTACGGGGGTTGTGTGTGATCTAATTGCTTGACCATGTAAATTTTGGCAACATGTTCTAATCTGGGGGAGAGGTTCAAGTTGTTGGGTCTCTTCTTATGGCTTCGCTTGCCTCCTCGATGAATCTGGAAAGACTAAAATGGAGTGAGAGACCCAAGGGCGTGAAAAGGTTGAAGAAAAACAAGAAAAGCTAAACTGAATGTACTGAAACTTCGACCGTTGCAAGGGAATATTACCCATTCTACATTATTGAACCTTGTAGTTATGTTAGTAGTCCAAGGGTCTACCACATGGAGTGAATGATTTTATTCTGAACTATTACCTTTTAAAAAGGTATGAGTCTTTAAAATTATAATTCACCCAATGGCATAGTAACCTCCCTTGGCTATATTGGCAACTCCAGTGTTAGTAAATTCCATAGTCAAATGCATCCAGCTCAGCGCACACGTTAAGCACGTCTATTTAATACTAATGTGTATAAACCATGGATGGAATAGGAAAACCGGACCCCCGTTTTTCACAATTAAAACCGCATGCCGGTTGCTGATCCACATTTTGGTTATTGATTTATTTTTACTTTAAAAAAAATATTTTTTAAAAAATCAATAATATATATATTTTTTTAACAAGTAAGCGGAAAGAAAAAAATTAAAAATTTAATGAAAATTTATATTGTTTGGCTACTTGCTAATGCCATTCATACCTGAACACATATTTATCTGCATATCCGATGACCGATGTCAAAAAACCAGTTGTGAGTTGTGACAGACTTATTACTTATGACAATTGGTCGCCTTCTTATTGCAAGTGTTCATTGTTGAATAAGTGTCGACATGTTTGTAGTTTTCTATGATTTTTTGAAAAAAATAGACAGCGATTATTTACTGACCAAACAATCAGAAATGTCATGAAGATATATAAAGAGGAAGAATAAACTACATGTATTAACAATTTTACGGAGTAGGCAAACTTTAAAAAATATGTCCACTTGGCCTATTTACTGCTCAGAAAGGTTTGGAAGGCCTCATAAATTCTCTCCCTTAATTTGTCCCAGTGCACAGAGCTGTGCAACTTTCGATATCGCTGGTCGGCTGCATGTTAATAGTGTTATATTTCAACCATGATGACTATCAGTAGTTATTCTCGGGTTGTCTGTCACAGTATCACTACCGCTTGTCAACTCTCACGCTTGTAGAGGAAATCGTGCTCTTACGGCTCTTACAGTGCGTATGGAAAATGGAATGTTAAAGGACAAATGGCAAACCACAATTACCGGCACATCTGTCCTGTAAGAACCCTGGATTATAATATATACAAACTTTATCTAGGAATTTTAACTGTAAAAGGAACAGAACAAATAGCATGTTCGTGTGAAAAAGATGCCGTAAATCCGAGAACAACTTCAGTGTACAATGAAGCACCCAGCCGTTTAAACATGTTTACCTTTCTTATCTATTTAAATTATAATTTATGTTCTGCATATCGTCTAATCGCCTCATCCTTGTCTTAATATGTCATGATCATTTACATACCTGATCAAAGAAGGGCTTTGTCTTTCGAAGGCCATGGTCATTGTACAACCCCCCCCCCCCGACTCACCCCGTCTAATCTGCCCTGAACGCTCCTGAGAGCGTTGGAACATCGTTCCAAATTACATGTCCATCTGACACCTGGGATTAGGTGACCCCCGCCCCCTACAATTTGAATTGTTTATTTTTTGGTGTGGTGGGAGGGGGCTAGATTGGGAACGGGGTTTAAACCCCAGAAACGTCCTCGTGGCATCGATTTAGCTGCGCGTTTTTGCTTGCACGCACATTCTCTCACTATTTCATGTTTGACGGGTTTGTAATACACATCATCGTTATATCTCCATTCCTCAGAGCCACCTCCCTATGCACATTCTCTTACTCTTTTATGTTTGAGGGGTCTTTAAATGTACATTTCTCACTATTTCACTTTTGATGAGTCATTGAGTGCACATTTTCTCACTATTTGTTTGTAAGGTGTTAACATGCACATTCTCTCACTATTTGTTTGTAAGGTATTAACATGCACATTTTCTCACTATTTGTTTGTAAGGTATTAACATGCACATTCTCTCACTATTTGTTTGTAAGGTATTAACATGCACATTCTCTCACTATTTGTTTGTAAGGTATTAACATGCACATTCTATCGCTATTTGTTTGTAAGGTATTAACATGCACATTCTCTCGCTATTTGTTTGTAAGGTATTAACATGCACATTCTCTCACTATTTTTTTGTAAGGTATTCACATGCACATTCTCTCACTATTTGTTTGTAAGGTATTAACATGCACATTCTCTCACTATTTGTTTGTAAGGTATTAACATCTCACTATTTGTTTGTAAGGTATTAACATGCACATTCTCTCACTATTTGTTTGTAAGGTATTAACATGCACATTCTATCGCTATTTCATGCTTGACGGGTCTTGGAATGCACATCATCTCTATATTCCCATTCCCCGGGGCCACCTATCTATTTCCTCAATGAATGATTTGTCTGAAAGCGGTTTTCTTTTTCTATTACCCCCGTCGTCTTATTACTCGATCATTGTCAACTTTTCTCTTGGATATCGCAAGGTTACCACGGAGACTAACCACCTGTTTATGGTATTATCTTTATTATTAGTGGTTCCCCTGGCGCAGAAAGTGTGCTGCGGAGAAGAGGGCAGTTAGCCCCAGGCATAACTTTTTAAATCCCTTGTATTACCTTCACCGTTTTGTCTGTCTGTCGATGTCCCGCGGAAAAACGAAATTAAAAATTGACCCATTTCCCGTGATCTTATCAAGCTGAAATTTTGCACGTAGACTTTTTTCCCCATACAATGCAATTTATCAAAATTTCATATCAATCGAATTTACTGTTATTAATTAAAATTAATTCAATGAATTTTTAGATTATTTCTACGTAGCATGTAAATGGTTATGCTAGTCTTCACGGACGAGTGTGGCCGAAAACTTGAACCGGGTGGCGTAGCACCCAATTCTAGCCACATCAAATGTGAAGACATCATTCTTCTTCACGGTAGAAATTCAAAGACCACGCGATCTTTTCTCCAAACCTACTGACTCTTTTTTTCTTCACTCAAGATCCGTTGACACAGCTTCTGAGTTCCAATGACGCTAGTGCAACGTGCTCTGTCGGCATACTTCATAGATTAACATCGCCAACTGCATGGGTTTTGGGTTAAATGATGATCTGAACTGTGCCTGCGACCTGCAATACCATCATGAAGATCTTTAGGGGCGGATAGTAGAGTGTGGAGCAGTTCAAATACTGGAGATTAGATGCTCAATATTAGTCTATTATACAAACAATATTAGAAGGAACGGGAATATAAGCTTACATTGTATTCAATGTGTCATTGCCATGTTGTACACAGCAATGTTAATGAATTTAACAAATTTGATTATTATGCCACAGAACGAGACACGGGGCATGCTGTACCTGGTTAACATATCGTCTCATATGCTTAGTATGGCGTATCTAGGACAAGACGAAAATGTTTTTCCACCTTCTACCGACCAAAAAAAAAATTGAATCAGGCGAAAATCTCTCCTTGTAGAGACAGCATATGGCATCCCGTACATCACTGGGTACTACATCCTGTGTAAAATAACACTTCGTTCGGGTACATTCGTTCTAGTCCAGTTCACCAACTCTCACTATCTAACTCCTACTCATACACTCTAACACCCATTTTCTCACCCCCTTACATTCTTACTCACCTACCCTCATTCCACCACCCAAACTTCACCCGCAATCAATCACCCATTCGCACTTACCAGCTCCACCCAATCCTCACTCACCTTTCTCGCTCAAGCGGCCATTCTCAATCCTCCACACTCATTCACCCTTCCTCACTCAATCCTTCACACTTACTCCCTCCTCTCAATCCTTCACAATCACTCCACACTCAGTTATCCATTCTCGTTCACTCCCTCCACATTGAACATCCACACTCGCTTATTCCTTCTACACTCAATCCTCCACACTCACCCTCTCCCTCCTCACTCAACCTCTCCCTCCTCACTCAATCATCCATACTCACTCACCTGCCACACTCAATTATCCATACTCAGTGAATCCCTCCTCACTCAATTATCCACACTCACTCACTTCCTTCACACTCAATCCTCAAAACTCATTCATTCCCTCCAATACCACACTACCTCCCCCACACTCACCCACCTTCACTCAACCTCACCACTCACTGTGGCGTGATGGCGCCCCCCACCCCCTGTGATTAAAACCACGCCGGTCGTCCTCCGTTTATTGCAGGACCCGGCTCTCCATTTGTTGTTGGGTCTCCGCTGATAATGTAGTGGATCAGATGGACATTACGGGCTGCCTGGTGGTGCTAAACAGTCAATTAGGGTTATTGCCGAGAGTAGGCTTCCATTTAAACATAATACCCGTCCGCCGAGATCGGCCGGGGAGATGAGATGGCTGTGCCGATTGCATGCTCAATAAACAGCAATCAAAACTTTGTTTTAAAATCATTGAGTTGATGGTACTACGGAGAGTTTCTTGAAAGGCGGGGATCTGTGGTTGCTGCCGAAATTTTGGGTGGCAAAACAGGAATTTTCTTTAGTATCAAGGATTCGCATTTAAAAAAAAAAAGAATTTAAGATTCCTTCCTAATTAACCCCTATCCACACCTCATCTTCCAAAACGCGAGGAAACCGATATGTACCTTTTAACTAAACTTATTTATCTGCAATTAATTATTTAATTATCATCAGTTGTCAATGAAAAGAACTTAATGAAATTTTTTTGTTAAACGCCTACATGACGTCTTAGTTTGGAATTCAGCCCAACCCAACTAGTGTATCAGTGGCCCTCAGTCTTCGTGAGTGTTGGCGTTATACCAGGGCTTTGTCCTTGTCAGTGTGAGAATCTTTGCTCTTCAGTTGTCAGGAGATGCAACAAATGATGAAACGATTCCGACACACAGAGCGAGAAGCCGAGTGTAGGCAAACTTCTGACCAGCTCATCAACCGGGGTGGGGGAAGGGGATGATGACCGACAGGCCGTTATTGATGTACTTTTATTGAGTCATGTGGGGGTGGGGACAGTTTATCAGTGTATGGCGGGCTGGAATGGGAAGAAGGATGGTTAAAGCAAATAAGGAACAACGTGAGAGGTTACGGTAACCTCCGGACAGTCGGACAGTTTAAGACATGTTTAGCATTGCACGTGTCCATTATGTTTTCTTTTTGGGGCTTCAACATATCTCTACCATTCATTTTACGACCCTGTCTCAATATTCTTTTACACTCAGGAAGCGATATCAAGACTCAGGTGTTTTTTTCCCAAGCGACACACTTTTGAAAAAGTAAAATGATCTTTTGAGTCTCTTAAAATCGTTATGTGTAACATTCAAAGCTAGGGTTTGTAGGGCGCCTACGGCATCCACTTTTTTTTCAAAAGCCCAAGTAACTTATCCTTGTTTGATAAATACGAAATGTTCTCAAAGTAATTTACCATTATATGTGCTCAAATCCTCTTTTTACATCGTTCCCTATTTCAAAATTAAAATATAACCTCAAACAATGACGACATATAATATTTTACGGCGAGGAACACCACACGCTTTTTAAACTGCTATGGACTGTTGTACTATGCCCCTCAGCGTTGCGGACACAGTGAGTGACTTGAGCTTTTATATTGTTTATTATGTCATGAAACAGCGGAAATGGATTTTTTTAAAAAGACAGCATAATAATAACAACAAGTATTAAAAACTCAAATGAATATGTAGACGCAATTTCTAACAAAGAATTTCCAAATCAAATTTTTTATTCAAGGACAATCATTCTAGATTACATCAAAATTTATTTCATATCAGTAATTCTGAAACTAAAATACATCATACGCAACAATCTAACATTAGCACTCAAAAAGCGGGAAAACCTTATTATTTTTAACTATCATTCTAGATTACATTAAGTCATTTAAAATCAATAATTTTGAAACTAAACACAATTGCTATCTAAAAATTGCTGCTAAAATTATAAGAGTCGAACGAAAACAGAATTTTCAAAAATTCCTTCTCTAACATTGTTCTTAATATAATTAGCTATCGTTTTGGCGTTTGTTTCAACCCGATAGATGTTATGGTTAGCGAGAAATTGACAAAGTATTGATATTTTTAAAAGGGTTATTTGGATTTTCCAAGAAAACCTGTAAATCCTTTCGGTAATTTTTTGGCCCTTGCACATCCTTGTGACCTCCATAACACATTTGCCAAAGACCTGAACCTTTTATCTGGTATGGTTCAGGAGGAGTTGCTGTTCAAAGCTCGAAAAGACTGGTCAGATATCTCGAATCTATAAGCAACTTCATTCTGCCTGCTAAATTTTAGCTCGATTTGATCACTGGAAAAGGCCTATAAAACATGTTTAACATAGTGCGCACCATAAGACAGATTAGCAGTTAATAGCATTTACGTTTAAAGATCGGTAATATATTTTAAAAAAGTAACGTCAATATAATACGCACCGCACTGCCCAACAGGAAAGTATTAAAAAGATTGTTCAATATAATACTCACCGCGACACTCTAGCACAAAAATTAACATGCTACAAAGAGATAAATAGAGATAATTTAAAAATTCATTAATTTAATTACAGTACAGCCGATCGATCTAAAATTTTGATAGATCATTTTTATTTTTATCATCGGCATGAGTCTGCCTGCAAAGTTTCACCTCGCTAGCAGACGGGAAAGTGAGTTAAATATCGATCCAAAGTTTTTTCGGCAAGCAAACAATCAAGTAAACATTCAGACGCCACGAGAATTAGAAAGCCACCTTGACATGACAAGAATAAAAAGCCACCTTGACATGACAAGATTAAGAAAGCCACCTTGACAGGAAGAGAATTAGAAAGCCACCATGACATGAATAAAAAAGCCACCTTGGCATGACAAGAACAAGAAAGCCACTTTGACATGACAAGAATAAAAAGCCACTTTGACATGTCAAGAATAAGAAAGACACCTTGACATAATAAGAATAAGAAAGCCACCTTGGCATGACAAGAATAAGAAAGCCACCTTGACATGACAAGAATAAGAAAGCCACCTCCTCTCCATCGGAGGACTTCTTTTTTAAAATTTTATTTAGCGATAGTCATTCATCGACATATTAATTGTGTCCTTAACGTGGGCTCGATTTCTCAGCTTGTGAGGCAAGCACACTATTGACTTCGCTATCCATCCGCCTATATATGTATAAATATATATTTCAACTAATCAAAATACTTTTAAAAAATTCATTACCTAAATTGCTTACTCTTTTTTTCAATTATATATCGGGAGTATAATCTGTTATCATCACAGTATTATCTATCTTATCTTATGTTACAGACGCTCCTTCTATATCAAAGGTGCTCAATGTTTGGGCTATTGCCGACCGCATTAAAAACAAAACAAACAAAAACTTTTGCAACGGCCGCCAATAATTTCTCACTGATAAACGAAACGATCACTATAAAAAATTTACCTCTCATAATAGTCAATGCGAGATGATAATGACGTCATCATAATGTATTGTAGGCAAACAGAGTGCTTAATTGCAAACAAAAACATTTCCATCGATATTCTCACATATTTCTACTTTATTGATCATTGTCATGTAAACCTAACATCATGTCACACACCTACAGCATGAGTACATTTTTAAGTGACATGAGAACACACTGAGAACACAATAATTGAATAAGTGATACGCTGCTTCACTAACACTGTCCATGTAACTTAGCAGTCCAGAGACCAGAAATTAGTGGCTGTCTTGCTCTCGGATGTTTGCTGAGAGTCGCGCAAGAGATCATCAGTCGTGTGATGGCAGTTCTTTTGATGAATTACTGTGTTACAAAAATGGAGATGACAGTTCCTGAATCCATTAACCCTCTACAATGGTGGAAACTTAATGAACACCGATATCCGAGAATGTCATTCCTTGTCAAGACGATTTTGTGCATATCACATACAAACTACCTCAACTGGAACTTGTACATGCTCGAGGTATGTGCTGGCAGTCTTCTTCGTAACCCCGTAATTATTGGAGGCCATAACACTACAGTTGAAATAGACGAAAGCCTCTTTACGAGACGTAAAAATCACATGGGCAGGCAGCTGCCACAGCAGTGGGTTTTCGGCGGCATCAGTCGCAATACCGGAGAAAGTTTTATGTCGGCTGTGAACGATAGAAGTGCTGAAACTCTGATTCCTTTAGTTACACAGTACATTCTTCCTAGAACAACAATTATGTCTGATCAGGGGCGCGCTTACAATGGAATAGCTTCTGCAGCTGGCATGAGCTACACTCACGAAACTGTGAATCACAGTCTACATTTCGTCGATCCTAATACCGGCGCTAACACCCAACGAATAGAGCGGTCATGGAAATCTTCAAAGGAACTGCATAAACGCCACAACGGGACTCATCGTCAAATGATTGACTCATATATGTGTTGTCAAGGTATGAGAATCACTGGCAATGAGTTGTTCTGAGTTGTTGTGAGTTATTGTGAGTTGTGGTGACAATGTTATGAACTCTGTTCAGTTGACGGACTTTTGAATGTCAGGCAATGACTTGAGAGTGCGCGCAAGGACTATAAATAGTGTGGGTCTGTGTAGTGTGTGAGAGAGAGTGGAGAAAACATCGGAGAGACTAGTAACGTCAGAGTGTGGACGTTCGGCCAGGGCTGTGTTGTTGACAGATTGTGTTATCGAGGTTGCTCGAACACTGTGAAGGCTGTGAGCCTGTATGCCTATGCTGTGATGTCTCGAACACTGTGAAGGCTGTGAGCCCGTATGCCTATGCTGTGATGTCTCGAACACTGTGAAGACTGTGAGCCTGTATGCCTATGATGTGATGTCTCGATGGCTGTATGGACTGCAGTGGAATGCAGATAGTGACGAATTTATATCTCAATAAAGAACCTATGATCTTTGACAAGAGTCTGTCTTATTTAAGATTGTATCCAGAACCGAGACGCAACATGTGTGAGTACATATGGAAAAATCGAGTAAAAATGACACACGCTGATCCTTTTGATACCATCATCGATGCCATTGTGACATTCTTGCCACCGGGACAATGGAACTAAAACAATATATGACTATATTCATTGTTAATTACATGTGACATTCATTGCTTAGTAAATTTGACATTATTGATTGTTAATTAAATGTGACGTTATGCCATGTTTTACCTAAAAAAAATTCTTTGGTGGTCGGATAACAGACAAGTACCATTTTTTCTTTGCGTGTGTGTGTGTGTTAATTTGAAATAGATGCGAGTTTTCAACTAGTCCATACATTTCTTTTTCTTCTAAATTTTAACTTTAATGATAAGAAGAATAGAAATAAAGAAGTTGATATCTGATACCGAAAAGATTATTTTACCCCAAGTAAAATTACAAAAGAGGGTAACAACAGATATGATTAGAAAGAGAAGAAACATGAATGCTGAGCATTAAATAAATTCTCTTTTTTTTCTCCACACTTAAATGATGCAAACATAAATGAAATCGAAGCTTCTTTTGCGAAACAATTTAGCTCTAGCCTCACTGGACTATTTCTATATTCAATTCGGTTTTTGAAAGTGGATGATAAAGGTATCCCAACAGCTCACGGTGTTAATTGCGGTGACGTGCTATCTCAACATATTTTAAAACAAAGTGAAGTCGATAGTAAATGAACAATAAGCAATCAATGATTGTTCTTTCTAAAATTGTTGGATGACATAATTTGTGCCCAAATATACATAAATAACACATTGTATTACAACTATATGTGTGTACATATAGGCACTATATTTTGTCAATGAGAAAGAATACACTATCTTAAAATATTTTTTTATTGTCAACATCTGATGTAGATTTTATATATGAAAAGAAACTTTGTAAGGGTAGATTTTGACAGCTTTTATAATTTGGTATCTCTTCTGGTGTGTAAAACATTAGTGATAAGATAACCACCCCTCACTACACCCCACCCCGTCTTTTTTACATTACACTAGTCTGATTTTAATTAGATGATTCTCAACAAGTGACTCTGTTCCGATTATTTCATATCTAAACGATTCAGCAGACTTACATTTATGTTTTTTTTTAAGGCTATTTGTGGCTACATATAATTATTCATTAAAAGATCATGGTGGAAATGTAATAAATGAACACAGCTTTGATTAACGGCATCGATAGCATTGAGAAGGTTAAAATTAGTTAGGGTTATTTTACATGTAATGTCAATTTTTGTTCAATACCCAAAATTAGGGGTATACCCGATTAAAATTTTTGTAATCCGACCGGAGCCGAATTCGGCCAGATTTATGAAGTGAAATCCGGCCTGAGCCAGATTTGTAAATATGGCTGGATTCCGGATTTGTCGAAGCCGGAGCTATTATATTTATATATATTTTATCGCAAAACCGACCAGCCGGATTTATGAATTAAAATTTTGCCTGAGCCAAAGCCAGAGCCGGATTGTAAAAATGGATGGATTCCAGATTTGCCGGAGCCGAAATCCGGTACACCCCCACCCGAAACAGCATTAAGTTTGGCGTGATAAAGAAAACTACATGAAACTGTGATTCATGAATGAATTGCTCGTCTCTACTCATTTATTCTACTGTTGTTTCTTCTAACACTACTGTCTCATCCTAAAGATTATACAACTGTTCCTCCATAAACCATTTTCCAATCTAAAAAGTAATCTTATCTTTTATTTTTAAAATGTACGATCTTAAACCATTTATGTCTCCTCATTCCCCACCATTAGAAGGCATTTATGCTCTCCAATGTACACATTTCTGATATCCCCCCCCCCAAAAAAAAAAAAAATAATAATAATAATAATAATAATAAAAATAATAATAATAAAATTAAAATAAATAAATAAATTTTAAAAAAATAAAATAAAATAAATAAATGCTTATCTACAAATACAAACCATTTTGTCCATGCTTAAACGTAAACCAATTTTACTTCACTATAAGCCATAATCACAAGATAAAAACCATATCTCCCATCCAAAACTCCATTCATTTTGTCCACTATTATCAATTTCTCCCATGATTTAAAAAAAAAAAACCAACATCATGGTCCGATCCTAAAACCCATTCATTTCTTCCACTTGAAACCTTTCATTCCCTCCCAAAAACTTGTCGCCCACCGTTGATTCACAGACCCTGTCAAGCCCAGCCAATACGTGCTCGGCAAGGAATCATTTCCGAACCAAGAGACTTTGGTGCGTGCATGAATGTGCTTCGGCTTCCACCGGGTGCTACCAACTGACCATAATTGAACGTCAATAGATTTGTGTGTGTGTGTGTGTGTCCCCTCTCTCTCTCGGGCAGAACTGGGTACATGAAATGAGCCCAGATTGGCTACAGTTCCCTGAGTGCACTTCAGACGGGGTGGGTGGGATTGGGCCGTATTTCATAAATGAAATTTTTTTTAAATGTGGTCATCGCTCATTAAAAAAATAATTCAAGATGGATTGAGGTCATGATTTGAGCAACCCCGGAGCTCCCCTTCCTCACAACCCCCCCCCCCCCCCATTTTCCATTTATGATGCACTTTTGTTTGATGAAGGCTCTGGTAAGACCCCATTAGAATGTCGATATCAATCTCGAGGTTCCAGGTTTCGGGCGGTTTTTTTTCTTCTCGATTCTATGACTGTGATCCCGACACATGCTCGAAGGAGAAGATTGGATTACTTAAGAGCCGAATCGTGTATAGAATTTTGGCATATCCCACGGAGAAACATATGGGATCGCTGTCTTTTTTTCTTTCTTTAGCATAATTGTTATTGCAAGATTAGTGTCAGAACGAGTTTGCCGATGTTGTGAATTTAATTTATACGTACAAATAACGTCACTAAGTATAAACATTTTAAAAAAATTATCCAGTATTTTAAAAAAATGATTTTGCGGTTGTAAAAGATACATACAAATGAGGGTGTGTTATTTTTTAATGTATGATATCATTATTTGGCTGAAACGAAGGGTTCCGACCGCAGCGTCGCGTCTCTTCCGGGTCTCTTCCGGTTGCTATGCAGAAGAGTTGCTTCCCTTGAATTTTGTTGTTTTCTTACTTATTTATGACCTCCCCTTGGCGGTAAAATGTAAATTGTATTTGTTTATTATCATTTTTGGATTTGTATTCGTGCGCCGCGAGAAGGGGGGGGGGGCTCTCCTGTTCATGAGTATATTCTAAGAACTATTTGATGCTCATTTAGAAAAGGAGTGCTGCTAATTCCTTGGCGGGCTACCATGTCGTTTCCATTGCCATTAGTAAGTAGTAANGGTCCCAGCAATCATTCAGAACCTCATCTCGACGGTCCAAGACAGTTCTTAGGTTAGGTTTAGTTATCAATTTCAGAAAATTGAAGATTTTAATTTTAGGGTTTGGGTTAGGTATAGCTATACAATTTTAATAGTGGCAGCAGTGATCTAATGCGTGAATTTCTAAAAGGATTTAAAAAGTGTGTTGTGATTCCGATGCCTGATCGGTGAGTACCCATTATTTTGCTTTTATGTAAAACGGTAAAAAATACTCCTTAAAATATTAGAATGTCCCCCCAATCCTTCGGCCATCTTGTGGTAGAGCCAAACAATATACACGACTGAGGTCACTTTTTAAAACATATAAATTATTTTTACAACTCTACGTTAGTGGTCCGGAAATTTAAAAAAGAAGTTAAGTCTAAGTTTAACAATCCTTTGAAGGCTGCTGTTCATTAAGACATGAATAGTTGCTTCTTAAGAGTAAAAAAAAAAACAACCAACAACTAAAAACCAACACACACACACACACACACACAAAAGAAATACACCTGCGTCCTACTTTGCTGTGTGGATAGAAAGGATTCGCATGCGATTTTCGACACAGCACATCACATTGAATCAATGGTTTTTTAAAAATGTAAACATAAATCATAAGTCTACCAAATAATTTGTTATTTTTTAGTTTGTTTTGTCCACTAAATCTAACCCTTGGCTAACCTCGTAATATCCAATATATTCTCACCCACAATCTCCGTCTCCCAGCAAGGTATCCTTAAAATCGCATCCTAAATATCTTAGCCATTACTCCATACCACCTTATTCCAGCCAGTGACGACCAACCTAAATGTCTTAGCCATTCCTCCATACCACCTTATTCCAGCCAGTGAAGACCAACCTAAATGTCTTAGCCATTACTCCATACTACCTTATTCCAGCCAGTGACGACCAACCTAAATGTCTTAGCCATTACTCCATACCACCTTATTCCAGCCAGTGACGACCAACCTAAATGTCTTAGCCATTCCTCCATACCACCTTATTCCAGCCAGTGAAGACCAACCTAAATGTCTTAGCCATTACTCCATACCACCTTATTCCAGCCAGTGAAGACCAACCTAAATGTCAAGCCAGCAACCCCTACCCTTATTTCCCATTACTTACTCTACCAGTTTCCCTATCCATCCACCCCTTCCTTTGCCACTGACCACTGCCCATTAGCAGACCATTACTTCAGCACAAGTCCATGTGCGTCTTATTCGATTCCCATCGTTCCCCATGTCTTGTTAATTTAATTTTCATTGTTTCGATTCACTCATTTCCTCTGCAAATTTCTTTAGCACTGAGCACCCAATCCCTAAACATTAATGAGATTGAACAACAATGAGTTACTGGGCTTGCTGTATGCACAAATCAGTTCCGACAATCGCCCCTCAGCTTCCCGTATCCCTAAGGGATGGAGACTCTCTGACCAAGTCTGAGAATACAAACAATTCGTCAATAAATGTTATAGGATGGAGTAGTTGTTTTTTTTCTTTCCAGTTATTTTAAAACAAGTTTTTCTAGTTTTTATTTTATTATTCAAACCTTTGATCTATTGTATTAAAACAATTGAATAAACCTATGGGATTCGTGGCATGTTATCGGTGTTCTCACAAAGCACTTGGCACAGTTGGTGCCTCCTGAAATTCTTGTAACATGCCATTGGAATTATTTTTTTTTATACTGTGGATTATTCTCAAACGTTTCAGTTGCTTTTAAAATAAATATCCTAGTGTTGACTTCCTTAGAATACTTCAGTTGGCTAGGCATCTGATTCTAGTTAGACAACTTAGGATACTGGATTCTCAATGAGGAACTATCTTTCAAAGCATGAGCAGCAATTGACTCGCATAGCAAAGAACATACATTATTATTATTATCTCCAACTTGTGTGTGATATTTTTGTATTAGCCAGCATGTATTATTGGTTTAGAGTACTAGTTTTAGGTTGTACCTAACAATGAATTTTTGAAATATAAGCAAATAATTGATAGTACTTTGTTGGGGTTATAAATCTCACTTTGGAAGCATCAGACATTAACCACTCGAATTATCCAAGTCATACGTCTGAGACTATATTTTATAAGCCGTGACCATATCTCGGCATAACGAGATATTGGAAAGCCCGGATACCAATTTCATTTATTAAATAAACTAGTGTATTACCCGTCAAAAATGACGGAAGTATTCGAAAAATATATTTAAATGTATTTGATCCTTAAATCTATTAATTATTAATTTTTAAAAAAAATGAATAGTCTACGGAACTTTTATATTATTCATTTATTTCCATAATTTCCATAATGTACAATTTTATGTGGGCGTTCGGAAAGATTTATTTTTGGTGCAGAAAATTTTGTTTTTCAAGGCTTTTTTTTTTAAAATAAAAAAAGCAGTCCGCTGCTTTCTAAAATTAGGTGCGTTACGAACGGTCGGACATAAATAGCAAATTATGTATATTGATGACGATGATAATGTTTTAAATGTTTATAAATAAAAAGAAGGAAAAAAATGTTGAGGTATTTTCATTGGTTGGTGACTTGCTACAGTTTTTCATTCTCTTCTGTTTATCCTGAGTTTTGGATAAATCGCCAGTAGTACGCTTATTGATCCGAAATTGAATATGACGCCATCAGAAATAAAACTCAACGATTTTGGAAACTTTTGCATTCTTAACCCAAGTTTCGGGTAGTTCAATCTAGTTTGGAATTTCTTTTCTTACTTTTTTTACGTGGCAATGTTTCCATCGACGTGTGAAAGGTTTCTCGGAAATTATTTTGTTTTCAGAAAATCGTTCAGAACCCCGGGATCAGGGAAATATTACACTGCTGAATACACTCCATTTTTTTTACTTGATGGATTTGATCTTTGCTGACGAATCACGTTATTGGATTTCGGTGATGGAACTTTTTTAAATATAAAAACTTGATTTCTTGTCTGTCTGGATGGAAACTTGGAAATGAATTTTATTACACTTTTATATCTACAAGGACAATCTGCTAAAGTTTTTTTTTTTAGTTAAAGATTGATTTGTTAAAAAGTTAACTGATGAGATTCCAACAACTTCCTCTCGATAAACCTGACAGCTCGTCAGGCCAATTACACATTTACTACCAACCATCATTTTGGATAGGCAAGAATTATAGATAATTTCCGGCTGCAGGCACAGCCATTCCAAAACTCAGAGACTGGCAATTTCAAGATTATTATCTTCTTCTGAGTCTATTTCTTTTAAACATCTGATGTGTTGAGTTTATAATATCGCCCAGCGCCTTAACCCGAACGACGCCGCTGACACGCCAACGCTACTGCTCTATTTTCTCAATCGTCGCTGCTAAAATTGGCCATTCTAAATTTGAATGACGCCCCCATCCCCCTTTCTATTTCTATCTTTGAACTTCAAACCATGTTAAAAGTGATTCAATGAAATCTAACCAACGCCTTCAATGTCCTCCTTGGCATCGTGTCTTGCCTCAGATTCGTCTCTTAGGTGTGACGCCACAAATAGAAGCACAGGGACAAGGGCCGCATCCAGGTTAAACAACCAGATTCCGGCGTGCGCGCGTGTGTATTTGAAAGCTCTGGTCAACGTAGTGTCATCCGTGTCCTAGAGGGCTCGTGGTTTGATTCTATTTGGATTCATAAGATCCTCATGGTAGTTGGGAGGAGGCGCAAGGGGGGGGGGTAAAGAGTGGCTTTAGGGGTGGGGAGGCGCACATCTTTCCCCTTAAATCAACAGCTGCGAGTATTGGTGAAAATGGAGGGGGTGGGGTGAGGGAAAAGGGGCAGCTGGATTATTGATTTGTGTTTCCCCTGTCTGAAAGGATGGCCCCCAGATGCTCCCCGCCGTATCCCCATTTCTACTGGAGGAGTGGGCTCCGTCTCAAGTTGGTTGTTTACAATAACATCTAACACTCAAAAAGACGTATATAATGTATATCTTGTTTACAATAACATCTAAAACTCAAAAAGACGTACATAATGTATACCTTGTTTACAATAACATCTAACACTCAAAAAGACGTATATAATGTATATCTTGTTTACAATAACATCTAACACTCAAAAAGACGTATATAATGTATATCTTGTTCACTGGCTATTCTCTTGATGAAATGCAGTGGAAAAAATTATCATCAAATCGTCAAGGAATCTTCACCCATTCCTCAACATATTTTCTATATTAGAGGTTCCTCAAATGTACCAGTAACAGTGGGGTTTTTTAGCGCATTTTCGAGAAGTCGAAGAAATGCGCTATTGTATCCGTTTTGTCCGTCTGTCCGTCCGTCCGTCTGTCATCACCCTAGATCTCAGCATCCATAAGTCCTAGACCCATGATGTATATATGTTTTTTGTATGTCCTGACCTGCCATTTGTGCATCAACACTCAGTTACTCGATCCGACCTCTTGTAGTGGCAGTAGAGCTCCTGGAAGTATGAAAGTCCTAGACCCATGATGTATATATGTTTTTAGACCCATGATGTATATATGTTTTTTTGTATGTCCTGACCTGCCATTTGTGCATCAACACTCAGTTACTCGATTAATGCATTTTAAATGTTCATTTAGAAAAGAAACATGCACGGTTTCACAACTTTGAGGATCACTGCTTTCCACGTGTAGCACGTAGAAAAACGCTTTGGGAGAAGATATTTCATAACTTTAAAATGTAAAGAAATGACTTTTAAATAAAAAAAAATTTCAGGTATATTCATTACACAAGAAAATTCATAAAAATATGTCTAAAATCTAAACACAGTTATCATAATGCTGATATCTAACATAAGTACTGATACATAATACGAAAATGCGCTAACACGTCCTGAGTCCAAAAAGGGACCAGGCTTAACATGATTTTTTTAACGTAAGAATCTCAGTAAAGTGAGGGTCAAAGATTCGTATTGATTCTTTTTTTTCCCATGCGCCTTCCACAGGCCAGTTTACACGGCCATGTGTGGCTTTATTTGAGTGGAGATTTTCTGTTCGATAAAATCTTCATTTGAATAATCTCTTTTGTAACCACCACCCCCTTTTTTAAGGTGGCGGTTTAGTTTGATAACCATGCCCAATACACATTGTCATGGTTTGAGAAAAACTGCCTTTCTGTCCTTGAACCACTAACAGTACCACATCATTAGCCATGCACTGAATACACAAATAGACGCTCGGATGTGTCCGGTTATCTGCTTTGTGACGAGACATCAACCGTCAAACGTTATGTGAAGTTTGACCGTCATTATTCAATAAGTTTAAAACTTTAATAGATTGGATTTACCTACCGGACAACAGAGGTTATCGGAAATTTTGAATTTAAGGGACCGCTTGATTGTCCCATGGTCACGGTTAGCTGCCGTGCTACAAGCTGCAATTTGAAAAAAATATTACTGAATTTTAATTCACACCGATGTATGTTACGTGGAGTGAAAATAGTGACTCTCAAGTATTTTGACAATTTGCACAATGACTGAAAATACTTAAATCTACATCAATTTAATATTATTTCGATGTTAAGTATGCGATGCTATATTTATTTTTGCTAATGAAATGGTTAATTTCTTATTCAAATTTATCAACACTACCTGGGAAACCAAACGATGTGTTTACGCTCATTGGCGTGCCGAATCTGGCCCGCGGACCGTAACGGGTCCCCCCTTTCCAAGACTAGTTTAGTCGTGGGGTGCCTGCAGTTGATGGAGTACCTCGTTATCTTGAATTTCATATAATTCACCTCCAAAAATGTCAAGACCACGTCCAAGTTTTGTTAGTGCACCAGTGAGTGAATGTGTGTGTGTGTGTGTGATTGGCCAGGGAGGTCGTCTGAGCCAGGGGCCAACCCGTCATCTTCTGGTGTTAGTCGGCTTGACCTAAAAATAATCACCAGGCAACACACATTCGTGGTCGCCCGAAGGAAAGAACTGTTGGCCGTTGGATTAGGGTGTGGGGACTTTTGGGTGTGGGGGGGGTGTATTGATCCTGGGACAAGAGTGGACCCAATCTATTGATATTTGCTGTGGAACAAACAGCTTCTCGGAATATGGGCTGCTTCACAGCTTGGGATCTCCAGAGTCTTAGTATCATGACGCACACGTCACGAGGTTAGGACGGTCTTAGATGTCATATTGCACCGGTATGGACATAGTCTTAGTATTATAACACACACGTCACCAGGCTAGGACGGTGCCGGAGTCCTAAAAATTCAACGCACACATCATCTTTCCTTCGCATGGTTTTTCAAGATGTCTGCAACACTTGTATGAAATGTTGAATCAGTTGGATGTCTTGTATTGCAATATTGAGTCAGTTGGATGTCTTGTATGAAATTTTAAGTCAGTTGGATGTCTTGTATGCAATATTGAGTCAGTTCGGTGTCTTGTATGAAATTTTAAGTCCGTTGGATGTCTTGTATGCAATATTGAGTCAGTTGGATGTCTTGTATGAAATTTTAAGTCAGTTGGATGTCTTGTGTGCAATATTGAGTCAGTTGGATGTCTTGTATGAAATTTTAAGTCAGTTGGATGTCTTGTGTGCAATATTGAGTCAGTTCGGTGTCTTGTATGAAATTTTAAGTCAGTTGGATGTCTTGTATGCAATATTGAGTCAGTTGGATGTCTTGTATGAAATTTTAAATAAGTTGGATGTCTTGTATGAGGGCAATTTTAAAAATAAAAAAATAAAAAATGTTACAAAATTTTTAACAAAAATGAAAACAAGTATCATTGTTTCTGCATGTGAAGAGGTAAATATTTTTATTGAAAAATGTGTGCGGGCGGGAGATTGGATTGTTTGACCTGTGAGTCAATAAAAAGGATTTTGTGTTATTGAGGCACATATGTGTTTGATGCCATATTCAGTTGAAATGTATAATCCTAAATAACTCACTAATGAATAGGCCTCACTGAATATATCACCCTTCCTGGAGAAGGTATATTCACTTATACATTGAAATAAAAGACGTTTAATTGAATTATAGATGAAGATGGAAATGTAGAACAAGAACAGGGCACCGATTAATTCAAAAGTGAAATGTTGGTAAAAGGTTTGATTTTTTTAAATATAAAAAGCTCATCAAGGTTTTTCAGTTCTTATAGTCACTTAGCAACCTGACATCACTGGCAGGAAATCTCTTCTGATCCTTACTTAATTTTCAATAAACTCCCTAAAGATTTTTTAGTCATGTATTTCTCATCCTGATCTCCCATTGTATCTGCAAAGACATTTTATTTATCCCTCTATAAATCCTTAGATTGGCCCAAGGATTTAAATTTTTCTGTGATCTTTATCATTGCTCATTTATTTAGCCAACCATTCAACACCCTATTGAAAGTATTACCTAATGTGTTGTGTTCATATTTTTTAAAATGACATTTCACTAATACTCATCGCACAGCACCTGTTTAGTTTTTCCAGAAGAATGGCAGCCCCTACCCTGTTTCTGATGGTGACGGTATCCTGATAGAGATCCTCCATGAGAGTGTCAAAGTGGCCAGGACACTGGAGTTTGCCAGCGACAACCCAACAGACATCAACCTGGTTCGTTGCTCCTTCACAGTGCACAAGTCGGGGACATACAAAATATCCATCATGGTTGGAGGGAGGCACATCAGGGACAGTCCTTTTGTCAAGTCTTTTGACCCAGGTCAGTCCTTTGAGTAGGGTATCATTATCCAAGCTGCAGTTATCCATCATTACAGGCTCTGACACCTGATGGTATATAATATTATATGATGTATTCTTTGAATTTTAATTCTTGCTGCTGAGCATCAAGGTCTCACAACTGCAAATATCTACCTCTTAAAATAAACATCTTTTACTTCTACTTCTACTCAACATAAACAATCAGTACAACTTAAAGTGGACATCAGGAAACCATAATAAAAGAGTAGATGAACTAGCAACACATGTAAAATCTACTGAACAATTTTACCAATATGCATTAACTAAGTCAATCAGATTATAATCAGAGCTCAGAATAAGAAGAGTGGTTTAAGAGATCAGCCAGGGGCTCAACAGGGAAATATGTTTTGATGTCATAGGAGGATGGTGGCATTATGTTAAATAATGAAAGATGATGAATCTGTAGAGAGATTTTCTTAATATTTTTGTGTTACTTTTGATCCACATATTTTGGTTAGTGTTGTAACTAAACAAAGTCTGAAGCTAAGACCGAATCATTATGTCCCCCTCTTCTGCCTTCAGGACCCATTGATCCATCCAAGACTGGATTCATGCACTACACATCCACAGTGGTATTTCCTTCGGGCAGCAAACATCCACTTGTCATAGAGACGCGGGATTCCTTTGGCAACTTGGCACCATACAGAGCAGACCACAAGGCTTTCTTTAAAATCAAAGTCACAGCGGTAATGAACCTCAGAATTTAGACCAATTAACTCTGTAACTTTACACTTTCAGATTGGACAATTTTATCGTCTGTTACTGTAAAACTGGTAAAATGTTATAAAAACCCCAATGTGATAATATGAGATATTGATCTAAATAAATGGAGTTTTAAAATTACAATTTACCAACGGTTTTATTTTCAGCACATAAATACATGTATATACATATATTTTTTAAAAAACTTTACAATTAGAATAAACCAAATGCAAGACATTTATTTATATTAAGAATCTGGTGTAAATTGTTGGAAACTGTCATATTGTGATGAAAAACTATGTTTTTAACAACCCTTTTTTTAAAGAATCAGCAAATTATGTTGAAAATCAACAGATTATGTTTTTTCTTTAAAAACATTTTGATTGTGTTGAAAGTCCAAAACGTTATGTCATTTTACATGAAACATGCGTACAAAATAAACTTGTCCCAACCATGCAGCTTGTTAGACTGGTCAACTCTCATTTCCCTCGTGTAGGCAGGCACCAAAGAGAGATACACCCCTACAACACAAATCATCTACAACACCCAGGACAAAAAACTGGTCATGTACATCAAGATTGACCAGAAGGGCTGCTACCAGGCGGTGGTCTCATATGGTGATGTTAAACTCAAGAACGGGGAGTTTGACATCTTAGTGCTAGAACGTAAGCTTTCCTTGTTCATTCTCATACTTGTTTATCTTTGTCAGTCTGTTAATACATCTGAATTCTCCACTGACATTTGAAGTTTTCCAACTATTGACACTTTGCATTCCCACTGGTAGCCATCAGCTTTTGGTCTATTCCTTCTCTTCATCATCCACTGATAGAATCAGTTTTCTATTTAAATCTCTGTATCTCTCACTAACATAAGTTTTCTATCTTTCTAGTAGTCTACATATCCCTTAAAACAGTTTTCTATCCCTCACTGTCAAACTCAGTTTCCTATGATTGGTTTTCCACCTCCTACAGCTGTGGAGTATAACAAAGTGATCAAGAACGTATACAAAAGGAAGCACAACGTGTGGTACATGGCCCGGCTGCTGTCACTACATGGCCAGAAACTGGAGAAGCCCAAGAAGGTCTTTGTTTACATTTCCCCAAAGGTAGGTAGACAGTGTGACCCCCATCATCTTAAAATTTATTCATTGATTCAGAAGTTTTTTTTTTGATAGGGAGACTTTCTTCTGAAATGCTCTGTTAGCTGCTGTGACTTTAAAATGTCCCTGCCCACTTACCAAAGTCTGTCACAGCATGTGAAATGCTCTGGTAGCTGCTGTGACTTAAAAATGTCCCTGCCCACTTACCAAAGTCTGTCACAGCATGTGAACAGATCTATCAAGGCACTGTACTTTTTCTTTTTATTTCAGCAAATGACCATAAAGGAATTTTGTTTCAAGATCTACAGAAGAAAACTATGCACATTTCGGGTGTGTCCCTGGACTAAGGTAGACCCTCATTTCAGTGTGTTTCATAGTATTTTTAGTATTAACCCTTTACTGGGCAGAATTTTTTCCACTTTCATCCTCCAAATGGGCAAGATTTTTTTTCCAATTTTATAGATATTTAGGGGTACATCAGTAAAAACTATATCTTAGGTGTAAGTGCAAATTTTTAAATGAAATAAAATGAAAAATAAACAAAAATGGATTCTCTTTTGATTATTTACCTTTTTATACTTGCCACTCTTGTTTTTTATTAATCCATGTCTTCCCCCAAAAAATGTTCCACTTAACGTTTTTAAGAAGTCCAAACAATCACTATTGACACTATTTACAAGCACAAATATCCAGTCTGACTGAAAGATCCTATGTACAGTTTTCTCAACTCAATTTCTGTTAAATTTAAACCCACTTTTGAATCCTCACCATCCACTTTGAACTCTCACCAAAAAAAAATGAATTTTTTTTTTGAAAAAAACTAACATATCAAAGAGAAAATGCGTGAAAATGTAGTTGAATCTATCTACAACAGAATAAACAGGAAATCACATGCCGGAAGTCTCATGATTTTTAAAAAAACGCGAGATTTCAACTGATGGTATTATGGGCCGTTTAGGGGATAAGACATTTTAGGCTGCTATGCCCAGTAAAGGGTTAATTATTATTGGACATCAGAGACCATATTCCTCTAAGAACATTTTAACTCATAATATTTGAGAAAGTTAATCCAATCTGTGGACTCTGTTATATACAATGTCTGCTATCAGTCGGCACTGTCCTCTTGTTTCAGTTTATTTTCAATGGAGTCAACAACCAGTTTGATGCTCCAACCTTTTGTATAGAGGACGGCAGTCAGCAGTCAGTGGAGTTGGCATCACAGGACCGTAATATCATAGCAGCTACCTTCTCCAGCTTTCTGTTAAAAAGTATAGGTCAGTAAGCACAATTGCTCCGATCCTTTGTAAGCTTTTAATTATTTTTTTTGGTTCATCATAAAGGTTTAAAGACCCATAAGGTTTATGTTAAATTTCTGCCTCAGTCCCGTAAGGTTTTCCCGAATGGCGATGAACTAGTTATAAAATTGAAAAATTGCTGAAAATGTATTTATATTATTATTGTCATACTGACTTCATCTTTTAGGATAAGAATGGTTATTTTATGTATCCAAAAGACTGCCTTGAGTGTAATACTATTTTTGCCTGTAGTTTAGTACTCTTATATTTATAATAAAGTATAGCAAAATCCTATCTGCAAAAAAAACAACTTAAAAACTACCAAAAGCCTTCAGCAATCAAGCAATCACACTAGCGAAGGAAACAGCCGTCATTGCTGGAAGTCAAATACATCTTCTTTCATGCACTGAAGAGTTTTTATTTTCTGTCATTACGTTTCTACAGAGAGTTCTATCGAGGCACGCTTTACCAAGCTTTGGTAATAGAGGCGCGAGGCATGAATTGCCATGCTTTGTCAATTTAAATGTTAAATACAGTCGAACCCGGTTATGTCGAAAAGCGTCGAGATAACCGAGGATTGAGATAAATGACAACCATTATGGAGGCTAAATATTATCATGCGCTTGAAATTTCTTTACGTACATGATGTGCGTTACTATTTAATAAATTAGAATGTATATGCTCATGTTTTTGGAGTTATTGTTTTTACACAACAGGGTTGCCGTTATTTGTTTGATGAAGTGATCGGCATGCTATAAAAATGTATATACATGTTTGCTAACAACTAAAGGCATAAGTGCACCAACTGTTCATCCATTTAATCAGGACTGGTTAACCTTAACTTCATTTAGTCGGTATATTAGCTTATTAGCTATTTCTTGTTGGGACATCAAAACGTTTTCTTAATAATAATATTCCGATCTATAAATAATATAAAAATACAATTCATCACTGATAGAGGAGTTCGCTAGTGAATGAATTTTGATGAATAAAAGTTTTCCCATAGTAAGCGAGGCATAGTACCAGAAGTAACATAGCGCTGAGAGCTGAATGCAAGCAGGCTGTGATGTCACCAGCAGGGACGTGGTGGTCGAGAGGTAGCGCTCTCGACTGTCATACCGATGGTCACGAGTTCGAATCCACACGAAGGTGAGGATTTGTTCTCGGGGCCTGAGGAGTCCCCGAGTCACCCAGCTCCGAATGGGTACCTAACTAGACAATAGTTAGGCGGCTGGGGTAATGCGTGGAACCCCTATAGCCGTGGCCTGTGACCGCTGCATCACTTGCCAACAGATCATCTCTCATGGTCTGTGGACGCAATTATCTTCTGCATAGAAGGAGCATCTGTATATCTAAGATAAGATGTATTTGAGACCTCGTGAGGTGGAAATTTCATGCCTTCCCCTTCTTGGTTCTAAAAAATTTAAGGGAAAATACAGACCGGACAGTAAAACGGGCTTTTCTTTTAACGATTAACCGGTCCGCAAAAACAAACTGACTTGACAACTCAATTGAGAATCGAGTAAGCTACGTTAAGTGGTTAATTTGGCCCTCTTTTGTACTAGAGATATTAGGGTTCGGCAACATAAAAGAAGCGTCATAACCGATGAGAAAATGTTTAGACAAAGAGAGAATTTGGCGGTTCCACTTCAAAAGTGTCGACATCATAGGGTTGGCGAGATAAGTGGGTCCGACTGTATGTCATTACACATTTCTCAACCTTGATTTTGGGAGAGAAAAGAGTCAATCTTTTAAATACTAGTATTTCTGTTTTGTATCATTTTTAGTTGTCTATTTAATGAAACCATACCAATCCAAGCAACCTTACCAAACGAAATTTACTTTAATTAAACATTAACTTAAATTGTTTGTTGAAATTGTAACTTGGAAAAAAAAAAAATTATTTGGGTTAAACTACGTTATTGAAACAATGTTAAAATTATTTTTTTAAAAGTAATTACTCATGCTCATAACATATTGCTAGAATCAAATAAAAAAACAACAAACATGTTCTTGTAACCAACCCAAGTTGAAATATTTAGACATCATCCACATGCAATCTATTCGGTTTCTTTAATAAATTTGGACATACATTTTTATATCTTTAGCTAGACATGTCTAAAAAACAATTTTAAAATTGTACATCTAAATCACTGAATATAAAAAGGGATGTCTTCAGACAGATTAGTAATCACGAATTATAAGAATTTTTGTAGTGCTTGATTTCTGATCAGTCTTGAAGAGTTGTATTGATTAAAAGTAATTTTGTCTTTCAGGTGGCAGTGAAACATTTAATGACAAAAGGGATTTCTTTAATCGTGAGATTCAAAGTTTCCATGACAGGAGATCTCACAGCACGTTACTGCTCAAAGTGGAAAGATCAAATTTACTGCGAAGTGTAAGTTTGAAGAAAAATTTCATTGGATAGTTTAGTTTATTGAAAATTATTTTAAGATATCAGTATTCTGTGTGGTGGTTGATTAAATTACTTTTATAATTGAACCTTAATTATTTTGTTAAAAATAAGCCATTATATTTTGTGTTTAATCCAGAATTAAATTTTTACATTTAAAAAGAACCCAGCTTTTTTTTTAGTTTTCATTAATAAATGGTGTTAAAATCAATAATAAAAGTTTTTGATCTTCTCCTTTCCAAAAAAAATTTAAAAATTTGAAATTAAATATGCCCATGTTAAAATTTGGGGGCCAGAATCTAGGCTAATATAATAGTATTTTAATTCATCTCAGAATTCCATACCATAATGGGTTATCTTCACTGTGGCATTCCGTTCTTCATTGAGATCTGATGGGATCAGATTTCTAACACTTCTTATATTTGATTCTGCTCCTGATATTATATGCCTAAAAACACGGGAACAGATCCCAGCTTCCACAAAACTCAAACTGCAATTCTCGGTACACCAACCAAATGGGCATGCCGCTCAACCAATGTTCCCCCCTAATCTCTTAAACTTCCTGTTTATCTCATTCTCAAATTCCTTGACTTCTTGGAATCCCTTATATTTCAATATGGCTTAATCTTTTATTTTATATCAATACCTGTGAAATTTAAGTCTTATAGTGTTAAATAACATTAAGGCCATTAAGGGGTATCATTAAGTTGTCTTTCTTCTTACATGTATTAGAAAGTTCATAAAAAGATATTTGAAATCAGGACCCCAGTGCACTTCATTATTTAAATTTGGATAATCAAATTAATGTGTAATAAATTTTAATTAGATACACTCATCCATTAGCGTATGTTATGTATTTTGAAAAAATTACTTAAGGAATTAGGGGCCCTTGGCTGAGATAAGATTATTTTTTAAAGTTCACATTTTCCAAGTATTTTAATTGGACTAATGAAAAATAGGTGTAGAAAAGTGTGGAGTTAAATTTTTTATGTAAATAATAAATTTAAGAAGAAAAAAATTGGGGCCCTGCCTTAAACTGAGTACCTTATAGAGCTCAAAGACACCAAGTCTTTTTATTCTGGATACTTTTGTCATGAAGCTTCATTCCATTTAGAAACATCTGTGGAGCAAATGGACATATAACTTCACCTTTATATATAGAGAAAGCTTTCTTGACTTATATCAGAAATCTACATAAGTGGAAACTGATCTAATTACCACCTCTGTCAGTGACCATCATTGCTCTGGTTAAAAAAATTTAAACACAGATCGCTATAATTAAGTGTAATAGCAAGAGCTAAAAATGGTAGAATGCAATTTAACAGCGAAATTCCTGTCAAACTTAACCAGAGAATATACAATACGATCAAGTTAATTCTATGTGTAATTTAGTAGAGCTTTTGTTTGATTATGTTTTCATGTTAAATTGATTTATTGTTAAAGATTAATTATTTCAAGGTCACTATAAAAAATGTGTCTTAATTCATTCTCCAGTCCTACAAAGTGACGAAACCTTTAAACGTGTGTGACTGGTGCCGAAGGTTTGAGATCACCTTTGTTGGGGAGCAGGGTCTGGACTGGGGAGGTGTCAGCAGAGAGTGGTTTGAGCTCCTCTGTAAGGAGCTGTTTGACCCGAGCTGCTCACAGCTGTTTACCAGGTTCACAGACAACCCTCAGGGACTGGTAAGTGCTGGCCAATATTGGAATGGTGGAGTTATGGGCCCTGAGGTTTGGACTGGTGTGTTTAGGGGGCCCAGATAGGTGGACTGGTAAGATTGGGGGACCCAGATAGGTGGACTGGTGAGATTGGGGACCCAGATAGGTGGACTGGTGAGATTGGGGGACCCAGATAGGTGGACTGGTAAGATTGGGGGACCCAGATAGGTGGATTGGGGACCCAGATAGGTGGACTGGTGAGATTGGGGGACCCAGATAGGTGGACTGGTGAGATTGGGGGACCCAGATATGTGGACTGGTGAGATTGGGGACCCAAATAGGTGGATTGGTAAATTAAGGGCGCCCAGATTGGTGGATTTTTGTACTGGGGGGATAGGTAGATTGGTGTATTGGGGGCTGTTAGGTTGAATGGTGTGATTGGGAGGCCCAGAAAAGTTTATTGGTGTCATTGAGGGAGCCCAGTTAGGTGAACTCGTGTAGTTGTGGGCCCTTGAAGGATCTGTGGAATTTTCAGCCCTGATGGAAGGACTAGTGTCATATCTGGCCCTCCCAGGAGGACCTGTGTGATTTTGTATCACAAAACTGAAATTGTTTCATTGTGTATCACAAAACTGAAATTGTTTCATTGTGTATCACAAAACTGAAATTGTTTCATTGTGTATCACAAAACTGAACTTGTGTGATTGTGGACTCCAAAAGATGGCTACTACGTACCAGTGTACCAGTGTGGCTGCAGGTCTTGGTAGAGTACATAGAGTCATTACCTTGTTAAATTTTGTATCTTTTCAATTTAAGTAATGTTACAACGAAATTAATTTTTTTTACCACAATCAATCAATGTAGTTCTCTTGAACGTTTAAGGTTCACCCCAACCCCAAACATCCGCCAGACAAAAAGGTGAAGCTGTACGAGTTTGCTGGTAAAATTGTGGGCAAGTGTCTGATTGAGTCGTCTGCTAAAAGGACCCAGCTAGTCAAGGCCAAGTTCACACGCTCATTTCTAGCACAGCTTATCGGACTCAGGGTCACCTACAAGGTAGACAATGTTACTTTTTTTTTTACTGTTGTACAACTCAGGGTCACCTACAAGGTAGACTATGTTACATTTGTTTTACTGTTGTACAATTCAGGGTCACCTACAAGGTAGACTATATTACATTTTTGTACTGTTGTACAACTCAGGGTCACCTACAAGGTAGACTATATTACATTTTTTTTACTGTTGTACAACTCAGGGTCACCTACAAGGTAGACTTTGTTACATTTTTTAGTATTTTACTATATCATGCTAAAATATAACATTGAAAACAAGAATATTACATTTTTAACCTTGAGCCATTGCATTTTTTTAAAGCCAAGTAGATTTTATTCCATTGCTGCAATTTGGAAATTTTGTAGACCTTTCTAACTATTTTTATATTTGATATGTGACATTTTATGTGGAACCATGCTCTTATGATGTGGCTTACAATTCCTGTGAAGATCCTTAGCTTAAGGACCATCCTTATACTGATATTTTCCAACAACTCTAGTGGCACATCCTTTATGTTGGACAGTGATCAGTTCACATGTGCCTAACGAGGGACTGGCAGTTGAGTGCACATCCCTCCATGGCTTGCGCTTGCTTGGCTGTTCTGTTAAACTGACTTTGCTGTGGCCTTGTCAGCCCCTCCTTTTAGTCGTTTCTTTTGGTAATGGTCTTTAAGCCACCATTTCTCTCCAAATAATGTCATTGGCCGGTCGATTTGTGTCTGAGTTGCACCTTGCTTTGCCGATAGGTCTCCCTAGGCATCAGCGTATATTTGATACGGAGGGCAAATGTACGCTAACATTGATGTAACCCTCCAGCCAATAAAAGCACATTGTCAACTTGTTAATCATATTGACAAGATGAACACAGAAAATGTGTATGTGCATCTTTTATATTTATCCACCAGCATAAAATTTCACTATGTATACAACATTCAATTATTTAAATATAAAACCTTGAGTCCCAATATGAATTTAAAAGACACTTTTGCTTTTTTTTAACGCATCAATGAAGATAAAAATAAAGTACCATAATAATGAAATATTTTTTTAATTTAGCCATTTTAAAACTAAAATTTGTTTTAAATCATTGAATGCAATTTATTTATTTTCTACAAGAGTGCTTCATAGCTATGTTGCCTTGTAAGCCATTCGAGACAGATGACCTATTCAACAACTGTTTTTATATGTTCCAGCTGTTTAAGACAGATGAAGTATTCAATAACTGTGCTTCTACATTCCAGCATTCTGAAACAGATGAACTCATTAACTCTCCTTGTATGTTTCAGCATTTTGAAACAGATGACCCTGAGTTTTTCACTACAAAAATCTCCTACATTGAAAACAATGATGTGGATGATATGGAGCTTACTTTCTCTGAAGAGATCTATGACAGCCAGGGGCAGCTAGTTAAGGTAATTAAGGGCAGATTGCCTAGGACGGCTAGTTAAGGTAATTAAGGGCACATTGCCAATGGCAGCTAGTTATAGTAATTAGGGGCAAAATGTCTAGGGCGGCTAGGTTAAGGTAATGAGGGGCATATTGCCAAGAACAGCTAGTTAAGGAAGATCTGGCACATTTTGAAGAATCAAATTTATTCCTGATTTAATTTATACTTAAAAATGTAAGATAAATAGAGATTCTATCTGGGAAATGAGTTTAGGTCCCATTCAAAAAGAGACCTGACACTTTGCATAGTGTGGTTATTTCTGATAGAAGTATAACATAGATTTGACATCACAAAAATCTTGAGCTTGGTACTGTTATCTGTAAGCTGATCCAGACTAACCAATAAAATTAATCTTTTGAAAACTTTGATTTACTGAAATGAATCTCTTTATATTTGGTAGTAAGTCCTTTACATAACATTCATCATTTGATGTTACTTTAATTATACCCCTGTACAATTTTAAATTCCAGTCAGTGAAAGATAAATTTAATACACTTGAACAAGTGACTGAATGTCACCATTCTGTAACTTTACAAATCAATACAGCTAATACAGCACTGATTTTTACTAAAGGACAAGGGTTACACTTCTTATTTTGTCTCTTCCCATCAACAGGTTGTAGATCTCATACCTAATGGATCTAAAATCCCGGTAACAAACAGCAACAAAATGCGATACCTTGACGCCCTGGCGCAGCACAGACTTGTGACCCCTGTCAAAGACGAAGTGGAGAGTTTTATGAGAGGATTAAGCTCTGAGCTTGTCCCAGAAAATCTTCTGAGTATATTTGATGAGAATGAGCTGGAGGTATGTGATGTTGCTTTCCTATCTACAATGCATGCTAGTAATATTGACTTATTATTAGTATAAGTAAGCATCTAGTGTTTCTGTTCATGTTTAAAAGAGTAGAAGAGAAATGCCCTAACTCAATCAAGGGAAGGAATCATCACCAGCAAAATGTCAAGGGAGGAGCAAATTATCAGTGCAGTAATTGTATCATCAGTATTTATATTAACATTAGCCCAAAGTGGCAATAGACCTCACTATAGTTATATTTCAAGATCATCATCAATCTTACTGCAGCTCCACCACGTCTCTCCATTCTGGCTGTCCCATGGCCTCTCATCATCAGATAAATCTTTTGAAAATAGCAGATTGCACATTTGAATTTTTAACAATCAATATTATATTTTGTTACATTTGAATATGATTAGTTTTAATTGTATTTGTAAATGCCATTTAACTGGAAATATAGTGAGGTCACAGTTTAACATCAGTGTTTGACATTGGATTTTTGTATTCTTGACAACAGCTATTTAAAGTCTCTGTGACATGTATATATCTAATAAGTTGTATGTAAAGGGATACAAAGTTATGCAAATATTCTTTTGTAATACTCAGACTAGCTTTTCCAATGTAACAGGCTGCTCACTAAGGAGTGAGCACATTTTGTATAATTAGGATTTAAGCTTTTCTTTATTTTTAAAATTATTTTTACACAGTTAATCTAAATATTTGAATTAAATTGCTTTTTATTTTAAAAATCCCCTACAAATTTACATTTGTTTAAAAATGTCCCTGAAATCTCACTTGTTTCTAGCTATTGATGTGTGGTACAGGAACGTACAGCATTGCTGACTTCAAACTACACCATAATGTAGTGGGGGCAACCTCCTCCTTCAACAGGGTAAGTCCTCTCAAGAAATGAAATGTGCCACATCAGCTGGACCCTCTTAGTCAACACAATCACCCTCAGATTCAGGGCCCTGTTCAAGGGGAATAACAAACACTAAAAACTGATTGGAAACAAAAATACTTATTTATGAATTTTCAAGCTATTATCATTTTAATTTAATGTCTTTACCAACTGCTCAAGATTTCAACAGTGGTCTGGTTTCCAATTGTATGGGACTTTAAAGGAAATCAATCACCTACTAGTTTAGTGCAGTGAAACTGCAATAACCAATCTATTAATTGCACTTGAGCTATAATTTTTTGGATTCCAGCTTTTTTTTTTCCAGTTCCTATCAGATACACTTTATTAACCTCTATCAATACAGCTAACCGAGATAAATAAAGTTATTAAACTACCACTATTCTCCCAGGTCCTTGACTGGTTCTGGACCATCATAGCTAGTTTCACAGAGGAACAGATGGCAAGACTCCTTCAGTTCATCACTGGCTCCTCCCAACTTCCACCTGGAGGCTTCTCAGAGCTGGTGCCCAAAATCCAACTCTCATCTGCTCCAACATATAACAGTTTGCCTTCATCACATACCTGGTAAGTTCAATGATGGATCGGCCAAAAGAAAGAGTCATAACCAGTGTAGGGACATATTTAAAATAGGCCAAAGGTTTATATTATAACTTATCCTCTCAAATTTGAGGACATATTACAAATTAGAATCCACATTTTTTAAATCTAAGTTTTAAAAATGTAGCACTCTTTTATATATTTTTAAAGAAATAAGAGGTTTGTGTCACTATTACATTTAGAAAAAGGGTACATTTGTATACATTTTAAAGGAATGTATGTTTTTCACGTTTCTTTTAGAGGACTCTGCAAAATACTAACAATATTACCATTTATGCAATTTATTATTATTCAATTCGTTTACTTGCACTGTCCTACCCTATTGATCCAAAGATTAATTGTTGTTTTTTAAACAATTTTTTTTTTCTCCAGCTTTAACCAACTGTGCTTGCCAGACTATGACACAATGGAGACTTTCCATCGTATGCTGCTTATTGCCATTAATGAGGGCAACCAAGGGTTCGGATTAGTTTAAACAAACTCAAAAACTGTATTGACATCCATCATTTGAAACCCTGTTTGGACCAACTAGTAATGGCCGTTAAGACAGCATCTACCACACCAGCCAACTCACTGCCTCTTTCAAATCTATTCTTCCTACTGCCAAATCTGGTGGCAAAGACAAATTTTGATTGGTCCTAACCAACTCAGTCATTCACTCAATGCCATTCAGGGCAAAATGAGCCAGTCTTTTTAAAAGCCTAATTATCAGTGCTCAAGGAAAATATTTCTTTCTTTCGCAGGATGGACTTTTCTATGAACATGGGGAGCAAAGAGAATTATTTGATGTGAAAACTTGTGAGAACCAAGTATTAAAATGGTGCACAAGTGTTAAAGACTTCATTAAAGTATGGTATTAACATTGTGAATGACTCTGAGTATCTTACCATTCAGACTAAAAGTTCTGCAAATTTCATAATCTTCTTACATGGAATCATAACAAGATGATGAAACCATTGAGCAACCATTGAAAGATGACACAATGTATAAATCTGGTCAACAAGCATATCAGTGATTGGTGTGGACATTTCATTTGGTTTAGTTTCAGTTGGATATAGCTCACGATGAATTTACTTACTCTAGTATTTTCTGTTAATTTATATTTTTCTTAAATTTCAGGGAAGGCATTTTCTTAGCACTATTGATTAAAGCCTTTGTTAAACTTTCTTTTGAACATTGAAATTTTCTCCAAGAACGTATTTTAATCTTTACTACATGAATGGATCAATTAACAAACCTCTATGATAATTTTTTTTTAATTTCTTGAGCCACTTGGAAGTTGTTTTTTTAAAAACTCTTTTAATGTCAGTTCTAGAACAATTCAGGATGATGCCTTTCATTTTCTTTTCACCATTGACCTATTTACCAGAATGCTTGACATCTACTGGCTATACCTTGCCTAATCAGCATAATGACTGAAATTAAAATTCTCTCCCTGACCTGGCAAACAACATCCCAGGCATTTAAAATTCTTTGCTTCAACTCTGATATACCAGTGAAACAATTGTGGATCATGATCTAGTCTTACTATTACTTTTGAAAAACATGTGGAAATTTGATATTCAAATCATTTTTAATGCATTTTTTATGACTTAAGTATCTACAGCCATAATTTAATTTTTGTTGCACATTATAATTCTTTTGAAATATCAAGTGAATTAAAAAATCACAATCAAGAAGTAAACAGGTTACATTTTTTAAATCTCAATCAATCAAGTGATTTTATTATACTAATCTTAAATTCAACCCAGAAATCCACCATCAATCAGCAACAAAATTATGTTATTCCTTTGTCAGCTTGCAAGCGTTCATAATCATTATTTGCCAATCATCAATTGTTCCAAGTCCTCTCATCTATGCCATTTTTTTTTTATCATCAGAAGCCATTGAGCAAATCAAAGAGGGAAGATCACTGATTAAATTAAACTTGTAGTTTTGCACTTTTATATAACAAGCTTACATTAACAAAATAGCATCATCAGTTTACAAAAATCACAAATTCCCTATTTATTATTAATATAACCATAAATTGTTAAGTGTTTTTTGTCGTTTCTGTCTAGTGGTATGTGTATTTAACAAAAATATATTTTTATCAATGAAGAGGCAAAAGCTTTAAAAGATTTTATAAAAAACGAAATACACAAAATAATTGTGATAGAAGACAATAAATTTAAGCTTACACAATTAGTTTGTGGATTTTGTTTTTTATTGGAAAGCTATATGCAGTCCCATTCTGTATGAAATATTTTATAAACGTGAATCATCAACATTGGCCAGCGGGACCCTGACTCTCAACCCTAGTGTATCCAACTGTGATAATTGTATCTTTTGTTTAATTTGTTGCACGCAAAAAAAAAAAAAGCTGAAGATATTATTTTTAAGCAACAAATACTGAAATCAAATTTTTTTTTATAATTAGATAGAATTTGTATATATTTCTTTGAAATAAATGTTTTTATTACATGATTGAGCTGGATTTAAATTGCAAATAAAAATATTAGAATTATTTAGATTTTCTAAGCTCTAAAATAGTGTTTGTATGGCATGTCATGTACAGTTGAAAATATATTTTATATACATTAATTATATCAATCAAAGTTAAAACTTATACAAATAAACCTAAAAAATTGAACATCTTTGGATTTTTTAAGGCTCTTTTAAAATTTGATTTACTTTTGTGATTACATGTTGTGATTTTCATTCTATTTTTTCCTTTAACTGTTTAAAGGATACAATCTTGTTATTTGACTAAGAAATTTCAAATTTTCTTGATTTCATGTTCAAAGCAGTAATGCACCATTTTAATTTTTTTACTTTTTTCAAACCTTCGAACTGGATTTCTGCAGTATTATTTCTTTCAATCTCAAACTTGCACAAATAAATCAGTGAGATGGGAAGATTAAATTTGCCGTATTAGTATAATACAGTATGTCACTATTATGTACATTGACAGTAAGCAAGTGTTTGTAGATCTTTTGTTGGGGCTTTTGTCCACTTAATAAAGGAATTTATCTGAGTTGTGATGTCTGTTTACCCACGATCTGTACCTCTTGTTAGATTTTAAATAATTTCATGTTGTGATCAAACCAGTGAGCCTGTATTATCATTGCAATAGTGATTTAACATTACATCTCATTCATGCATATTTTACATAATTACACGAACTTTCAATTTTCATTTTACCACAACAGTTGTTTTTTTTTTTAATATTTACTTGGCTGCTCAGTCCTTTTGTCTTTTTCAATATCAGTTTTTTTATGAGTACTAGGTGATAAGCATGGTTGTATTGTTCACAGCTGGGTTACTCTACTCATAATAAATTCCTAAGAAGTTTCAGAGTAATTGAAGCACTCCAGTATCACTAACAATAATTTCATTGTAGTGTTATATAAAAGTTGTAAAGGGTGACAAATTAGACATTATACTTTTTCTTCTTTTCATTGAAGCATATGTTTATTGTAAATCTCACCTTGCATAGAGAATGCTAATGCAGAGATTGTGTATATAACATTTTTATAAAATCCTAATTCCAGAGTTGTTAAAATATTTGAACTTAGATTTCATAATCAGCAAACATTTTCATTCCATTGGCTTCTCTGTGGTGTGTTTGCCTCAGTTTAGCTTCATGTTATATTTACATTTGTTTCAATTTTCATTTGTGTTTCTGAAATTTAGAATTAGTCTGACTGATGTAATGTGGAGCTATTTTTCCTCCCTTAAACGATTGAGTAGTAAGGTATGCACTTTATTATTTGTTAAATGGCTTTTCCCTAAAGTCTTGTTACAGCTGACCATTGATGCAAATATACTTTGCATCAAGTACTGGGTTGCAAAAAAATTGTCTAAACCTAGCTAGGTTTTTGTGAAAGGGTTTCATAGTTTGTTTTTTTCATTACTAAACCGCACAAAAAAAAATTAACTAACAAATTAACTTATGTTTTTTTCTCTACATTAAATATATTAAAATTTGTATTGCACAAATAAGGCCACAAAAATATTAGGGGGAAAGCTTAGCTACCGTATATACTCATTCTATAGCCCGTTTGTTCATTAGCCAAATGAAGAGAAAAGTATTAAACGTTTTTTAAACTACAAACTAAATCGGTCATTATGATTGTTTACTTGTACTGCCTATCTTTGTCTTTTTGTCTTGTCTATATAGGCGCTCCTTCTATACAGAATATTATTGTGTCCACAGGCCAATGAGGGTTCCACGCATTACCCAGCCGCCTTTATTTCCCTGACTAGTACCCATTCAGAGCTGGGTGGACTCAGGGATGCCATAGTCCCCAGGAACAAATCCTTGCCTTCACATGGATTAGAGTTACCGGTATTTAAAAAATAAATTTCTTGGTAAACAGTGGCAAAAGCACATACATTAAAATTTGTTGTTGAAAAAAAAAATGTTATTTGTAAAACAATTTATTAAAACATTCACAAAAATAAATTAAGTGATTTAAAAAGTTAAGAGCAGATACTTGATAATATACTATAGCTTCTGGTAGAGCAGTCGAATTTTCTAGAATATAGGAAAGAACCTTGATGATTTACATTAATCAATAACAGCACTGATATTCATTATACATGCAGAAATCACCTATGACCCGCTCATAAGCCGAACCCTCAACTTTTTCCCCTAGATTTTGTCCAAAATAAAGTCAGCTTTAGAACAAGTATATGCTGTATTTTTTACATATCAGATTTTCACTTCATTGGTTAGCAAAATAATTTTTTATACTATTTTTTTTTAAACTGGATCTCTGGACAGAGACTGTGGTGTCATGCACGAGGTTTAAGAACTTGACTTATCAATGTTGTATAACAGAAAAGACCTCATTTACTTCAAATATCTATTATGTACTTGCAGCATTATTTAATTCTTATTTTATTCACCTTATGCACTTTTTGGATTGGGAATAATTGTTTTTGGGGGTCTACTTATGTGCTATTGCTATAAAGAGAACAAAAGAAAAACAACCAACATATACTATACATATACTTGTGCATAAATCTTTTAAGGATGTAAGTAGTTTAGAAATGTTCATATCTTTTTAAAGGCTAATCAGATTTCTTGATTCTACTTTTTTGAAAGCAATGTTTACAAACACATCATTCGAATAATGACAAAAAATCAATGTTTACTTACATGACTACTATAATTATAATATTAGCCACATACACTCTATTTTGATAGTTTTAATACTTCAAAAGACTTGCTTGTCTTGCAGAACAAGAAATCATTTTTAGCTATTAGTTTCATACATTTTAAAAAAAATTGAGTCAAGTCAGAAAAAACATTTACCCTTTTATGAAAGTCTAAACAATTTCAGTTTTGGACATTATTTTTATTAAACAAATACATTTTTCATAAGCCCAATTTAAAAAACATAAAAACTACATTTTTTGTTTCAATGCAAT
This sequence comes from Radix auricularia, assembly GCA_002072015.1. NCBI lineage: Eukaryota > Metazoa > Mollusca > Gastropoda > Lymnaeidae > Radix > Radix auricularia. The sequence continues at coordinate 36,643 of MUZC01004707.1, read as the reverse complement.
TACAATTTTTTTGTACATGTGTGGCCACACCCTAGACTTCTTTGGTTAGTTTAATATCAAATTCAAGTAGACATACAATACAAATAATAAATACATCCTAAGATTAAGATATTGGTAAATGCAACTTGTTCACATCCTTAGGTTTAAGATTTTATGGACATTTTAATTTACGAAGCTTGTAGACAACCCACACAACCTTCAATCTAATTTTTTTAAATATATCAGGTAAGAATTCTTTTAAAAAGTTAATGAAAGAGTATTTGGTTCATCACTAAATGGATCATTTTCTCAACCATTCAATTTTCAAATATTTAATTCATGGCTCTTACAATCTGATTTAAAATCATTGCTTTATTTTTTAATCACTTTAATTTCATAGTTAAGTATATGTTAAGTATTAAGACTATTAAGAAAAATTTGGGAATGGTTTCTTAAAATTAATTTGTTGAACACCTCTATGATTTATTTGAACATTTTAAAAATGTTTTTCATTGCACTGTAACGTACAACTTTCAGATCAGAAGGTTAGATCTTTACTCGTTGTATTAATGTTAAACAAGTTTTTGGGGTGAGAATTTCCATCTTTGTAAAATGGATTGAATTTTTACTTTTCAATCAAAGTTTAGCATTTCAAGTGGAAGCAAATTCACATTTTCTTAAATCATTTTTTTTTAAAAACATTTTATTGACTACCACTGTGTTAGCCAAGTTTTACTCTCTAGTTAATCAGGAAGTGGATTTAATTTCACAAAATTCCCTGGAGACTTACAAGTTGATGAGTTGAATAAAGGTTTGGAAAAAGTATAAATAAACATTTTAAATGACATAGGAATGCTGTAAATGTAAACTAAATAATGATTGAAAAAGTTAGTTTTTTTAAATATCTCAATTGTGCACATTTTCTTAAGCAGAGATTTTGCTGTCACTTTATGCATTTCAGTTAAGAGCAAGTTTATAATTGCTGGAGTCTTAACTGCAATAAGAGTTTACAGTCCAGTTCTTACTTCTCCAAATGTGCCAATGATATTTCTTCCTATTTTTTTTAAATTTAAATTTTTTGCTTGTTAAATTACATGATATTAAATGCAAACTACTGTTGTAATATTTTAATCAAAAACTGTAGAAATGTTTGTATTTGTGTTAACTTTTCTTTCTTTGACTACAATAAACTGCCATACATAAAATGCCAAGTATTAAACAGTGCTGTTGGGAAAGTTCTTTATTCAAGAAAAAAAGACCTTGTTTTTTTATAGCAAAAGATAAAGAAAGCAGTTCTGAATAAGATTACTTCGCTAACAATGCATATAAAATTTATGCAAATGCTGACCAACTCTGCTTGCTAATGTGTATATATGTTAACCATATTTTAAAAATATTTATATTGTTACATTGGTATTTAAACAGAACTAAAAGCTTTGAAATTGACCAAATTAATGATATTTCAAATTCAATTATATACAAAACAAACTATACCAAAATATATTTAAGACTAAAGAGACTTAATTCTTTTTCAATTTCCAAATCAGTTTAGCTTTAAAGTTTTTGAAGTAATGATATCTTGAAATGTAAACAATTAATTTTAAATATTCTTTTTCATTAAATGAATTATTTAAAACAAAATACTGATATTTATGTGATCTGAGAATATGTTGTTTAACCAAATTTATTAGGTATGAAGGAGTTTTTAAAAATTTTTTTAATTATCACCAATGTTCCCTTTAAGCTGTATGGCTACGCGTCCGTGCAGATATTTGACCACCGCCCGGCAGTAGTTTTGGATTACCGGGCAGCAAATTGTGTAAAATATTGCACCAAAAATGGATGCTGTGCAACTTTGCACACGAGTTGTTTTACTTTGCACATAAATCCACAAACTTTAGAGAGAACATTGGTTGTGACCGCCATTTGGTCTTCCAAAATTATCTGCATTTTTTAATTAAATTTATTATGATTGACATTCCATCCATCCCTGTGGCGCTACAGCCCATGAAAGGCTTGGGCCTGCGGGCCTGCCTATGATTGACATTACATCATTTTTTTTATTGTATGTCTACATTTTTTGCACAACCTGTTGTGCTACACCTAATTTTTTTTTTTAAATTAGGAGCCATAAAAATAACTTCTAAATAAGACAGTGTTGGACAAAGCAGCATACCATTTTCTAAATTTCAATGGTAGCAGGATATCAATCTCCAATATTTAAGATTATCTTCCTTTAACTATTAGGTATGCAGAGAGAATAATCATTTTTATTCAATATTTTAATTATTTATCACAGTTTGCATAATAAAACATGTTTCAAGGGCAAAAAAAAAATGCTTTACATAATTCAGTTCTGAGTAAAAAGAACCTACATGCAAGTTATCCCTTATCAAAATAACACACCAGCATTTTAAGTTTGTCATGATGATGGAGAAATTATGGGCACATATAATTATTCTATTCCAGCAAATCAGTTTAGAGTTTGGCATTGACAGTCACAGTCTTTGAATGCAGGTTTATGCTGACAGATGGCAGGCGTGGGACATCAATAAATTTGGCTGTAGAACAAAACAAAATAAGGATAGCAATCTATTTCAACATTACCATAATTTAAGAGTAAGACTGGATTTTTTAAAAATTACAGTGCTAAGAGGAAGCCTTTTAAAAAATGCAACAGAACAACTATCAAGATCATATAAGCAAGAAGACTTCTGGCTGACACATTTGCTGCTTCTTGTGTCTTTTTGAGGCATCCTCTTACCTTATTTATTGGATATTTCTAAATATATGTGATTTAAACACACAAATAAGAAATAACAAGCAAGTTAATAAAAACTCGAATGAGTATTTCAACGCAATTTCCAACTTGGAATTTCTAGAGTCACACCAAGAATGTGTCAATATAATGCACACCGCGCAACAGTCTAACATTAACATTCACAAAGCGGGAAAACTTTATTAACTGTCATTCTTGATTACATTAAAAGTAAAAGTAATTTCAAATCAATAATTCTGAAACTATACAAAACAATTGCTATCTACAAATTGCTGCTAAAATAATGGGACTCGAACAAAAAGAGATTTGTCAAAAATACCTTCTCCAACATTGCTCAAAATATTATTAATAGCTATCATTTGGCGTATGTTTCAACCATAGTTGTTATGGTTGGAGAGAAATAGATAAAATACTGATATTTTTGCATTTCTTTTTATTTTCCAGGAAATCCAGTAAACTTTTTCATTATTCTTTTTGCCCGAGCACATCCTTGGTACCTCCTTAACATATTTGCAAAAGACCCGAACCCTGTATCTGGTATGGTTCAGAAGGAGTTGCTGTTTAAAGCTCGAACAGACAGGCTGGACATTTCAAATATGTAAACGAAATTTGTCCCAAGGGAAATTGCATTAAAAACCTTCAATAAATTCTTATGTTATCTTAACTAACTGGATGTCACAAAACAATGTGACCTGTTGTCAGGGCTACATATACCCTGTGGAAATAACTTTTTTTTCCTTAACAGCCTGATTGCAGTCTCACACATTTTTTATCCCATAAATTCTTAAGTGGACCAATAATGTTAAGTCTTTTATAAATTTTAAGCATAATCTAGATCAATCTAAGGTTAAATATACTTAAAGATGAATGTGGCATTTTGCAAGCCCAATTTGTACCAAATTTAATATAGTAATAGAATATCAGAACCTACCTAGCTGGTCAGTGATGTTAGACAGTTGACGAGTATTTGGGTACATATAGACTGAGCCATCCCTTCGCTCTTTGCTAACCCCACCCATGTGGTATAATGCGTGCAGTCCATTGTTCATCATGTCAAGAGAAAGAACTTCATAGTGTTTTACAACACCCTCCTGAAGCAAGCGGGCTGTCATCATTTGGGCCTCCTTGACTAATATTTTCTGAGTTTTGGCCAATGGTTTCCCTGCTACACTTGGGTGGTTTGAAAGTAAGTACTGGCACAGAATCTGCAAACAAAATCAAAACAGCTGTTAGTGTGATGAGAAGGTAGTGAATTAAAGTGGCAATTTAAATACAATTTCAATGAAACTTGCACATGGCATGTGTTAGGTAGGCAAAAATCAGCTGAAAAGTAGGGATAATTTATTTTGTTATGCACATTTTGAAACTTTAAAACTCTCTCTTTACTGTTATCAATCCTTCCCAACTCTTGGTTCCTCTGTTAGTCATGTTCTGTCTAAATTAATCTATATATGTATAAAAATCAAACATACAGAATGGGACTGCATAAAGCTTTTGAATAAAAAACATATTACATAAACTATTTGTGTAAGAAGACAATAAATTTAAGCTTTATTTATGAACTAATACTAATAAAAGTAGACGTTTCGGCTAATGCCTTCATCAGTACAATAACATAAATAATTACTTACATAAATCTTTAAAACATATTATATGATAAAAAATGAAAATAATGACATTTCTTTCCCCTATTTTAGCTATATAAAAATATTTTGAGCGCTAAATAATGAGAAAATAACTGGATTTTGACCAAACATAGTATACAAAAATTTAAGAGCCAATATTAAATAACTACAGGGTACTGAATAATGTCCATACCCTTGGGACTGAGGCCCCAAATGTTGAGAAATATAGCTTGAGTACAATGAAAATTAAAAAAATTAAATTATCACTCATTTTTAGGCGAGGGCTTTAACTCTTAAAGTCGCAAAGCGTCGTAATGCGTCCCTTCCCGCTATCCCTAAAGCGTCGTAATGCGTCCCTAGATACAAATCTCGTTAGAAATGAGATCTCGGAAAGTAAAAACTCTTCAATGCTTGAAAAGCGATATATTTGACTTCCGGCAATGGCGGCCGTTGCCGGCAGTAGTGTTTTCGCTCGATTCGCGATGTTTTTCGGTAGTTTTAACGGTTTTCTTTCGAAGATACGTTTTTGTTATACTTTATTACTAAAATAATAGTACTAAACTACAGGTAAATATTGTTTCAAACTCAGTACGGTCTTTTGGATGCGTAAAATAGCCATTCTTAGCCTTAAAAATGAAGTCAGTATGACAATAATATTATAAATGGATTTTACGCAAATTTTTTAATTTCATAACCGGTTGATCGTAATACGGGAAATCCTTACGGGACTGAGGCGGAAGTTTTCCAAAAACCTTACGGTGCTTTAAGAGTTAAATATCGCTTTTTTCTTCTGTAAGCTTTTTAATTATTTATGTATTTATCAGTTTGCTATGAAACTTGGACTTTTTTTTTGCACACATCTGCAAAGGTTTCTGGCATAATTGCTTTTACAACATACCACTCATTGGTTTCTTTAAATTTATTCATTTTTACTGAGATCGTTACAACACACGAAGGATCTGCTAGTGTGTGTGAGTGTGTATATATATATATTTATATATAAGGTGCATCTGGCATACACAAAATAGAAATACATACTCCTATTAACAAAACCTGCAATACAGTGAAGCAGCAAATGGGGATCTTGAACTAGCAAGCAACATTAAATACATTTTTCATTTAAAAAAAAAATTTTTGAGTCTCACCCAATAGCCAAGTAAAAATGGTTCAAACATTTGGCTGTAGAATGTTGTGAGTTTGTTCGTTGACTTTCCTATAATTATTTCATTCTCTTCCAAAACTACGCCACTTGTGTGAGTCAGCGTCCGAAGAGAAAGTTCAAAGTCCTAAAAATAAAATGATATTCAAATAAAAGGAAACTTTAAGGCATGCAAAAAAAAAAAAAAATTCCTTGTGCAGTATTTGGTATTGGTCATAACAAAAATAGCATCCCTATAAAATTGGGGCACAATAGTAGCTATTAAATTAAATAAAATATATTTCTTAATATTGAGACTCAAACATAAACAGTGTTTAAGATATAATGTATCTGTTAAATAACTATCCATTGGTTATGGAAAGAAGGAAAGAAAATCACAAACATCCTTAGTATGTCCGGGAACAAAGACGAAGTCTTTACATAGGAGCTGCTCAAGAAAACTGTACTTGTTATACAAGTCATCTGAAATAGAGGAACACCACTGAGATTCTCTTCAAGAGCTTTCAATTCTAATCAGACTTTATAAGAAAAAATACTTTATACTTTTAACAGATGCCTTGAAACCCCTTTGTTTATCAATATTTTTTTTTTAATTTTTGAATACTTTGATCTCAAATTAAATATTGTCAATTATTACGTACCCAATGTTAGCTTCTCTTCATTACAAGTGTTAACAGATATTGCTATCATGGCTGGACGTACAAACACGTGAAGAATATGGTTACGGTACAATGAGAGCATGAGGTGTTGTCCTGCTGTAGAGATGAAATTGCAAGTTTGAGTTTATTGCACACTGATGGAATTTAATGGAAAAAACTAAAATTTACTACAAGATAATGAAAAATAATTAATAAATGTTATTACAAATTAATAGTATCATTTTCCTTGCTGTCGGATGCACTGAGACTATTTGATCATTTTATTTAATCCATGTTCAAAATACCTAGTGCATTTAGAACTATGTTAAAAATAAATGATAATACAATGTCTTGGATTTGAGACCCTTGGGCTACACCTTTGTAAATTATACTAAAAAAATAAAAGATATACTTCTTAGTGTCTATTGAGCTATTTAAAAAGATTAAAACACCTGTTATCATTAGGGCATCAGTGGCTTTGGCATGAGCAGGAGGTGCAACTCTAACTAACTCTACAACATCATCTTCTGCAACACGAACGATGTTATGATGTAGTTTGATATTTGCCCTCAAAACTGTCTCGGCTGTTTCAGAAGCTGAAAATTAGATCTTAAATTTGTATTATCTCAGCTGCAGAATGATCTAGTAAAAAATGTTCGTTCAAATGAAATAGAACATTGAAAACCTTCCTGCCAGGTAAGTTTAGTTACTAAAATAATTACTTTTAAGCCAAAAACTGTCTTTTTATTATTCCGTACTGTGCAGGTATTTTAGAACTTTTTGGTAGCCTTTGAATATATAAATATTAATATACAAACACTGTAGCTATACCCTCTGAAGTGTGCATTTATTGAAATTAGACTGAATGAGGAATCATATGGGCTATATTTTTATGTCATTTTATACTAAGTGACCATGGCTACCTTAAAAAGGCAAGAAAAATAAATGAAAGGTTTTCTTTTAAGGTACTTCTTAATTATATTGTTAATATAATAAATATATCACAGCATTTGTATTAATCTTTTAAAAAATGGATTATTTGTACACATTTTACCTTGATAAATTTTTTATTATTTTTTTACCTGATACCTATAACTCTGTTCAAGTACCAATGCACAAAACAAAAAGTATAAACATTACTACAGTACACTGGAAAATCAGCTGATTTCATCTGATGACAACAGTCCTGGGTTATGAACTTTAGAAGTAGAATCTAATATTTAAACTCCTAAATAGCTTTAACTATTGAAAATACTGTTTTTACATATCATTTCCCTGATTTGATATAAATCAATTTTGAAAATCTTTTCAAAAATTTACTCTTTTAAATTGTAACAATCTTATTAAGTATTCCTCTTTAAATGTTAAAAACATTTTTTTAATTTTAAATTGTTAATAGAATATATAAGTGAAATTCAGGGGAAATAAAGGGTACAAATACAATAAACTGGGAAAAAAAGAGTAATAAAGCCAATTTTAAAATAACATCAGCTAAAGAACTTACCTGGCCAGTCAATGTATGCACCCATATTTGAAGCTTGCCTTTTAACCCATTCTACTTCCTTTGCCAATTGCCTTAGTGAGATGCCACCCTGAGATTGCATTAGAACTGCTGCCATCATTGACCAAGGGGAAACTACCATATGTTTCTGATGTGTTAATATCATGTGGTGGCCAAGCTTTTTTATAAGATCTTGTTCTTGATTGGTCAAGCTGGCAATATACCTACAGATATAAAAGAAAAAATATTTCCTGTTGAGGTAGGACATTTAACGTTTTTTTTAATTTTTAAAAGACTTTAAAATTCATTTATGCTGTATTCTCATTTTTATGTATAACTTTTGTCCTAAACAAACAGAATAAAAACAGTCAATTTTGGACTGTAAAACAAACCTTGGAGCTAAATTATGAAGACTGCGATCAACCAAACCTTCTGAGTACTTGCGAATTGAGATGGGTTCCCCAAAATAAATATGAATATTTCCAAAGTCCTCTTCAAGTATTTTCCTTGCTTTTAGAAGCCCCTAAAATAATTAAAAAATGAAAAATGTTCTCTGTACTTTTTATATTGTTTTGTTTTCTTTCTGGAATTCATCATTTTTATTCTATTTATATATTAAATATAAATAAAAAATTAAATATTCTCAGATTGCTTAAATAATTAATGCATAATATTATAATATAACATAATTTATGCATTAATGCAAAATAATAATAAAATAATTATAACACAAATCCCTTAAGACTTGTTATGTTGATTTATTAACAGTACTCATGAAACTATTAAGCATATAAGTTCCCTTAGAAATTTTTTTATTTATTAGTTTATAATAATCAATTTGGTTCTGTTCTGAAGCTGGTTGTGGAAATGGTTTATTTTACTAGACCTCACTCTGTTAAAAAAGTTGTGATCTCAAAGTTATAGAAGATGTATGACTTACTGATGTAGACTCTTTTGGCTTTGGTACCCCAAGAAGTTCATATGCATAGAGGCTTTCTTCTAAAATTCTGTCATAGCTAATACTAACTGGTACCACCATTATATCAGGGATGTGTGACTTGAAGTAAGGTTCTAAAGCTGCAGACAGCATGCCTAAGGATTAGGGATTAAACATTTATGTTTTTAGTAAACTTTATTAAAATAGAGTAATGACAGATTTTTACAACTAAAAAATTTTTGCAAAAAAAAAAAAAAAAAATGCAGTAGAAAATTCCTGAAAACTTACCAAATTTTGGAGTATAAGACTTCGAGGTTCTGCTTCTGGTTCCCTCCACATAAAATTCAATTGGAGCATCACCATTACAGATTTGAGTTTGTACATACTCTGTAAACACTGCCCAATAGAGATGGTCATCACCAAAGCTCCGACGAATATAGAAAGCCCCAGAATTTCGGAGCAGCCAACCAACAAACTGCATTCCCAAAAAATCTAATGATCACAATACATAATTCTCTAGGTAACATGATGGTCAGTCAAAATACCACTACAATCTACAATAAAACTCAGATAAAACCGTAATCTCAATACAGAAAGGAAGAAAAAAATACAACTCATACTTTTGATGCATACATTCTTTTGTTTTATGGAAATTTAAAAATCAAGGGGCATGAAAACAAGTTTTATGTATGGGGAAGGGGAGTGGGGAAATAGCACAATGGGAAATATCATAAAGCCAAAGTGCGCTACTTGAATGCTTATGTGATGTTCAAGCATTTTAGCAGTAATTTCTAGATGCCATTTTTTGCCAGATTATCTACAGTAATAGTAATAAGTTTATTCTCTTAATTCACCATAGCATGAACTGATAAATAAACTTAAATGGTCAGTTATATATTAGGCTTTATGTTATATGTGGGTATTAATTCATTTTAAGAATATAAAAAATGTTCAGATGTAATAATATACTCAGTAAACACCTTATTCTTGTACCATATTTTTAAGCATATTCCCTGCGCGTTTTACCAGATTTTACACATCCTGCAGGGTATCTCTATGGGAGGCGTATCTGAATTTTTTGTTACTGAATAATGCATCAATTTCAATATCAACTTGAAAACACAAATATAAAATTAGATAGTGCAGGGTATAAGTTCGGTGGGTTATACCACAATTTTTTTACAGGATCTAAAAATTCTGCGGATTATCTGCATATGCTAAGAATATGCTTAAAAAATATGGTATATTGCTCTATTAATTTTTTGTACTTAAAATTATCTTAACCTAATTCATTAACTAATAAATTTCAAAGAGATCTAATTAAGATTTTCTATAAGCTCATGTATATTCAGTTTTTAAAAATGTATGTAATTAAGAATTATGTTCTTACCCATTGCTGCAGCTATGACTGGAAGAGGAAGATCATAATGGTAAAATACATAAGACATTAGCAAAAAATCCATATAACTTCTATGGGATGGCATCAGGAGTATTGGATATTCTTTCACCATACCTCGAATCTAAAAAATGAAATTAAGAAACTTTTAACAATTGTTAGATTTTTATTTATAATGGTTATATTTTCTGGTTCTAACTGACTGTAATTAATCATCATCATCTGTGGCGCTACAGCCCATGTAGGGCCCTGGCCTGCTCCACCACATCCTTCCATTCAGATCAATTGATGGCTTTCTTTCTCCATGCTCGAACTCCCAGCTGGTGTAGGTCCATTTCCACATCATCGATCCATCTCAGTCTTGGGCGACCAGTGAGTCGTCTTCCTCCTGGTTTTTGACTGTAAATGATTTTTGCTGCTCTATATTCTGGCATCCTTTCAACATGCCCTGCCCAGCGTAGTCTTCCTTTTTTGATACATGTGACTATGGGTGGGTCTTTGTACATATGGTAAAGTTCTTGATTTGTGCGAATTCTCCAGACATTATTTTCTATCACAGGGCCATATATCTTCCGGAGTATTTTTCTCTCCCAAGTATTGAGTAGGTTCTCTGCCTTTTTGGTCAAGGTCCAAGTCTCACTAGTGTACGTTACTACCGGTCTTATAATAGTGGTGTATATTATTTTCTTTGTTTCCTTTGAGAGGTTTTTGCTTATTAGAAGTTTTTGTAAGCTGAAGTAGGAGAGGTTAACCTGCTGTTAACCTTTCTTTCACCTCCGAAATTATCTCATTGTGTTCGTTTATAGTTGCCCCTAGATATTTGAAGTTATTAACTCTCTCAAATTTGTGTTTGTTTATAATGATATTATCATCAGTATTGGTGTTTCGTGACATAATCATATATTTTGTCTTTGGTTCGTTTATAATGAGACCAGCTTTGGCAGACGCATATTCCAGTTCCTTGAAAGCTTTATCTATGTCATTCCTGTTTCTTCCCAGTAGCACTATATCGTCTGCATATGCCAGGTATTAAAGTGGTTGACTATACAAGGTTCCTGATGGTCTTTGTTCTGTTATGTCTCTCAGGAAATAGTTAGTTATGGTCCCTCTGGAACTAACATGTATGTGTCTAATGATTTTTCTAGTGTGATGTTGAACAGCATACATGATAGTGAGTCTCCTTGTCTGAGACCGCGGTCAACTATGAACTCCCTAGAGTAATCTCCCTGTAACTTGACTCTACTTTTGGAATTTGCCATTGTCATATATATGAGCCGAGTTAGTTTATTTGTTCCTGTAATGCATTGTATAGGTAATTCCTATTTATGCTATCATATGCAGTTTTGTAGTCAATATAGAGTTGGTGTATGTCGATGTTATATTCATAGCATTTCTCCAGGAGACATCTTATAGTAAAAATATGATCTGTGGTTGATCTATTCTGTCGAAATCCACATTGATAGTCCCCTAGTATCACTATACTTTTCAAGTTTTCTTGCTATGAGCTTTGTGAGGATTTTATACATCACATTGAGGAGTGATATTCCTCTATAGTTAGAGCAGGTTAACTTAGATCCTTTTTTGTGAATTGGGATTATGAGTGCTGTGTGCCATTCGGTTGGCATTTCTTCCTCCTGCCAGATTCTGGATATAAGTTCGTGTATTTGCTTATGTAGCTCGGCACCTCCTTTTTTTTATCAATTCCGCAGAGATGAGGTCTATTCCTGGAGCTTTGTTATTTTTCATGGAGGATATTACTTCTTTTATTTCATTTAGAGTTGGTTGGTTTACCAGCGGGTCCGGTCCTCCTTGCGGTGGTATGTAATCCTCATAGATAATTCCATCTGGTCCATTTAGTAATAACTCACAAAGTGTTGTGCCCATGCCTCTAATACTCTGCTGCTCTCTGTTATCAATTCTCCCATCATATTTTCACACATGTGAGATCTTGCTTGAAATCCATTCTTTTCCTGCTTTATTTTCAGGTACATTCCCCTCACATCTCCTTCTTTTGCCAACTCTTCTATCTCAACTATTTTTTATTTTTCCCAGATTCGCTTTTCCCTTCTACAGGTTTTGCTGGCTAGCCTTCTTGCTTCACTATATTTTTGCCTTGTTCCTCTTGTCTCCCTTTGCAGCATCATTAGTCTTGCCTTGTTCCTTTCTTCTATGAGTTCTTTGCATTCTGCGTCATACCATCCTGTTCTTTTCACTATAGGTTTAAATCCAATTGTTTCCTCTGTTACATTTTTAACTATCTGCTTCATCTTTTCCCACTGCTGGTTTATAGTAGCATTGCTTGTTGCTTCTCCTTTGTATGCTTTTAATTGAGTTATGATCTTCTGTTGGTATTCCTCCGTAATTTTTGAGTCTCTACACAGTTTCTGACTGTCGTACTGTTTTTCTTTTTTGTTTCGTTTGTTACATATGTTACTAATTCTTTGTTTAAATTTGATCCTGACCAAAATATGGTCTGAGTCTATGTCCGCCCCTCTACAACTTTTGACATCTAATATGTCAGAGCCATGCCTCCGGTCAATAAGTACATGATCTATTTGATTACGAGTAGATCCATCTGGATATATCCATGTCATTTTGTGTATTTCCTTATGTTGGAATTTTGTGCTACTGACTGTCATACCTTTACCGATGGCAAAGTTATAAGTTTCATTCCGTTGTCATTGCTCTCATCATGTAGACTTTCCTTCCCGATAGTCCCCAAGGACTATTTTCGTGTCATGGCGTGTGACTGTAATTAAACTTAATAATATTTGTTTATTTTCCTCATTCATAGAATTTGTATAGCATTTTGAAATTTAAAGTTCAAGGTAATTTTTTTTTTTTAAAAAGGTTAGAAATCGGGGTCATTAATTAGCTATAATATTATATAACTTGATGCAATAACAAATTGTCACTCAGAGGGTTTCGGGGTTGCTTTGTTTATTGTCTTTGTTTATTTCACATTGTAGAATTATAGAGAAACAATACTTGTTTGGTTGTAGGTAGTGTGCTCTATTTCTTTCACATGTCTAGTCATGTACAGAAGTCAATTAGAGGAAAGTTGTTGTTTTTTTACTAGAGAAAGTTTAATGCAAAGAGCAATGCACAATAAGATGGTGAGTATCATCATCATCATATCATAATACATCAACTACATGTGAACTAAGTTAAAACTTGTGAGTTATCTAATAGGCAACAATTGAGGCATAAAGAGAAGGCTGGAAGATCAAGATTTAGAAATAGAGTCTGACAGGCTAAAGTTGTGTCTTAAATTTGAAGTCTAAGACACCAAATTGAAAAGGGCAGTAGAGTAATCAAAATTGAGAATTTAACCATAGTTTGACTAATAATAATTAACTTCTCAGTCAGATACACACAATAAAAAGTAAGATTAACTTCTAGAAATCCCTATAATGTGAGTACCTTTTGTATTCCATCAACATTTACATAAATTCTTTGATAGAGAGCTTTGAAAATCTTGATAAGACCAAATGCAAAGCTTCTAACGGCTCCCATCCGCAGGTTATGTGCCATTTCATCTAGGATTGAACATGCTTCAGCAGCCACTTCGCTTTTTGGCAACTTCGTTTCCATGCAAGCCTGTTACAAAAAAAAAATAATCAAATACTACGTAAATTTACAAAAGACAGAAAATGTTTGTATTTAAAACATGTTAAACTGAAACTAATTTGTTTAATCTTCATAAATAAAGACCTCAGATTAATCAGCCATCTACTATTTTGGCATAATAAGGCTTTTTATGGCTCTGCCATTGAAATTAATTTGAATAAGGGTTCTGAGTGTCAAAAAATTTAAAAACCACTTCTTGCTTATTTAATTTAAATGAAATCTAAAATATGCTAAAAAATTATAAAGTTCTGTACTTATTACTATTTTATATAAAGCTTGTAAATAATGGTAAGATATGCTTTAAAGAATGAATTTATGACAGGGGAGGGAGCTGGTAAGGGAAAAGTTAAAAAGTGACTGATTTATAATAAAATAACAGTTTTGAGTAATCACCTGTTCAATAGCATACTGAACCCTGTCACTATTCAGGACATGCTCTTTAATTTGAGCTGGAGTTCTTGGCTTGTTTAATTTAAACTTTGGCTCATCACGAGCTTTGAAACAATACCGCAGATCACTAGTTAATTTTCTCTCTTCTAAAATATCCTCAAACATATCTTTTTGTCGAGAAGACACCAATTTAGGATCATCTGCAAAAGGATATCAAATACAAACATTAATACATATATCTTCTTTTTACAAAATACTCTGATGGGCCTATGGCTGTCCAACAACAGTTGTAAACTTCTCTACCTAAAGTAAGTTTTAGAATGATTATTGCTTGCATTAAAAGAACCTGGTACAAATGAAGGAAAAAATTCCAAAGAGTATAGTAATTGCACATTAGTGGTTTATAGAGTCAGCGTTAGAAAAGGGTATATGTTTCTTACTTCTTATGATGCCAGTCATTTTCATTAATTATTGTGAATTAAACTTTATAAGTTACTAGCCGGTATACCCAGTATTTACCAAGATCTCATTATAAAAAATGCTTACAGACTTTGAGATAATATATAGATTAGGAGCCCTGTTACCTGTTGTTAACAAAAGACAACTAACTAAATTATTTAAAGTACCCTTACAAAAAGAATTAAAATTATGTATGTAAACCTTTTATGTCCCTTGATAGGATCCTTATACCCAACACGATCCCTAACTCTGAAGGGTTCAAATACTCCAATATGACAATCATCTCAATATTCACAATGTTGTGAGAATTTATGGTAGAATAAACAGGGGGTTATTCTAAGGCTAGCACATGTAGGATGTAACCAAAATGGTTGACCTAGGGTAGAGGGTTAACTCCACCGTAGCCAGTCCTAAGCCCGGGTGAGAGAGAAGGAGGGTTGTGCAAATGGCTAGTATACCTTCCCATAAAAAAAGCCTGGCTACAGAAAAACGAACAAAGATAAAACTAGGAAACTCAGACCTTAGAGACAATGGGTCGCTTAACAGAAAACTCATGAAATGGGTGGCCCAAGCCAATCAGAAACCAACCATCCTTTCCACTAGGACCACCACCAGCTAAGGAACATGGAACATAAGGACCATGTTCGAAGCTGGAAAAACTGCCCAAGTTGATGCCGAAATACAACAAGCTCTCACTTGGAACCCCAGGGCAAGAGAAAAAGAGGTCGACCCAAAATGACCTGGAGATGGGAACTGGAGGCAGACTCCAAAAAGAGTGGGCACAGCTGGAGACTGTTAGAAAGATTGGCGGACCGGGATGCCTGGAGAGCCTTTGTTTGTGGCCTATGCCACTGATGGTACAACAGGCAATGATGATGGTGATGAAGTACGCGTTAGCAAAAGGTACCACTAGGAAACGCTTTTGGGCGCCAGCTCTGAGGAAACCTTCTGGTGGGGGTTAAACCCTAGGTAGGGCAGTGATGATCCCCCGCTTTGCGGCGGTCCAAACCATTGAGACTCGTAAGCTTTGCCGGGGTGGCGCCAAAGTGATACTTTGTTGATAGCGAGTCGTATTAGGGAATTCCACCCCTCCCTCGGGAGGCTAACTTAGTGGGAGGCGTTTTCGACCTAGTGTCCTGGACACCCAGGAGGCCGCTTGTAGCAGCGACCGCTCCGGGGGGGCTTCTCAGCTTTTACGTCCCTTAGTGGGCCAGAGAGCTGAGGGGGTTTTCCAGGAAGCCCCATGAAGAGCTGATTTTCTTCCACATGTAGGATGATGATGAAGAGTGTTGATATTAATACATTTAATAGGTCTTGGATTCTTACTTCTTTTTGAGTTACTGCTTCTCCTCTCTCAAGAGAATTGATGCATGAAAAAATTACTGTATATACTCGTACTAAGGCCAACCTTTTTTTTTTGGACAAAATCTAGAGGGAAAAGTTGAGGGGTGGGCTTACGAGCGGCTCATAGGAGATTTCTACATGTATATTGAATATTGATGATGGTATTGTAGATTGCCAATGCCTTATTCTACATTCTACGAGATGCAACTGCTACAACAGATGCTATAAATATTATTTAACATCTGAACTACCTTATTTAATAATTTTAGTTATTTTTGTTTTACAAATTGTTTACAACAACAAATTTTTTTTTTAATTAATTAAAAACATGCGTAACTTGCCTAGCAAAGAGCACAAAGACATTGATAGGTAGTAAAAAGTTAACAATCATAATGACTGATTTAGCTAGTAGTTAAAAAAAATGTGTACCATTTTGTTTAAGTTTATGCTGTCCTATAATTTTTTGGGGGGTCGGCTTACAAGTGGGTTACACACTTTTAAGACTTTTCTCTTCCAAAAGAGGGGGGGGGGGTGAGCTTATGAACGAACAGGCTATAGTATAGAACAAGTATATAGGGTAGTTACCAAATGTTACAAATACAACACAAAAAAATGCCTTAAATTTCTTTTTTTAATGCACTCCACTTCCTATTGGGGTAAAGAAAGAATATGTCCATAAGTCGACAACTATACAGACCCCCCTAATCAGCCCCTAGAATAAAGAAAGTTATTCAAAAAAATCTAATGAAAGTTGATTCTCTGACTGTTGGATTCCCGACAAAAATTTCTCCCATCAAAAGGCTAATAAAAATAAGGCATCCAAAATAAAAGTAAAAGTAAAAGCCTCAAAAAATGGTTCATCAACTGTCCGTGGCCCTAATAACTAATAATGACAGATGCGAATAGGGTTTGAAACCTATTCGCAATCGATTGCAAATAGTCACTTCGTTTTGACAATGCCAATTTAATCAAGCTATATTATAGTGTCCTATATTAGTATTATTAGTATTATTATTATATATTGCCTTAATAACAACAATCGACAATCAGTTATTGATATTGTAATTCAATGAATTAATATTATTAATAATTAATCCTTACCTAATTATTGAGAAGATTAAATTTACATTAATCATTAACATTAATAGGTATGTTAAAGTAGGTAAGCTTACTAAACTTACTTTGTTGTCTTCGTTTATTTGTTATTGTTAGTCACCATACTGTCAATAAACTATCATGGTCATAGAATCATACTATGATTCATAGTAATTGTATAATTTTATTCATAATCTCAGTCGTTTAGTTTAGACTTTGACTTACTTTACACTTACGCCACCTTACATTTCCATATAAATTATATATTATAATCATCCCGATCTTTACCTTTACTAATCCATGAATTTCGGGATTGTTCTGTCATGATTGATAAGTCACCGGCGTAAATAAGAGCTCAATGCTTCTTTTCTGCGTTTAAAAAACTTTTATTTGATAGTAATATTGTTCGGCATCGAGCTACTATTTGCACGACGACATTGCATGTAAACAGCTTTTTTGATTGGTTGCTTAATATCAGACGTCTGGATGGGAAGTAGGACTTCAAATTACCTGCGAGGTGACGAAGTGCAATGCCTTACTGGGATTTAGTGACAAAATAAAAATGACCAGAAGCTAATGGCGCTTAATAAAATAGCCTTTATTTAATTAAATATGAAACGCTAATATTTTAAAAGAAAGACATGAACAAACTAAGTGATTTGAAAATACCCATAGAAATAAGGGACACGAACATCTTACAATTTACAGTGTCAATGTCGGTACTCACTCACAGTTCAGTAGTCACAGCTTCAGTTTCAGCCATGGGCGTCGCTAGGAATTTTTCCAGGGGTGGGGGGGGGGCAAAAAAATCAAGTTTTTTAATTTCCAAAAATGACGTCACGCACCTGTGGGAAGAGCTCCCCCAACTTTGTGGTAAGGGGGATGGGGAGTTTAAGAGTTGTGACATCACGTCAAAACACGCTACTATAAGACAAAGTTCCACTTATATATTACATTTCTTACTATTTTATTACGTTTTGCACGGATTACCGCTTGTTACGATATTAGAGTGTAGCCTTATACTAAACACATACTAAAATAGCAATAAAGTGTTTTGAAACATGCTCATTTTCAAATGGACAACACCACCTTAAGGTGGGGTGTCACAGCTTTTTGAGTCATATTGTGTGTGTGTGGGGGGGGGGGG
>MUZC01004707.1:0-18464 GCA_002072015.1 Radix auricularia | reverse complement strand
AAAAAAAAAAAAAAAAAAAAAAAAAAAAAGGTAGTGCAATCGCGGGATTCCGAAATGCCGCTATTAGAAGATTTTGGGGCGTCTGCGGCATCTGACTTATCATTGGCATTGAGTACATCAATACAAATCAACAGCCAGACACAGCTGAGGCTACTGTTTCTAATTTGATTGTCGCTGACACTTATTCATTTTCTAAATTTGAAGGTATGTCTGGACCCACGATCTTTGAAATGAATTTAAATTGCAGCTGATCCTCGATTGTTGGACCCCTGATAAAATGTATGAGTTAAGAGCTGACAGTGAGGGGAACATACTTTTTAATTTTTAGATATGCATGGTTTTGAAACTATTCAGCGTTGCTTTTATACTCGCAAATGTTAAAATGTGCCTTTTGTAATTATTGTGTGTTGTTTCCGCAAAAAGTAAATTGAGGAATTCAATTGGCATTTGTCATCAAAACATGCAATATATATATATAAAGATTTTAACGAAGTTCTCCGTAGCCACATGCAAAGCACATGCACATGACACAAAGGCTATCATGGAAATTCAACTGCAAGCAATTTTGTTGCATTATTGAAAGCCAGAGCAGTTTCTATAGATGGGCAGTTGGACTCATCATTTAGAAGGCAAAGTCAAGAAAATTGCAACAAACAGGGCCCCACCATTTCTACAATCCTATTTTGCGGCATGCATGATTTAGTTCTTCGTGGAAAAGAATTATATTATATTCTGGTAATTTTTATGACCTGTTAGAGTTTCGTGCAACCTGGAGATGTAGTTCTTGGTAATCATTCCAGGTTCACCGACAAAACGGCTCCTGACAAAACGGTCCCGACAAATTGGCCCCGACAAAACGTTCCCGGTCAAAACGGCCCCTGACAAAACGACCCCGGTCAAAACGACCCCTGACAAAACGGTTCCGGTCAAAACGGCCCCTGACAAAACGGTCCCGCTCAAAACGGCCCCTGACAAAACAGCCTCAGACAATTTGTTCCTGGACTAATATGTGTTAATGGAATTAAATTTTATAATATTATTTTTACTCAGCGATTCAGTGTTCGTTTTAGTTCACAAAAAACAATAATAATAACATCACAAGAAAGAATTTAATAATAGTTAAACTATATGGTAGCAAGTCACAATTGTTTGTTGAGAAGAAATAATATCATAACGTCACAAGAAATAATTTTACAATCGGACAACTTTCTTAAAAGGTGAATAAATTGAACAAAGTTTAAATTTAACTTAAAATGAAAAAAACAAAAAAACTTTAAAGTCAAATTTTGAAGCGTCAGCACAAAACGAATGTCTTTAGACAGTTTTCTTGATAAAAAATGATTAATTAAATAAAATATTTTGTCTTATATTCATAATTTTATTTTCTTTAAAAAAATCTTAATTGCATTCCAAGTTGTTACACTTACACTCAGCAATTCATAAGTAATTTTCTCTGAATAAATGATAATACTCATTTTTTTGTTTCAACTGCTAATGAAGGGTGAAAGAGATTAAAAACTTAGATTTATTGGCCCGGAAGTGATCATAGTTTTTGTAGTTCATGACAAAGCTTTTACAACGACGAAAACATGAGTTCTATCGGCACTGGGGTATGAACCATTCAAGTTGTTATTTTTCCCTCATTGAAACCTTATTTTAATTTATATATGTTTTTAAAAATAAAGGATAACCAAAATTATGTTTATGGATCTTTGAAATATGTGTTTGTTGTCTTCATTAAATCAGTTGCCTCAACACTGTCAACAATGCTTTGGCTTTAGACTTGAGTCAACTTTACTTTAGTAAAGTTTTAGTGATATTTAGTGCCGCTTTAGTTTTAGCCTTTTCGCCTTATCACATGAAATGAAATCATTGAAATGTATATAAAATATAATAATGTATTAGTATTATTAGTACTATTAGTGTATTAGTAATTATTAGTATTATTTTTCATCTCAAACTCTGCTGCTACTGAACTACTATTACTGTCATAACTAGCTTGCTTACTTTACTGTAAATTTTACTTTACTGCAGCTTTACTTTACTTATTACCTTACTTATTAAACTTATTTATTACTTACCACTAGCCACTAGTACTAGTTAATTGTTAATAAATAACATTGGTCAATACTTGATTCAAGATTTCCCAAATAGATACAAAACTGCAACTGTAATAATTAGTGGATGTATTATTATTATGACGATTATCAACACCAGTAAAATAAAAGTAACCAGGATTCCATCTAAAACTTAATGGGCCAAAAAAATGGCATCTCATCAGATTATCAGTTTCACTTTCTACTAAGTTAGTGTGACTTTTTTTCACTGTTAAGTTATTTGCTGATGATTGTAATTTTATGTACTGTATTATCTAAAGTAAATTAAAACTAAGAACAATTAAAAGTCAGAACAAGTTAATGTTACAAAAAGTAGGATGTAAATGTAACAGCAGATGACTCGACAGGGTGTTGCTAGTGCTACGGCATACACAACTTCTACTACGACTAGTCTTAGTCACTCTTTGTAGTAGACACTTGGAAAGAATTAAGTCGCTATAATATCTTAACAAATTCTTCTTTATATTGTATACGCATATATATTACAATACGACATTAATAGATCCGGGCTTATTTGTGTGTGTATTAATTCTAAAATCTAAATTTATTTAAATAAATTATTTAAATAGATTAATATTGGTCTACCTATTATAAATATGTCGCCGATTATGCTATACTATACTATACTTGTACTAGAATATGCATATTCTATTTTGGACTTAAAAGTCTGATCATGGTCTATAAGTTATCAGTCAGTTGTGTAATTTATAAAAGTTGCTTCAGCCTTAGGTGGTATTCTATCATATTTTTGGTGTTGAAATGGCAATCTCTGCTGCTGTATTTTATAGTTGTAACAAATTAGTTCCTATAAACTTAATGGTTTCAGCTGTCTTTTAGGATTGAAATTCATTAAAATTGTGTATCTTAATTAGTGCCTGACATTTGAATTGACCAACCATTAATATTTCTTTTTTTTTTCCCCAGTATGACTTGTCTGCTTCACAATTCTCCCCTGATGGGAGAGTTTTTCAGGTTGAGTATGCTCAGAAGGCAGTGGAAAATAGTGGGTAGGTGATCAGGAACAGCGAGCCTGTCAACCCTTCTGATTTTTCCGAATTCTTAGCATTTTTTACTCCTGGTTCCAACAAAACCTTTAAAATTCCAATATCCGACCATTACATTTTTCCCTTTTTATACAAATCCAAAAGTGGCAATATATCAGCATTTAATTAAAAAATTTCTAGTAATTTTTATCTCATATTCTGTAGTGTTCTGTAGACTCTTCAAAACAATGGAGATAACTTTATACTTAATATTATTTAGTAGATAGTTTTTAACTCTTAATGTGTTAAAGCGCTCCTGACCGCTATAACCAAAGTGTTGTAAAGCGCCCCTAGATAGCACTTTTGTTAGAAATGAGATCACGGAAAGTAAAAACTCATCAATGCTTGAAAAAGGATATATTTGACTTCCGGCAATGGCGGCCGTTGCCCGTGCTAATGTTATCGCTCGATGGTAGTTTTTAAGTTTTTTGTTGTTTTGAAGATGCGATTTTCCTATACTTTATTATAAAAATAATAGCACTAAACTACAGGTAAATGTAGTATTTAACTCAAGACAGTGTTATGAATGCTTAAAATAATCATTCTTAGCCTAAAAAATGGAGTCAGTATGACAATAATAATAAAAATGGATTTTACTCAATTTTTTTAATTTCATAGTTTATCGCAATTCGGGAAATTCTTACGGGACTGAGGCGAAGTTTTCCTAAAACCTTATGGCACATTAAGAGTTAAACTAGCAACCCCTAGGATGTTGCGCGCCAGCCCGTGCTAATTTTTTGGTAGGTCAGGAATAGGAAGAACCAATCTAATTTTTTGTTGGAAAGTTAACTAAATGGGACTTATTAGGCAAAATGATTGCATTCAAAATGGTATCATTTATCATGCACATGCTAGTATTAATTTTAAAATTTAAAGAGTAATTTTTCTGGAAATAATTGTTTTTAATGCTCATTTTTCCTAGAACTGCCATTGGGATACGAGGCAAGGATGGTGTAGTGTTTGGTGTTGAAAAGCTTATTACATCTAAGTTATATGAGGCAGGAGACAATAAAAGAATACTCAACATTGATCGCCATATAGGAGCTGTACGTATTATAGAGTTAATAAATAATGATAATAATATAATACTAACAACCCCGTTTCAGACCATGAGGACCTATGGGGCGAGTGAAGTAGTGTTCATAAGTTTCATTGAGCCACTACTACTCACAACCAAGGGTTTTTGTGGCTAGCACAATGTCCCAGGGGCCTTGCCTGCACCAAGGCACAAACCTGTGACTCTCTTTGCCTCTGTTTGGCACTCCAGCGCGCTACTGCTAGACCACCTTCATTATAGAGTTATATTTATAATAATTTTTATGTAACAAGAAAACATGCCAACCATACCTTTTGCTTTATTTTATGCAATTTTTAATTTTTTTTCGCCAAAAACTGCTCTGCATTTTCTTAAACATGAATGCAGCAAAATATAAGGACCTCTTATATTTGCCTTTTAGACAACAGACCTATTATATTAAATTTAAAATTTGTGCACTATTCCTGGCATAATGTATTATTACGTGTCTATAAATTAACTATTCCTGGCATAATGTATTATTACGTGTCTATAAATTATAACAATATTTAATTCCAAACAACTATTATACAGTAAATGTCAACATATGAACATGTGAACTGGTATCAAATTATATCATACAGTAAAACATAATATTGCTTATGACCATAATATTATTTAAAAAGTTATATGTAAGTTTAAAAATTAAAATCTAATTTTCATCCATTAACATTCAAATGGAATTGTTATGGAGTTTCAAACAATGTTCCCTTTAAGTTGCCCAGATATCTGGCCAATACTGGGCAGCAGTTTAGAATAACCACGCAACAAAATTTTTTAAATATTGCAGGAAAAAAATGGATGCTGCACTTATTTGCTCAAAAGTTGCATTTTTTTTTTTTTTTGCTTTGTGCATTTTCTCCAGTATCTTTGATATGTATTAAAAAATATCCAAAACTAAAAAAGTTTTAAAATAAAGGAATAAATAATAAATTCAGAGACCCGCATAATTAATATAGTTAAATAAATATACTTATGAACTCTAATAAATGTAATTTTGTCAAGTGTGTGTACTTTATTTTAAATCCTTTAACGCGAAATTAAGTTTTTATAAGTATATTTTGTTAGGAAATGGAAAAGGTAAATTCGTTATGAATATGAGTTAACAATTTTTGTTGACCTTTACCACAACTTTACTGCAGTGATTAACATTTTTTTTTTTTAAAATTGTTCTTCAACTTCCTCTCACATTTGATGGTAATTACCATTCAAATGGAAATTTAGTTTATAGGTTATAATTTTTTTTAAAACATATAGCAAGAGTTTTAGGAGGCAAAATGGGGAGAACATTTTTTATCAGTAAAAAGAACCATAAAAATGAATCTGAAATTAACCAATGGCACAACAAAAACCTTCAAGACTGATTTATGATCGTTAAGGATCTTGATAGTTAAAATTATATTGATATTCACATTATTTCAGGCTGTTGCTGGTTTAAATGCAGATGCTCGCCATCTTGTAGATCGGGCTAGAGTTGAGGCTTCAAGCTATAGAAGCAGTTACGGTGATGCCATACCACTGAAGGTGAGGCTTAAAAAATAAAACAACAACCTCGATTTGCTTTAGTATGTGTACTAATGCTATAATTATATAGATTAATTTCAATTAAATATTTCAAGTATTGTTTTACATTATTAATATTTTTATTAAAAAATCTAGCACCTCACAGAAAGAGTATCTGGCTACGTGCACGCACATACATTGTACAGTTCTGTTCGTCCCTTTGGAGTTAGCTTAATCATTGGTTCAATGGAACGGGATGGTCCACAAATGTATCTTATTGAACCATCAGGTGTTTCATGGGTAACCAATAAATTATGTTTTGTTTGGTGATAATTTTAATTTTGCTGAAGAATTTAATTTAATTTAACTTTTTCACTCCAAGTTAGCCTTAATGATAAATCTTTACTTTAAAAAGTAACATGTGATATTATACAATGCTTTTAAAGAAGTTAACTAAGAATTTAGAAACTGTTATTAAATTCTATAATCATTGCTGATTATTATTGCTTATGTTTCTTTTCTAAATAACTTTTTTTGCTTTGGGTTATGCCTAAATACAGAAAATCTAGGTTTCAAATTGTTTAGGGCATGGATGTGGTTTATTTTTCTTCCAAAAAAATTTTTTTTTGAAAGACATTTGATGCCTTTTTTTATCCTCAGGGTTATCATGGATGTGCTATTGGAAAAGCCAAACAGAATGCAAAAACTGAAATAGAAAAATTGAAGGTCAGCAACTTTTAATTTCTTTTCACTACTTTCATTATTAAATTTTATTTTTAATAGGGCTGCGGAAATTATCTATTAATTTCTCGATTAATCGGTAAAAAATTTAACGATTAAAATAATTTTAATCGATAAAATAGCGATTAAAATCAAAGAAAATATTTTAAACAATTTTTTCTATTTATTAATAAAATAATTATTAATAATAGTTTGTTTTTTTTATGTTCAAACTTCTCCATTTAAAAAATGATTTTTTAAGTGTAAACCTTAAAATAAGCAGTTTTTATAAGGAAATTTATATTGAAAACACATTGTTTTCACTTAATTAACAATAACAAAAATAAAATTCATTGACATTAAATTCAAATTACTTATAGTTTATTATATCTCATAAAAATTTTTTTAAATTAAATACTTACGATATGGACATTTTATGAAATTTTCAGCTTAATGACGTCATACATCTTATTTTTAACTTTAATCAAAATTATCGATTAATTATTCGGTGATTTTTCTAAAGTTAACTATTCAATTTAAATTAATCGATAACAGCCCTAATTTTTAATAGTAAATAATAAAGTTTCATTAAAAAACATGGGTGTGTTGTGAATTGTTTGAGGCTCAAAGAATTGCAAAGAGGCTACAGCAAGTGGTGGGCCTTATGTTCCTCAACAAAAGCAAAGGATAAATAATGGCAATTTAATAATTTCTGTTATATTATAACTCATAACATTTTTTAAAAAACTTGCTAGGCACTTTGAGAAGATAAGTGTTGATGTTAACTTATACAATTTAATAAAGACTTAATATCTTCTAAAGGCATAGAGATAAAAAAATAAAAATCCATCTGAACTAGGCAAAGGTGTAAAAATACTTTCTATGAATGTAATAAACTGAATTTTTTTTTCAAATTTGACAAAATTTATTTCCTATTTTAATTAAAGTTAAAAAGTATGTTAGCAGTAAGCTTTTTAATCAAAGGAATTAGGCCTAATTTCTATTTAAATTCATTTTAAAATTGAAATCTACCTATTTATTAATGTGAGTAAACCTGTTACGAAGTGCATGCTACTAAAGGGGATTACAAATATATATATGTTATGTATAATATATTTAGCATGCACAGTGTTAGGCAAATAGATTGAAATGCAGTAATTTTTCGTGGTGTTATAAAATTAAGTATAAATATTTGAAATTTTAATTGGGAAGGGCTGCAATATACATGCATATCTATATAATATATATATATATATATATATATATATATTAAGGCTGCGGAAATTAACAATTAATTTCTCGATTAATCAGTAAAAAAATTATTGATTAAAATTATGTTAATCTAAACAATAGCGATTAAAATGGAATTCTATGTTTTAAGAAATATGTTCAATTTATTAATAAATAATTAGTTATTAATAATATTTTGCCTTTTTTTTACGTACCAACTTCTCGTTTAAAAAAAATATATTTGATGTGTTAACTTTGAAATAAGCTGTTTTTATAAGGAAAATGATATTTAAAAAGACATAGTTTTTAGTTAATTAGCAATAACAAAATTTAAATTTATTGGCATTATATTGAACTACTTGTATTTAAAAAACAATTGCCTGTTTTTGTTACTTCCCTTGAAATTCTCAGTTTAATGGCGACATACATCTTATTTTTAGCTTCATCAAAATTATCGATTAATTATTAGGTAATTTTTCAAAAGTTAACTATTTAATTTTAAATTAATCGATAACAGCCCTAATATATATATATATTTACTGAAATATAGTATGACTGTGGATCTATTCTAAAATTGTCTCTTCCTATTATTTTTTTAAAGATGAAAGACATGAGCATCAGAGATCTTGTCAAGGAAGTTGCCAAAATGTAAGCTTGTTTTATTGTAATTTAACCTATGATTTGTGCGAAGTTTTTGGGAAGTTTTTACGTTTTTTTCTCGAAGATGCGAATCCGCTATACTTTATTATTAAAGTAATAGTACTAAACTACAGATAAAAATAGTTTTAAACTCAAAATGGTCTTTCGGATACAGAAAATAACCATTCTTATCCTAAAAGATGACGTCAGTATGACAATAATAATATAAATGGATTTTAAGCAATTTTTAAAAATTTCATAACCAGCTGATCGCAATTCGGGAAATTCTTACGGCACTGAGGCGGAAGTTTTCCGAAAACCTTACAGCACATTAAGAGATAAAGTGATTCAGAAACGTATTTTCCTATCACACACGAAGGCAGTATTAATTCTGATTATTTTTCTTGTTGGCCAGAAAGCAAAATTTATACTATTTAGACTCAGGTTGTTAAGAACGCTCGTTTTTGAGGACCGGCTAACTGTTAAAAAAAAGACGGGTTAACAGCTCGTCATATGCCTTATGTTTTTGGGAACTAATAAGAGAATGTTGTCGTCTGATGGCATCAAAGCTCGCTTCCCCCGCTTGCGTTCAGCTCTTTCCGCAATGCCCTCAATTTGACGCATTTTTTAAATTAAAAATGGCTAATAGTCTCTTTTAAAATTTTATTCACCCTTCTAAATAAGAGGACCAGCTCGACCGTTCGCTAAAGTTAGCACAGTATTTTTCATTACTTTCAAAATCCAACGCCTCGCCCGATCCGTTGTGACGTCATGTTTACCTCTCTTGTGTGTGATGCCGATCAACTCGCGAATTAAAAATTAATAATAATTAATAAAATTATAAAGCTTACGGAGTTAACAGTGATGATAAAATGGAATTTATTTAAAAACCATATTATTTTTCAATTGTCAATTCGCCAGAATTATTGAATTTTGCAGCGCAGATGTTCCCCCCTCTCCGTTTTTTTGTTCGAATAAGGTAGGTTTGAGCTACACTCGCCATACTCCCCTTTCAAAACATAACAATTACATTTTTTTTTTAAAAATTCAGTTTTAATATTAATGTGGCAATCTTACATCAAATGCCTTTGACTAGCAGGAAAACTGTCACTAAAAGACCGAACTTGTATTTGAGGGCCGATTAATTGTCCAGTATCTTTGCTACGTCTATCAAATATCTCTCATAATATAGGTACATGCACTTCACTAAGCGGTGCGCGTCTATAAATTTTTTGAATGTCTGAAACAGACTATAAACCGGTGGTCAGAGAATGCCGATTGGTCACAGGGTCATATGCTTTTATAGCTTTCTTTGTCTTTATAAGAAACAGACTATAATTAATATAAATAGAAACAGCCTTGGCCTTAACCGTTGTTCACATCAAACGCGCACTGTGTTAGCTCTCGTACAGTGCCTCGACAACTAAGCAAATTAAAATTTTAAAAACTCATTCCTTAGCAGTAGCCGAAGTAAACTAATAGTGATGACGTGTATGTTATTTATATACCGGAATACGGAGAAAGCGAATTAAAGTCACAGTTGGTCTAGTATGCTGCCCTGCATCTTAACCGTATTGCAACAAAAACAAACTCCGGGTAATAAGCTAATTACTGGCTTATTGAAGTTGCAGGACCGGTTAATCGTTAACAACCTTAATTTAGACTTAGGCTTAGAACGATCTATTAAGTAATATTTATGTTGTGCATTGTTAGTTTGAAGTAATTATAATTTTTATAAAACTCAATTACTCATTATTACATAAAGTAATAACTAAAAATATTCAAATAATACATTTTTAAAAGGATAAATAAAGATGCTAGCATATTATATGAACATCATACAAATATGTCTTTTAAAACCTTCATATTAACTCGTGCTTGATTGCTTTGTTGCCGAAAAAATTTTGATCGATTTTTAACCCACTTCCTCAAATGCTAGCGAGCTGAAATTTTGCAGGCAGACTCGTGCAGATGATAAAAATAATGTATCAAAATTTCAGATCAATCGAACGTACTGTAATTAAAATAATGAATTTTTATATTATCTCTATGTAGCATGTCGTATAAAACACTCAATAGGGTCTAGCTCTAGTATTTGGATGTCAAAATTCACCTTTTCAAAGGCACCCTTTAGTAAACAATACTTAGATTTTAAAAAAATTATCCCAAATTTTTGCGAAATGGTTCAAATATTAAGTATTGCATCTTCCTCTGTAACTGTAATATAAAAATCTTTATGTGATATTTTCTGTAAGATATATACCAAAACATTAATTGTCTTTGGACATTGTATTTAAAATATTCATCCTTTCAATGAAAATGTACAAGTTTGCATGGCCATCATTATGTACAATGATTCATTTAACGAAAATGCACCCATTACATTGAAAACTGAATAATATTGTTGTATTTCTTAGAATCTATATTGTTCATGATGAAGTAAAAGACAAATCTTTTGAACTGGAACTGAGCTGGGTTGGAGATAGTAAGTGCTTTTAGTTGTTTTCATTTCAATTTTTTTGAATATTTTGCTGGACTGGGGTGCTTTTCTTTTCTTCTCTCTTTCCCCTAGTATTTGTTTAGCTACTCATGGTCTTATAATAACCTGTTTTTTTGTATATATTTTTTGAACCTATAAGAATGGTGTGGTGTGGTGTGGTGGATGATGTGGCAACTAGGTGTTACTAAACATTTAGTATGCAGAAGATAAATATTAAGTTGATTTTTAAATACTTTAACAATGTGCCAAAGTTCATTTACATCAAAAAAATTTGCTCCTTCCTCAGTCACTGACAATAAACATGTGCTTGTGCCACCTGAAGTTTTTGTAGAGGCTGAGAAGTATGCCAAGGTAAGTTATTTTACTTAAATTATTTGGTAATACAAAAAATTACTTATCTAAATTTTAATAATTTTATTCCTCTTTGGTTACCCTTAAAGGAGACGGTGTTGAAAATAAAATGCTAAACTCAACATACATTTTAACTGGATAGCAGAACATGCATACTTCGTTAAATCAGCAGCAAATTTTTATAAGTCTTGCTATTTAATGAAGCGTGCCGTATTTCTTCTATTTCTTAAAATTTTTAAATCTTTAATTCTGCAGTAGCAGTGCAACAAAATTACTAATGAATAAACTACAATGTTTTATCTTTCTTCAGTTGGCATTGGAAGAGTCAGATGATTCAGATGATGAAGATCTTTAGAACAGAAGCTATTGTTTAGAAGTTAATTGTATTTGTGTGTGTGACTGACATTGCAACTGATATTGTTTTCTCTTATAAAACATGTCTGCATTATTATGTAACATTTGTTTAACTGATGTAATATTTTATATTAATATGCTTCTTTGTTGACAAATTAAGTTAAAACCATAAATGTGGTGGGAACACTGTTTCTAGTTAAAATATTTCAAATGATCTAATGAGTAGCAGAAATTTAGGTTTGATTGATAAAATGTATTATGAAAGTTAGTGTTTTGTGTAAAATAATTTTGAAATGAACACAATTATTATAATAAATTATATTAGCTGTAGTGTTAAGTAACCTCTCACTTGTATTCTTATTCATGAGTTTAAGCTTTTTGGAATTATCAAAATATGGCATCTCGTCTTAGTTTTAATTTTAAGAGCTTTTATAAATTTGTTTCATTGAAAAAAGATTCTTAAAATTCAATAAAAATGTCAATATCTATACATAAATAAACATCACTTTTGTTTATTATACATTGTAATTTTTTTTATTTTTTTTTTGTTGAATTAAAATAATTTTTTAAAGTGATTTGTTATCCATTTTTCCTAATTAAACAAGAAAAATTGAATTCTATAATCTGGGATATCTTGTATTACAAAACTTGATTTTGATGCCTAACATTTATTTTAATTATCATTCTAATTCTACCAAGAAATATTTTACTCTGGAAGTTTTAAAACTGGTTCAATAAAAATATACTTTGAAATTTTAAAACAGATCCCAATGAGTTCTGCATTAAACTAGGCGATGAATAAATAAATAACACTTTCTAAACCCTCTATAACCTCCTGTTAGATAAAGTAAAGGTTGTCAATGGCACTCTTGAGGTTTAAATTTTTTTTAATTAAATGTAGATTGTTAATTAGAACTTCTCAGTTGCTAAAAAGAATACCTTGATTAAGTGACTAAGTAGTAAGAACTATTTAACTGCTTATAATCTCTGTATATATATATATATATGTATGTCACCCGAAACTGGAACAAGAGCCAGAGCAAGCAATTATGATGCAGTCTATATAGACAATATGCCAGAAAAAGCAAGACAAACCACCATTGTTTGCCAAACTTAGTCTATATACAGAATGTCATTGGTCTTGAGACTGCGCACTGAGTTGACCTACCCTTCCCCCCCTCCTGCACTGTGGCATATGCTTTGCACTGGTTTAGATCTAGTATAAATCTTCACTTAAGGATTATTAAAACTGACCTTTCAAACAATCAAATTTAATTTTCACCCTCTACTTATGATACTAAAATAATTCACCCCTGAACTCAATCAATGTCAGTGATAGCTTTGCAGGGTGTCTTGATTACCTCGTTCATGTCCATTTATCAAAACCATATAAAATTTACATATAATTGATGAAATAACTTTCTATCAGAATTTACCCTTTTATATATTGTCTGTGAAGATTAAAATTAAATGATTAACATATTGAACTTTCATAATCAATGATTATGAAGGGTAAATCATCTTTAACTATTTATTTCAGTTTTCTTACAAAAGTTTAAGTAGTAAAAGCAGTGTTGACTAAATAGTAGAGAATAACTTAACAATTAAATTATTTAAATCATCACTTTGAAAAAAATTGAAAATGTGATAAAGGCTAAAGAGGCGAGATGGACACCCTTACCTCCCTAAACAAAAAAAACAACAACAAAACATCACGAGCAAGGGAAATTATCCAATAAAAAAATTAACGAAATTAAAGTTAAAGAACTAAATTAAATTATTGCGAGTGACTCTTTCTTGTTGTTATGGTTTGTTTATTTGGGAGGGCACCTGGAGATAGTTTACTTAACCGTCTTCGAATATGTCATCTATTTATGAAGGGGTCAGTATTATTTAAATTATTTTAAAATAATTTAATCTACAAACTCTTAGAGCAGGTGGTAAATATGTAAGCATTTTAACAAATTTCTCGACTAATAAAGTGATGTATTTGTGTTGTTTCTGTTCTTCCGGTCAGCAGGCACCTATTTTTATTTTACAAAATACGATCTATTTATAGCTTACACACCTTTTAATTTCATAGAATGCCATAGATTACCGATCCAAGAACTTATTAATTGCTTACTGGCACTTAATTTAACCGTGAATTCAAATAAGCGAGTAAAAATAATAATTGTAATACTACTTTGCTGTTTTTTAACTGAAATTTGAATTATTATTAGTTGTTAATATTATTTTCAAATATTATTTCGCTAGTAGATATTTTAAAATTATTTTGATTCCGGTTTTTAAAAAAAAAAATTCTTTTTTATAATAACAATATTTTGCGAAAGTTGAATTATTAAACCAGTATCATTTGGAAAAGAAGAAAAAAAGTTACATTTAAATTCATAATCAGGTACAGTTATCTGGAAAATGGATTTGGAAAGATGATCCTGTAAGTCCTAGTTTGGAGTTTGTAAGGTAAGTGAATGTTACAAATGTTTTCTTCCCGATTGCAACGGGTTCTGTGGTGTAGTGGTTATCACGTCTGCTTTACACGCAGAAGGTCGCGAGTTCGAACCTCGCCAGAACCTCGTTAATTTTTTTTTCTCCATTTTATTATTTATGCAGTTGTCCCCAATCTTTTTAACGCCGTGCACCCGTAAACGTTTGATAATTTTACCGCGGCCCACTAACTTGGAGGGGGGGTGCAGCTGTTTTGATTTTATAGTTATAATTTAATTGCGCTTAAACAGGCCTTCAAAATAAAATAGTTACACTGTTACACAAAAAATGAATTAAACTTTATTTGATATTTTATTATTTACTAGAATGGGAAATAAGTGAGAACCTTGAGCTTGTTTTTCTGCAACGAGACTGTTCCATCTGGGGGTATTGAGAAACAATGACTCCCAAAGTGTGCTGCTTATGTCCATTTTATTCAGTTAATTTTGTCTTTGTTGCTGTCACTGTAGAAATGGCAATAGGGATATAATTGCTTTGGTGGCTATCTCAGGGTATTCCGCCATGACTTAAATCCAGAAGACTGGAAGAGTTGTTTTCTCCTTAGTCGTTTCAAGGCCACCGTCATTTGCAATCTGGAGCAATTGAACTTTTCCTTGCACAGTCATGCTAGATTCGCCTGGTTTTTTGACAGTGCTAAACAGAAGGCACAAACAGATTTGATTTGTGCAAAACAAAATGGGCTGAGAGCCACGAAGCATGCAAAGACTTTTATCAATTATATGATTACATTTTTCACACTCTTGACTCTTGAGATAATTTCACTGCCACGTGGAATACACAACGACCAAGCATTTAAACCAAGTTTGGCTATAAATGGTGATTGGGACACGAATAGTAAGTCTCGAGCAACGTCGATTCTTCATTCTTTGTGTAACTTCACAATTATTGTGACGTTTGTTGTAACGTACAAACTGATATCTAGGCTGGAAGGAATAGCAGTCTAAGTCATAAAAGGCGATTGACATAATTCAGGCTGACACTTAACGAAAACGCCAAGCAAGAGTTTAGAGAGATTATACTAGAACAAATGTAGATTCTTACTTTCAAAACACTTATAATCGTATCATTATCATGGCGAAATGATTCTGCCTTCACCTGAGGTGCTGCTCGAAGAGTTTAGCGGGTGGATATTGTGGTTCAGCTATGCTAATTGGAAGAGTCAAAGCTACCCACAAATTGCACGAAAGCTATAAAACACTGCCATGAATCAATATATCCAAATATTTATTGCTTACTGAAAATCGCGTGTTTGATTCATGTGACCTCATTCGCGTGTGAGCGAGGGTTCAGTGCACTTCAACGTTTGCACAATTACATGAGATGTTCAGTGGGACATGAAAGACTTACCGAGCTTGCCTTGATGCGTCACTACGCTTTCAATATCAACGAAAACAGTGTTCTACAGATATTTAATTTGTTAACAAAAACCCAAGAAGGGTGTTAATCGAAGATGTTCTAAAATAAACATTATAGCATCGTGGTCTTCTGCCTTGTCAGCTCTGTACCATAATGTATGTGATTCAAATTATTTAACGCTTGAGCCTGAAGATTTCATTATTAACAAAAAAGAAATGAATGGTCGAGTAATTGCATTTTTAAATTTAAAAAAAAACTATTTTGGAAACTTTTATTAACAGTGTTAATTATTAATTGCATGAAAACCGACTTTTTTGTCACTGTACGCCCTGAAAACATTTTTTTTTAAACGAGGAAAAAAATTTGAAGTCATAGCACCATATATTGTAGGTACAGTCAAACCTCTCATAAAGAGATTAATGCGTTCCAGAGCCTTACTCGTTAAGCGAAACACTCGCTATACGGAACAATTTTCCCATACAAATCAATGTAAAATACCATAATCAGTTCCATGGTGCAAAAATACTCATTTTTTAAAAAAAAATTATAAACATTAATTTAAATAAAAGTACTTATGAATTGTGATAGCGTGAAACGACTAGAATACAATTGAGATTTGAAACAAAAAACGTAAACAAAAATATGTAGGCTATTTATGACAAATAATTAATTGCTTTTAAACTGTTAAAGATATTTGTTTTTGCCGACGCTTCAAAATTTGATAATAATGTTTTGTAGCCGTTTCGTAGACATTCTTGACACTCCACACTCAAAAACAATACGCTAACAGACCGAGTGCTTATCACAGAATAATACATCACTAATGAATTTCCAGAAATCACTAATGAATTTCCAGGAAAAATGAAGTTTCCCTTTCTGCGTCAGTCGTTAAGCAAATCTTCGCGCGTTAAGGGAGCAACTTTTTCCATTAAAATTTTGCTAGTTCTGAGAGGTCTGACTGTATCTTAACATGAAATGCCTGTGCTACAAGTTTGCCAAATCCCTTAAAAAGTCTGGATACGGCATTGTCTTGAATAAACAAGTAATATTGCCTTGTTGTTGATGTCTGTAGACTCGTCAACCTGGAGTGATTGTATCTCAAGATTTTGGGCTATTTCAACGGTGTAGCGTGGCTATGTGCCGCCCGGGGCATAACCCAAAGTTGCCGNCCCCCCCCAAGAAATAAAATTTTAAAAAACAACAACAAAACAAACGATGTTATTGCTTATAAAATAGTTTTTTTTAAAAATTAGAACATAATTATAAGGACACTATACATAATCGTGGAGAAGCTTGCCCAGGATGGAGGTCTCTCGTAGGTGGTCTATGCCCTTGGAGGAATAGCAGACGCCGACGATGATCGGTGGATGCCTCTCATGGACGAGAAAGCTCAACATACATTATCATCTTAGAAATGCAAAGAAAAACTTTCATTTCTTGAATAAAATTGAAGTTTTCTGTTTTTCCTTATGGCACTTATGGCACAACCTTTTACGCATAAATGTTGTCAGCCATGCCATGCTCAGTTTTTTAAAAATAAAAATATCATTAATGATATTAATTTAGATAGGGTAACTTTGAGCCTAAATATATTTTTTTTTACTAAACTTGAATAAATTAACTGGTGATGAATTCATTAATTCTTTATACTTTTTTTTTTTTTACCTGTGACGTAAAATATTCCTTGCTTAATTAACAATATCTTGTGAAATATTTTGATTACTTTAATTTTAAGGCAAATTTAAAAATTCACTAGATTATTTCGTGTTCGAAAATCATATATTTTACCAATTCTATATAATTGCTAAAACTTCACATGAATTTCTACAGTAATCTCAACTTATAATAAATACAACATTCTTCTCGGGTGTTTTTGTATATGACATCGATATAGATCTATAGATATTCGCTTCAATCACCAAATATTTTCTCATTATTTTTTATTATTATTATTATTATTATTATTTTTTTATTTGATGGTTTGATTATAAGGATGAGGTCTCCACATTTCACATTTTAGCAAATGTCAAATCATCCTTTAAGTTCTATTATTTTCTTTGTGAGTAGTCTCTACTCTAGTCTCAGAAAAATTAATCTCATTTACAAAGTTGAACAAGGTTTTGCGGGCGATAAAAGGGAGTTATTTTTTGTGCAGTATTTTTTCCCAAGACTTTAATTTGAGCGCGGGGTACGCGTTGGGATTTATATTCAAAAACTTTGGTTTTGCGGGTGATTTATTATAATTATAATGAATAGTATTTTGACGTGATGCACATTTATTGCCTTTCGAGACGGCTGTTTGAGGGGAGGCACAACATGCCACCGAAGCAACGGCGGAACGTCCTTTGACGGGCTTTGTTGCTCATTTGTAAATGATTTCTGGCATCTTTGATTTCATAATGTACACGCTGTCTTATCTATACAGATGCTCTTTCTATGCAGAAGATTATTGCTACAATCTACTCTTTGCTTCATCGTTTCCTGGTTCACAGGCCACAGGTTCCACGCTATCCTCAGTCGCCTCAACTAGTATTCGGAGCTGGCTGGACTTAGGGATACCCTTGGCCCCGGGATCAAATTTCTTTCATGTAAAATTTTCCCTGTTAGAAACTAATTAACAAGTAGGACTTTGCTGCCCCTTGCCAAGTGTCGCCCGGGGCTTTTTCCCCCTTGCCCCCCTCCATCGCTACATTACTGGGGCTATTTCCTAAATGCGCCTAGTTACAGTGCTAGCCGACTACCGACATAAAAGCACCGTGATAAGAACGCGACATAAGAGCACCGACACAGAGCGCAAAGATTGATTGCAAGCGGTTGTCCGATCTGCGCTAATGTGTCATTGATGTTCTTTGGACGTGGTGGCTCCAAAACAGGTAACATGCTTTTCCATATAAAAAAAAATCCTTATATTAACTTGTTTTCTGAGCCGTGCGTAAGTAGTATGTAATGCACGGAACGGTTATCATTTTGGTGGCGTATGCCACCGACGTCACTTCCGGTCTATGACGTCACATATGGTGGGCGTGGTTACTTCCGGTTAGGGTTGGGGTCATTTCCGGTTATGGTGG
>MUZC01004706.1:1027963-1040164 GCA_002072015.1 Radix auricularia | reverse complement strand
CTAGGGGTTACTGAGTCTAAAAGTCCGCACAAATCTCATCACACCATGCTGTCGGTGTATTTCAAAGTCGAAATGGCTTTATATCTTTTAAAACATGTCCAGCCTTTTTAGAGATCTCTCTCCTGCGACTTTCATTCACTTTTTCCTTTTTTTTAAAAATGTTCTCTGTGTGTTGGGACTAATTTAGTATTGCAAGTTACTGATATTTTTTTTAAAAATTGAAAGTTTTTGCATTTAACGTACTTCAAAAATCTCTTAGTTCCTTTCTAGTTGAAATAGATGTGTCTATTTTTTCTGACATGAAATCGAACAAACTAAATATTTAACTTATGGTGTCACCAGGGTCAGACAGCAAACCCAACCCCCCCTCAAGGTGACACTTCACGTAGTATAAAACACTAATTACCAGTAACCTCATTGTGGTTTTTAAAATAAAAATAAAATGAAAATACCCGTAACCGGGATTCGAACCCAATTACACCAACGTAACCAGAAAATGCACAACGCCTATTTGTCTGGAAATGCAAAAAAGTTGTTTTTTTTTGTTTGAAAGATATAACTAATCATCGAGGGTTAGGAATCTCTGGGAAAAAACAATTGTTTTGTCACTTAAATAAATAAGAAAAAATCTCAATGACATCAGTCATGACTTTAATGGAAAAAAATATTTTTAAAGTATTCTTTTTGTTTGTTTTTTTAAAATTCCATTCATTGTTTCATTTGAAACAAAATTGTTTCAATTAAAAATAGGGTAATTAAGAATAGACGTGTAGTGTATAATTTTGAAATGGAATGATACCAAATGTTTTAGTTAAAAATAAAAATAAAATTTTATAAAAAATCAATGAATTTAAAAAAGTTTTAAAATGTTTATAAATTCAGCAATAACTCATTAGAATATGTGATACGAATAAAACAATGTAAGCATAGCTTAAAAACGTATCTCGCACGTGTACTTTGACGAATTATCCTAAGTAGGATATGATGTTTTCATATTGTTTTAATTTCGAAAAAGAAAAATACTTTGTGGATTCAAGTGGCAATGTGAAAAAGACACGTTCAATTGGTTTTTGATTGGTCGTCTATATCAATCCATTTTAATGATTACACACGCGATATTGTTAGACATGTGAAGTCATGTGCCACCCCCAGATGTTGATCACTTTCATACGACAGTTGTTGGAGAATCTAAGGGCTGCAAGGTTATTGTTTCTAGACACACACAAGAACATAAATTATATACCTACATTTAAGGTTTATTATTTAAATCAATCAGTTGTAGAGTGTATCAATCACGTTAACTCTAGGCATGTGGACAGAAGGAGAGGGTTGGTGACTTGGGACGGATCTTATGTAATTGGACCTTAGTAGGCGGGAGGATTTTCATTGTCGGTTCTGGAATGCGTCATAATTTTTTCGATTAAGTAATTTAAGAGTGGGTCTAATAGACATTATAACCAGCCGAGCTGAACAATCATTCACAGGGAATTGAGGTATCTGGTATGCACAAACAGTCTTGGCAAATAATAATGACAATATCGGATATGGGTTTTCATTAAGTTTACAGCAATGTAAAGGGTTAATGGATTCAGGAAGTTTTTCGCTTCATTTTGTAACGCTGTAATTCATCAGAAGAGCTGTCATCATTTTCTGTCTCTGATTTAGACGCCATTACTACCATTACCTTAACACGCTTTTCCTTTGGTTTGATACGTGATAAGTATATAGGCGAAGTGTTATAACGATGGTAGGCAAACTTTATAAAAAATTATTAACTTTCCCGTCATTCAACAGTTTAAAACCAAACTGTTCGTGTAATCGTCAAGAAATTTACTGTTTACCGGACGCTACTTTTATAATTTGTAAAGTTTTGGGTTAATTTTTGACTTCACATAATTTTTAGTTGAAAATTAATCGTTAAAAATAATTTAATCGTTAAATTTTAAAACTATTAATTGAGTAATTAATCGTTAATTTTCACAGCCCTTGTAAAAAATATATAATATGCTTTGCTGCACAATAACGAAATTTAAAGGAAGTTAACACAATTCTAAATTAGCAGCATACATTTCAAAGGAGGAAGCACAATACGTGTATGCATGGAATGCGCATGAAAAGCTCAGTAATGAAGGGAATTTTATTATCAGTCTCCCTACCAAGAACGAGTTTGACGTAATACCACCTTATCTAGGACCTGAAGTGACCCCTATGTTCTTTTTTCCCATAGAAAACATGTTTTGTGAGTGTCTTAAAGTTTAATCGTATATCCAGAAGTGATAAAATTTAATTCATTGACAGTAATGACGGGAATTTTATTATCAGTCTCCCTAACCAAGGACGGGTTGACAACCGTGACGTCCTACCGCCTTATCTAGGACCTGAAGTGACCCCCTATGTTCTTCTTTCGCATAAAAAACATGTTTCGTGAGTGTCTTATAGTTTAATATGTATCCAGAAGTGATAAAATTTAATTCATTGACATGGAACATAGGGGTAATAAAGGTTCCAATTAAAATCCATCTAGCAAAACATTCAGTAAAGAAGAATAAATAATAATATGAAATATTATTTTTGTTTTAAATGACTTAAAAATATTTTAAATTCATTTGTTTCTTAAAAGAGTATTAGATGAAATTTTAATGTCCTCATCTGCTAAACTTTTTATCTGGTTCGTAAGATATTTGTATATGATAACAGATTATCTGTCCTTAAATTTAAAAAAAAATATTATAATTTTTTCTAACAAATTTCTCGCTTGTCATTTGTATTGAAATCTTCTAATTGACAGTTTTTCATTTGGACAAAAATTTTATTTTAACGGATACGGAATCGTCTTTAGGAAATGTATGCTGCACTGCCTTTTAAAAAAATTAATAAAATATTTAAATACGTTGAACAAAAACATACAACTCACGGCTTACGCCGCAGAATCGCTCGTAGATTGCGCGAAAATTGGTGGGAAATTCGGAGTGGGGAGAGGTGGGTGTTTGAGAATTTACGACTTATTGTTTGTCTTGAGACATGCGCACAGGGGTTGTTGTTACTAGCTCCCCCTCTCGCCCTCATACATTGCCAACCAGGGACTGTGATTGGTTTACCTTAGCAAGAGCCATTCGTCATGCTTATTTGGACATGACTTGTTCTTGTCTTGTATGTTTAGATTGTTTTGAATGTTGAGCTATGATAGGTCTTTTGATAACCAAGCGCTTTTGACGAAGGTAGAGAACATAGCACTGAGCACGGCCCACTAGTCGCTTGACCAGAACGACCAATGAGGCACGCACCGTGAGACTCCACTGGACACCGTGCGCGACAGTTTGAATAGATCCCTGATTAGTCCAATTTGTTGACATTAGAGCGCCGAAATGACACCTCTGATCTTCTACCGGCTCACTTGAACTAAGCTCATATTTTGTTTATTTAGGCATGGACGACATTTTTAGACAACGTCTCTACGTTCGGCTAAAGGCGCATGATGGCCAGAGGTACAAAAAAAATGAACTAGTGGAAGGACTTTTGGTTTACGTACAAACTAATTAGAGATCAAGGTCCAGAGAATTTATGCTGTACCGTATCAAAGAAATACATTGTTTAATCTTATTTGAATTATACGTTTAAAAAAAGAAACATATTTAAAGCGTTTGTCATGTTATTGTTGAAAGGATTCAAATATGTAATTAATTTTTTTAAAAATCCACAAAAACAATGTACTTTTCAAAGATTTTTTAAAGACGCTTCTGCATACTTTAAAATTAATATTCTTTTCCAGCGAACTTTCAAAACGAAACAATTACAATTAAAAAATATAAAGCAAAATATTTGCCTTTAGGCTATTTGTTTGAATAATTCATTTTATTTATTTTAATACGGACAAATGATGAGGCATAAAATGTAATTAGATGTCTATAATACTAATATATTCCAAATGTCGCCACTGTGATCACATATATTTTCTATTGCATGACACCTCTGATGTTGTGCCGCCTTATCTTAGGACTGACACCAATGTAGAGATAATGACAATAAAGTAGCATCACATGCTCTAATTATACACCACATTTGAATAATATTTAGATTTTTAAATTTTTAACACTTTAAATTTCTTTTTAAAAATTTAGTATCCTTGTTGACCCTTTAAATCTCTTTAAAAAATTTTCACTAGAGAAATATAATCCTTTACCTATATTTCCTCAATGTTCCGTGTCGCTGGATTTATTTCTAATAGTTTTGGGCACGTGATTGTTACCGGATTTAGTGACGGTCTCAAAAATGTTCACTATGAGGAAGAAGATCATAGGTGTCAACTCAGGTACTAGTTAAAGCGGTGGGACATAACAGGTGATGATATGTTATAAGTTATGGGTCGGGTGACTGAGCTAAGTTAAAAACAATTTACATCAACTCGTGGTGTCTCAGACCATGTTTGCTTGCTTGCCGAATAAACTTAGGATCAATTTTTAACACTTCCTCGTAAGCTAGTAAGCTGAAATTTTGCAGGCGGACTGGTGGCGATGATAAAATTGATATATGCAAATGTCAGATCGATCGAATTTACTGTAATTGATATAGTGACGTGGTGCGTTTTATGTTTTACAACTTTCCTATCTCGCAATACATATTGCAATATATGGTTCGCATTATATTGACCATAATTTTTAAACATATCACGATCGGTTCGCATTATATTAAACAAGTTTTACGAGACATAACTAGAATTTTGGATTTTCGGATTGTTTTGCCGTGCGTATAATAATGAACATCCTTATAATTATGTCTCGTATATAAAAGTATATATATTCATAATTTACTTTTAAAAATGTTTTATATCTCCCGCTCACTACTGACCTATTTAGATGCTCACCATATTGTGGTTCCACTTTCCAACGTATGCTGCTAAATGAGATTTTAGTTAACTTCCTTAAAATGTCATTGGCATTTTAAAAATACATAGGTATAACTCAGCAGAACAAAAAACAAGTAGTGTCAAAATAATAAATCAGCATGATGATTGACCCTAGCTGCACGGGGTCGACCCATTGCAGATCATCACAGTTTATGGTTTGCAAGCGAAGTTGGTGCAACGTGTGATGTGTTGATATGTCTCGAAGCCAGCAATGCTTCTCGCGTTTAGTTGCGTTGTTATTTAACAGAAAACTTCAGGATTCATAGAGAAAAAGATATCACGCCAAACTGGGATAAAATGCAAGAGGAAACAATAAATAATAGTTTTAAAAAAAAATTCCAAAACGTTCCAATAATTTTCAAGGTATTAGTAAGTCCAAAGTTCAGACTAACTATATCAACAACTTTAAGATCAGCAAAACAAAGCGAAAAAATTAGTGTGAACTGACATAATGAAAATGTATACACCCTTATTTGATTAGAAGAATGCAAATATAAATAACATTGAAAGGAGTTAATCAATAAAACTAATGTGCATCTGAGAACTTTTTAATAACACCCGCAAACAACCATAGGGCGCTATTACCCGACATCCTCCCCCACCCACCATTATTTTGCTCTGGTATAAATGCCTCGAGATTTTATTGTTGTAGCGCATTTTTAAAAGAAAAAAAGAATCATGAAAGTGGGTTCAATCATAATAT
This sequence comes from Radix auricularia, assembly GCA_002072015.1. NCBI lineage: Eukaryota > Metazoa > Mollusca > Gastropoda > Lymnaeidae > Radix > Radix auricularia. Next base: position 1,034,558 of record MUZC01004706.1, on the reverse strand, counting down.
CTGAGAATGAGAACCTATTCAATTAAACCCCCACCCCGAAACAAAAGCCTAAAGAAATGCCACAAGAACTATACAAGGGTATTGTTCATATAAGAGTTGTCTGGGAACATCCTGTCTTTTAAACTGATTTTATATATATATATTTTATTAGCTTCTAGATCAGAGTTTGTTCAAGCAGCCCTCCCTTCCCCGCTTCTTATACTGAAAACAAGTCTGGACAGATCATTGAAAATATACCCCAAAAGAACTTATTAAATAGAGTATCTTAGAACATGGGTAAGATTTAAAAAGACTATATGTGGAAATCAACCTTAATAATAATTCTCAGGCATATATAAAGATCTAAACTTTGTGCTTCAACCTGTCCCATGCAAGCGACTCCACAATATATCAGACCATTGTAAACACGTGGGTTGTGAGACAAGCTTTCAAACTTTTCTTACAGATAAATGCGCTACAACATCACAGGTGTCACGGCTCATTCAAATTTGTCACAACTGTGTTCACGTTCGGCAACTCTTCGTTGATCACATTACCTGGCGATAGTAGTAGCTGAATTTATTGACACTGTCAACTCTTACAATTTTAATTGTTTGACTTAAATGTTTACATTAAATATATTTTTATAATTGTATTTTCAAATTTCAAGATATACATGCATTCTTCATTTTTTAAAATTTTTAATTGATAACAATGTATTTTCCACTTTAATTATTAAATGCATAAGTTTCATATTAAAAAGTATAATTTTAAATTATTCTGTGCCTGTAAAATTAAGACTGAAATTTCAAATTGCGCAACAAACAGAACCGGCAATCTACGTGACACAAATGTTTATTTTTTCGACAATTCCCTGCCCCTTGATTAAACCTTATTACCACTGACCATGTACTTGTACCGGAACATCGAATCAGTCTCCAAATATATCTTCTACGCGGGAGAAGATCATAGGTGTCACCTCGGAGCTCTAATGTCAACACATCCTCCTAATAAGGAGTCTATTCAAACTATCGCGTGCTGTGTCCAGTGAAGCAGGACGGAAGGGACAGTTCGTGCCGCTTTGGTCGTTCGGGTCAAGCGGTTAGTGGGCGGTGCTACATGGCTAGGTGACAGCTTACCACACTATAAAGGTTGCAAACAGTGATGTTACATTCACATACCACTCCGCTTGAGTTTTGAGATACACTTTATCTTATCATATCTCTCGTGTCTTTTTTAGAGAAGATTTATACGACGTGGATTACTGACTGTGTGATTTGATATTTTATAACATTGTGTCTATTTTATTTATTGTGAAATTTTCTTACTTCTAATTCTCCGTTACACTGTGATCAATGGATGTGCCATCAACTTCAGGTACTCTCGTACCACTATCACCAAACGACTTGGTTACCGCCAAGACAGATGGACCCAGTGAAAAATCTGCCACAAAATAAACGGAAGAGAACTTTGTAAGTTGAAAATGTTGAGAACACTGAAGACAGGCCAAAAGGAAAACGTGTGAGGAAAAGTCGGTCTAACAAAGACTCGCACCTGACAGCAGAAGAAGCTGAGGAGAGAAGAAAGCGAGTCAATGAACAGGTAGGTGAAGATTTAAAAAAAAAAAATATATATGTTATTTCTTACTGAATTGAATATTCCTTGACATTGGACATTTATTTAGGCTTAAAACGCATGCAAAATTAATTTACGTCATTTAAATATGTTCTACCAACTGTAAATCGAAGGCAAAACACAAAGTTAGGAATAGAATTAGTCATTTTATTTATTATCAGCTGGGCGTGGATTCAAAGTCTTTAATTATTTTTACCATTATAGAGTATAGTGCCAATAATTCCGATATACTTTAAATAAAACTACGCGTAAAGTGTTGCTTGTATGTTCACGGCATCGTTTAACACATTTTGTAGTAGAATAGTTTTAATAACAACTCTAACATCAAACGTATAACCTTCTAAAATAACCAGACACAATTTGTGCATAATGATATTTGAAATGAATTTAAATGAAAACATTTTTTTAATCATAAAAACTTGGTCGTTTGCATGCATTTAAGCTATAAGTAAAACTTTTTCCGATTTATTTTTTGTGCATGTGTTTTGTCACTTATATTAACTCTTTGCCGTATAGAGATATTTTTATAAGCAGATAGAAATAAGGAACTGAGCTAACATTTAAATGTCAAAATTGTTTGAATTTCGCCGATACTTTTCTTGGAATTTGAATAAACAATGACAGTTCACTTAACATAAAGAAACATGTTTTTTCTTACAATATTGAAGTCCATACTTATATCTACTATGATTTTGACGCGATCAGAAAACTCCGACAATATTAACACTTTATTTTCCTTAAAAATTATCATTATATATCTTAATTAGCCTTCAATTTCTATTTTTTAAAATTAATTTGCCTTATTTATAAATGAAGAATTTGGGTTTGCGTCACTCACAGAGTACGATGATTTACTATTTACTATTATTATTGAATTTAGAAATGCGTAAAATATCGTCATAGATCTACTCCTCGCGACCCTTAAAAAATTAATTTAAAAAATAAAATCTAGTTGTTGTTTTACAAAATTCTTTATATATAGAAGTAGGGCTGTCAATATTGCTGAAAAAGCTTCCCGGGTTCCCGTCCAAGTTTGAACGGGCACCTAGGTTACCTGTTCGAAACAACTTAAATTTTCGCCGTCATACCTGATAGACTTCGAGGCCGTCCATAAATAACGTCACGCACCTGGAAAGAGGAGTCAACCATTTGTCACGAGGGGGAAGCTTTGTTTCAGAAATGTGATGTCACATCAAAATACTTTACTTTGAATAAAAATTTCTTTTTAAATATTGGATTATTTACAATTTTTTTCATGACGTTTTCACATGTGTTACGGTGTTATAGTGCAATTAAGAACAACCCTAAACTTAATACATACTTAAATAACAAATAAGTAGATATCATAAATAAAAAACCCACGTTTTTATAAGTGGACTAAAGAGAAGAAAATTAATTAGAACTTGTAACTACAACTTCTTTGATTTAATATGTCTTAAAACGTGGGCGGGCGCTTTTGAAATTTTACTTATATTATATGCAATTCACTCATTATCTCACTTATAAACCACTTTTTTGCTTTTTTAATTGTGAACTTTTTTTTTAATACCACACACCCATCATTGTGTTGTATTTATAAACTTGATTGGGATTCTAAAGTACCCCCCCCCCCGACTTTAGTCGTATTAAATCAAGTTATTTGAACTCATGCGTTTTAATTATTTTACTCTTTTAAGTCCACTTATAAAAACTTGATTTAAACAAAATATTTTACCTGTTTTATTTCCTTATATCAAACACCTGATAAGCGCCCACCCAACTATTCAATATCACGGGGATTTGGTCACTGCCACAGGATAAATTCCGGTGGCAAGTAAGTGTCTACAGAAGACGAATACATTTGCTGTACATTTGATGGATCTGACTTTTTGATACAATACATGTCATTAGGGGCCCTAATTTAGGCTGTCAATATTGTTCAAAAAATGATGTCCATGTAACCGTCCAAAATTTGGATGGATACCCGGTTTGCCCGTTGTTAATGTCTCTCAAAATATTCGTCATTATGTCCGCTATTACTACCATTAGTCTTTAACTGCTTTGTTTATTGTGGAAGTGCTAATCTTGATGTAATGAGTCTACGATTAGAAAATGATAACAGTGGTGTCAATGAGCAGATGGGTGCTGAGGTGATTTTTTGAGCAGTGGGGGTGTGCTAATGGTATGATGACATGGCGGGTTATTTCTATTTTATAGATGTAGCTGACAACTGTTTAATTAACTAAACTTTTCAGGACTTGCCCCTACTTAGTGGAGGGATCCCCCAAGCATTTATTTTTGTAATTCAGTGAAGATTGTTCAATAATTGAAATATGTTCTTTAAACACACCCACACACAAAAAATAAAAAATTGGAGACATAAGTTAGTGTGTGTGTGTGTGGGGGGGCTAAATAAAAGAAATTGGCGCTTCCCAATCAGTAACAAAGATGAGCGGTGTGTGTAAAAGTCAAGATCAATAGTCATTCCTAGTTATCACACTAGTGTCCTATTTTGTGTCATATTGAGTGGACGGAACCACCCAACCATTTATTTTTGTTATTATAATGAAAATCATTCAACGATTGAAATATTTTTTTTCAAAGTATGGTTAAGATAGGAGTGGAGTCACGTGTGGGTGTGGGTTTTGGGAAATTAAATAAACACCATTGGCTGGCTCAATGGGTAACAAAGATGTTCAGGGTATTTCAAAGCCAAGGTTATTCCTAACCCTTCCTAGTGATTATTATTTATCAGCGTTGTGTTCCATTTTCCTTACTGGAACAATACAAAGATAAAAAAAAAAACTTCTTGTTTTAAATGATTTTTGTTTATGTTCAAGGGAAAAAAGTGCATCAAAATATTTTGCAGTTTGTCGGTATAGTGTTTATTTCCGTTCAACGCATCTTTATTTTTAAGCTTTTTCATGTTAAGACGTATACACAGTATAGATCTAGATCTATACTTGAAACCTAAAGCTTCAATTTTCTTAATTATTCGCGAGCTGAAATTTAAACATAGAAAAACCACAGCTCAAAAACTTGCGATAAATATATTGCAGTAACATTTTCACGGGCACCCGAGCGCAATTTTACTTCACGGGTAGTTTGCTCGGCAACGGGTACCTGGGTCCTGGGTACCTTTTGACAGACCTAATTGACATCTGTGGTAAAATGTTGAGATATACTGGATTTACAGTGGTTTAATTTCACGTTTCAAAATTTAAACTTTTTTGGAGACACAAAAAGACAAAGTTAACGAAAAGGAGACGAAATTAAGTTATTAAAAAAAACATTGTTAAAAAAAAAGGGCTTTGAAATATGCTCATTTTAAAAGAGAAAATTTACTTTTAAGGGGCAATACTTTTGTGACGTCACTTTTAAATGAGTGGGTCTCACTGTATGTGCCCGGGGGGAGGGATGGGAGTAAAAAAAATTGGCGAAACTCGCTTGACGTTGTTTATGGACGGCCCTTCATACTTCTTTATTTTATATGCAACAGAAAATTTGAAAAAATTGATTACATTAAAATACTATCATACTACAGTGGTATAAAAACAATGAGCAGAGAGGTTCCGACGTAATTTTATTTATGTTTTATTATTTTTTTGAGGTGGTTGCGCTAAATTAAAAATTTTAAGATAAATGCCGATATTCGTTGGATGACATGGCGGACTATTTCTAGTTTACAGCTTACAACTTTTGTAATCAACAAAACTTTTTTGAACTCGCCCTTACTGTGTGGTCCTATAGCCCTGCTTTGATTTTTTTTATCAAAGTGAAAATAAATCAGTGATTGAAATATTGTTAAAAAATAATAATAGAGCAGGTTGTTGTGTCCTTTTAAGTGTGATAGGAATAGGAGTGGAGGAAATAGTTAGCATGTGGTGGTGGATTAGATAAAAATCATTGGCTTGTCTAAACCAGTAACTAAAAATAATGCAGCGTATTTAAAAGCAAGAGCCAAGGTCATTTCTGTACTTTCCTGCCCTGCCTAATTATTGACGTTATATTCTATTTTCCTTACTTGATCGATTCAAAGAAACAAAATCTCTTTTTTACATATAAACTAATTTTGTTCATGTTCCAAGAAAAGTTCTTTTCATCGTTTTTAATTTTTTATATACATTTTTCATATTAAACGTATTTCCCAATGCATATACCAATGGACATTTTTAATGTAATAAATAGTTTGTGTGCCAAAATGTGAGCCTTAGTTTGCCCACCGTTGGTCTAGACACATCAGTAACAATTCACGGGTACCAGGGTGCAGTTTTAGTATGCAGGTAATGGCATCATTAACCAAAACCTACACAAGAGACATAATTACAATGTTCGTATCGTTGAATGATGTGACATGACTACATTTAAAAAAAAAAATTAAATATCATCTGATGTGTATTATCATGAACACGCTTTTAATTAAGCCTCGTTAATGAAGGATTTATAGTTAAAAAAACGTTTGTTTTTTACGTTTAGTTTTTACAATATTCTTTATATTAACTCGTGGCGTCTGTTAGATTTATTGATTGCCTTGAAAAAATAATTTGAACGATTTTTAACCATCTTCAATCAGCTGAAATTTTACAGACTCGTGACGATGATAAAAATGATCTATCAAAATCGATGTAATGTAATGTAATTAAGTTAATGAATTTTTAAATTATCTCTATTTATCTCTATGTAACATGTTAATTTTTGTGTTAAAATTTTTCTAAAATGTCGCGGTTCGTTGAACAACCATTTAATATTTTCCTGGTGAGCGGTGCGGTGCGTATCATAATATGACGATACTTTATTTAAAAAAATTTCCCGATCTTTATGTGTAAATGTTAGTGAATGCTTATCTGTGTCTCGGTGCGCATAATATTAAAAACGTTTTTATAACACTTTCACGTGATGCCATGATCAAATCAATCTGAAATTTAACAGGAAAACTAGTAGTTTATATTACAATAAATCTTTTATATCTGATACATAAATACAATTTTGAATTGTTGGATTG
>MUZC01004706.1:998864-1016016 GCA_002072015.1 Radix auricularia | reverse complement strand
TCGTCCGGGATTGATTTTAGAATTATACTAGTGATCTCACACATTCGATAGATTAACAATTAGAGCATATAAATCATCATTGGTTTGCCTTAATCCATATTTAATTATATATTAATTAATTGAATTATCAATTAATTTATATTAATTAAGAATTGTAATTAACCTAGTACTAGTATTAGCAACACCCGATTGCAGTACCAGGGTACATAGTTAGAGTTAAATTACATAGCAGTATGGCAGAGTTCGTCAAGGCAAAGGCTGAGGTCAAGGCTGAAGCACGCCGGGAAGGCGAATCCCTCGGTTTAGAAGGAGCTGAACTGTTGGAGCACATCAACAGGGAAGTTGATTTGTTCATAGATAGGGATAAGGAAGAACGAGCGATGGCCAGGGAGAGAGAAGAACGAGCGATGGCCAGGGAGAGAGAAGAACGAGCGATGGCCAAGGAAGAAGCAGACCGAGCACACGCTCTTAGGCTGGTGGAACTGGAGATAGAGAAAGAGAAGGTGAAGAAGGAGAACACGAACGTCCCAATGAGCAATCTGGTAATAGATTCCAGGACAGGCCAAATTCACCAATCGCTACTGTTCCCTTTAGACCCCTTTGATGAGAAGGTAGAGTCGATTGAGGTGTACCTCGATCGATTCGAGCATTTGCTCGAATGTACGAACTCCCAGAAGACAGATGGAATTTGCGCTTATCTCATGCCCTGAAGGGAAGAGCATATGAAGTCTATTCGAAGATATCAGAAGAAGACTCCAAGAATTTCGCAGCCTTACGATCAGCACTTCTCACTAGGTATGAACTGACAGCATCCACGTACCGGAAGAAATTCAGGACGGCTCGTCTGGAGAAAGCAGAAACGTATAGCCAGCTACTAGTGCGGCTAACGAAGTATTTCGACAAATGGCGCACCCTGGGGAAGTACCCTGAAACTTACCAGGGCGTCATGGAGATGGTGCTTATTGAGAAACTAAAGGAGTGCATGACCCCTGACCTCCGCATATTTGTAGAGGAAAATGGAGCCACACGCCTGGATCGAGTAAAAGAGTTGGCGGATAGGTATATGACGGCACACCGAGAAGGAAAGGAACCGTTCAAACCTAAACCCACCACTTATCCAAGAAATGACCAAGTAAGGAGGGAAGAAAGAGGCCCAGGACAAAGTCCCCCAAGCAATTATAAAGGATCGGAAAATTACAGAAGTGGAACATTTTCAAAGTCCGCATCAACGCCTATGAGAAATCGCACCTGGTGCGAAGTTCATAGAACATCCTCTCATTCCAGCGAAGACTGCAAGAGAAGGAATAACCAGACATCTAATCCACTGACCAACCCACCCAAGCCAACTCGACACGTGATGGGGGCAGTATTAGATACCCGTATGCCTGGTGGCACTATTACTTTGACTTCACCCGCATACGAAAGAGTTATGTTGAATGGAAATCCAGCCACATGCCTCAATGACACTGGATGTTCGTATGACGCCATTGTCAACACATCATTTGTCAAGCCAGAGGACATGACTGGTGAAACTGTTGAGATCCGAACCATTGGATGGAACAACCCTCCAAGAATTCTACCCGTAGCCCACATACACGTAGAAACTAGCTATGTTCAAGGAAAGATACGAGCAGCGGTAATGGACGACTCCATATACGACCTTGTCCTAGGTTGTAGGTACGTTTATTTAGGAAAGCCAAAGTACCCAGTCACCATTACACCTGTTATCACCAGAGCTAGGGCTAGAGAAACAGAGGAAGAAGACAAGTCTATCAGCACTCCCCAGGAAATGAAGGAGGCACAAAGACGGGATCCATCCCTAGCTAAATTGATTGTCCTTGCGGAAGGGGGAAAGCCTCAGAAGGGAAAACACGAAGTGTTTATGAAGAATGGATTATTATATCGCCGACCCATAGGAGGAGATATTAGAAAAAGCCAATTTATTGTCCCAAGGACTAAGAAAGGAAGTGATGAGGAAATTGAGGCAGTTCAACTGCCAAAGAAAAAACCAGAACAAAAAGCAGAAACACAAAATTATGATGTAGATGCTGCAAGGAAAAATGTTAGTAATGCAAAGACACGGTCCATTAAAAGTCTACATGGAAATTGTTCAGCGAAGAAAATAAGAGCTATTTCTAATGATATCAAGCAGATCAGACGGAAGTTTGACACTAAAGTATATGTCAAGAATGGTTGAACTCAACATGCGTATGCCAAGTCGAACAGTAAAACAGCAGCAGAGAAAAACTTTCCAATCATAAGTGAAGCCCTCATTAAGGATAACAAGTTAAAGATTGATTATGTTGGAGCCAAAAGTATGAACTTTAAGGGACACAAGTCAGTCACTGAGGAAGAAAAGGATCCTTTAAAGCTATATTTAGCTGGATTACCTTTTAATGTGACAGAGGCAGATGTTCGTAAATTATTTCCTCAAGCAAAAGAAATTGTTCTACCAATTAGGAAGAAAGGTAAGAAATCATTCGGCTATGGTTTCGTCACATTTAGTTCCCATGAACTTGCCAAGCAGTCTTATGATAAGTCACAAGGCACAAGATTGAAAGATGGAAACCTAGTTGTCTTGTATGCAAAAATAAAGAAAGAACAATCTCAAGCTTTAGAAAAAAGGAAACAGCCGATTCAAGAAAATCCGATTAGGCCTGAAAATGAGAAGGTGGACAATTTACGCAAGGCACCAAGACCAAGCACTAAAACACAAGTGAGGTTATTCGTAGGTATGTGCGGGTACTATCAGAAGTTTATACCCAAATTCAATCTAATAGCCGCACCCTTGTCCAGCCTAACTCGAAAGGACCAGCCAGAGAAAATCGTATGGTCACCAGAATGTGAGGAAGCTTTCAATCAGCTCAAGAATGCTCTTATTGAAAAGCCCGTTCTCAGATAACCGGATTTAAAGAAGGACTTTATCCTCAGGACGGACGCCAGTAACGTAGGACTCGGCGCTATACTTTTGCAAGCCGAGGAGGGTTCCGGACCTGAACCACGACTATTTCCTATTGCCTATGCCAGTAGAAAATTCAACAGGGCCGAAAAGAACTATGCAACAGTAGAATTGGAATGTTAGGCTTTAGTATGGGCCGTGGAGAAATTTCAGCCGTATCTTTACGGTAAACAATTCCTATTACAAACAGACCATCATCCCTTGTCATTCTTGTCCTCATCAAAGAAATTAAACGCTAGGCTGATGAGATGGTCACTATTACTACAACCCTACACGTTTAGGATTGAGTACATCCCTGGAAAGGATAATCATGGTCCTGATTACTTGAGTCGACACCCACCCGACTCAGAGTCAGAAGAAACACCTATGTCAAGTATGTAAAGGTGTTAACCGAGGAAAAGTGGATGTTCAACTTTACATAGTATTCTCGCATCAACGGAAGCCCGCAATGACTCGTGCAAATAACTACACTCCATTTCTAGATGCTTCATCAAGATGAATCCTCTCAAAAAAGGGCGTATGTTGCGAAATTTGTGAGCCCACTGCTATTGGCACGAGAACAGATCAAAACAAAAGGGGGATCACTCTCCAAGAGTTCAAGGAGCAAAGGTCAATAATTATATATGCAATGAACTGCTTCAAAAAGAGGCTATCAAGACTTGTATAAAAACTCTGCAATTAGAAAAATCTGTATTTCTTCCGCTCAAAGTGACCACAGTAAGCTTATCGATTTATGTATTCAAGACCCTGCATCACATCTCGAACCATCCTTTGATCGAGAAAGCCGACACCAATTATTCGTGGCCAGAATCTATTCTGGTTTCTAGGCACCCGACTGTGCTGCGAGATAACCTGAACTCCAGACAACTTGTCAAACTATATCAACATCTTTCTCGCCACAGGATGGATTATCATAGAATGAATTTTTGACATGATTCTTTGCTTTCCATAATGTATTTTTGTGCTTTTAGACAGCCTTGTCCATTTATTTTGATGCATAATGTCAATTATGTTTGATTCTCAATCACAGGATCTACCATTGTCTTTGCAAAGAATGTTGATGGGGATGAACTGCAATACTTGTATTACCAGACATCATCTATGAAGCGACTCTTCCACAAGTATCCAGAGCATGTTCTTCTGGATTCAAATTATTTGCTGAATGATGCTCTAATGCCACTTCTGACATTGATGGTTGTAGACGGCAATAATAAATCAAGGTACATACAGGTTTTTTTTTTCATTAGCTTGGTAAAAATGTCTTTTGATAATGTAGTAGTAGTAGTAGAAGAGTTATCAGTAAATGTAAGCCTAGTATTCATACTGTACAACAGCTTGTTACATCCAGTTGTAAATGATGTCTGCTGTAAAATTACTAATTGAATTTTTTTTTACATTTCATTTATTTTGTAATTTCAGAGTGGTGGCCCTTATATTACTTGGAGCTGAGACAGCTGAGATATTTGAAGAGGTTTTGTCAATATTTTATGAACATAATAGAAGTGACATTTCATCTTTCATGCTTGATAAGGACTTAGCAGAATTGGCGGCTTTGAAAAAGATATGGCCCCATGCCAAAGTGGAACTATGTTTGTTTCATGTATTAAAAAGTGCCAAACTGAAAATTTGTAGCTTGGAAATAAGCAAAGAGCAAAAAGATGAATTGAAAGAGATTTTCCAGTCTATTGCTTATGCAGCTACAGAAGAAATTTTCAAAACCAAAGTGGCCAATCTGGAGAAATTAGAGTGCGTTAATTTTATTAAGTATTTTTATGAAAATTGGTATGCCCGAAGAGAGCAGTGGGTTTTGTATTGGCGAGGTCAGACCGTCAACTTCAATGACAGTACCAATAACAGGCTGGAGAGCTATCACCAGAAGCTCAAAGCCGTCATTAAAAAACGATCTCCTCTTGATGTAATGTTTCTTGACCTTCTAAAGTTCATTCAGCAGAAGGAACATGAAATTCTAGCTGAGGCTTTTTCCAATTTAACCTCTGTTTCATTGGCATGTCCTGAAGCTTACAAACCTGTATATTCTGCTTGTAAAGGTGTATTTACACCTTTTGCAACAGAGTTCATATTGAAACAATTGGAACGTAGTTCTAAAGTTGTTTTAAGCCAGGAAGAAAATATCATAAATGCTAGGCTCCCTGGGCAAAAAATTGAAACAGTAGATATCATGACCTGCACATGTATGGTAACAAAAAGAATGCTGCTACCATGTGCACATATTTTTGCTGTAAGAAACTTTAAAAATGGAAATGTTTTTGATAGGCATTTATGTGGTGATAGATGGCTATTGGGGCATGGTGAAGATGTATTAGTTAGTAAGGAAAACTCTTTGCTGTTTAAAGGTTTAAATTTGAAGAAGCCTAACATTTTAAACAAGCATGAAAAGTTTGCTAGGATTTCAAATTTATGTAAAGATTTAGCCCAGACTTTTTCAGAACTGGGCCAGACTAAATTTACTGAAATGGAGAGCTTATTGGAGGGCATAATTTCTGGGGTAAAAAATGGTTCAACAATACAGGTACATTTTAATGATGCTTTGGATGAACACTCCCATAATTTAACATGGAATGACAGATCACAGGAAGCTAATTACATTGATTTAAATATGGAAATGGAGCATGAAGAAGACGGAACAGTTGCAGACCAGGCATACAATGAGGTGAGCATTCAAGAAAATGACATAATTGATACAGATGTTGAAATCATGGAGGATGCGGGCTCAAACAGAAATGATCATCAACTGACAGCATGTCTACCACTGGAGAGATTAACAGAGTTTGATGACAAGGATTTAGTCACACTAGTACAGCATGTACAGGACGGCATAAATGCTGACAAAGCCTACAACGAGGTGACCATCGTAGACGAAAATGACATGTTACTTGATTCAGATGTTGAAATCTTTGAGGCTGCAGGCTTAAACAGTGATGAACTGGCAGTGGCAGCATATCCATCACTGAAGAGACGTGTCACTTTTCTTAATGATGATCTTAAGGAATTTAGGGACTCCATCAAATCCCCTAAACGTGCTGCCAGAAAAGGTCGTCCTAAAGGAAGTGATCAAACCGTCATTGGTTTAAGTAAAACAAGGCTAGCACTTAAAAAAGTGAATACTAGGGAGACCACCACTACATTAGTGGCAAACAGTAGTGAACCTAAACTAAAGAAACGTAATAAAAAAGCCCTTGTATCGGCTAGTTTCCATACCAGCTCCAATTCAGATGTTTGTAATATCTGTTTAAAAGAGGAAGTTTTGCGTGAATTTTGTGTGAATGGTGTGATGGAATGGTGTGATTGTGACAAAAGTGGGAAGTGGTTTCATATCGCCTGTCTTCCTTTGGGAACTGATGTTAATTCATATTTATGTGTAGATTGTATTTGATTAAATTTTTTTTATTTTTGTCACTGATTTTGATGTGTGTCAACAAATCTTTGATTATAAATTATATCTGTCCCATTACTTTTTGTTATCCATTTTTATTACAATTACATGTCATTTAAACAAATTTTTGCTGTAATTATGCTCCCTGTCATGTCCCATTATGCTTGTTTTTTTATGAATTTTAACTGTAACTCAGTGTGCTTAACTTCTACATTAGACTTTTTAAATACTTGTCATTTATCTCTAGAACTATTTTGCCTCTTTATCAAATTGATTTATTTTTTAATTTGATCTATTGGAAAAAGGAATAAAACTTGAGTGACCATGTTCTTGTTTTAGATTTAATCTGTTAATGTTATGTTCAAAGGATGCTCACGATTATTATACATGAATGGCTACCACATTTCACCATCAGTTTTTGAAAAGAATTGTAACCTCCAACAGCCTATACCTTTTAGTTCTCTTGGCCAAAATACAATTTGTGGCATTAACAGGGAAAATGTGGATGACAGTGACATATTTGCGATGTACATTCCCTTCTTTAGGTTTTATTTTAAGTTTTAAATGTAAAAGTATCTAGATAACCAAAACTACACTCATACAAGCTTTAATTGAATGTTTATTCACACTTCTCTGTCACGTGGACCATAAGGGGCCGTCCATAAAGTACGTCATGCTCCAGAAAGGGGGGGGGGTGTAAGAATAAGACAGTGTGACTGCGGGAAAGGGGGTGTCCGGCCATGTGTGACGTCTCGGTGTTTTATATTCAATTTTAATTATTTTGTTAATAAAAAATATATTTTTATACGACAGTGTGACGTACTTGGAAAGAGGGGGGGGGTCCGAGATTTGTGACGGGGGAGTTAAAAATTGTCAAAAATAATGTGACGCACTTTATGGACGGCCCCTAAATACATGGTGAACATGGAAATTTTACAAAAAAACTAGGCAAGATGTTGCAGTATTATCATTCATTAAAACATGTCAGATCACTATATCGCAACTAACAATATGAAATTATAACTGGTAATGCTAATAGTAATAGTGATAACCATTGCCGTCATAGTTTTTAATTTTAGTCTTTTTTTAGTTAATAATATTACAAATTAAAACCAGTAAATACAATTAGATTGCCAAATAACTTATTTATACTTTTTCAGTTTTAAGCTAAAGTGTAATTTATTCACAATCAAATCCACCCGTATTTATGGGTAAGGTATCATTTTCTATCATCTTTTTACCGCGGTGTACCTAGCCTTGACACAATGCTTTGGCTAGGTTCACCGCCGCGGTGTACGTAGTGCCGTCTCTATGTTCGGCTAAAGGCGCATGATGGCCAGAGGAAGAGGTACAAAAAATAAATCTAGTGGCGGGAACAAAAAAGCCAATTAGAGATTCACGTCCATGCAATTTATACTGTACCGTAAATTTCCAATAGGCTTGTAGCCCCGCCCACTATTTATTTGACCAGAATGACCAATGAGGCATACACCGTACCTTTCCCCCTGTTCCGCTGGACACGACTCGACAGTTTGAATATGCCCCTGATTAGCCGGCTTTGTTGACATTAGAGCTCTGAGATGACACTTATGATCTTCTACCGTCTCACCTAAACAGAGCTCACATTTTTTGTTCATTTATCAGAGACGACATTCTTGGACAACGTCTCTATGTGTTGCTAAAGGCGCATGATGGCCAGAGGAAAGGGTACAAAAAATAAATCTAGTGGCGGGAACAAAAAAGCCAATTAGAGATTCACGTCCATGCAATTTATGCTGTGCCGTGTCATAGAAATACATTGCTTAAACTCATTTGAATTATAAGTTTTAAAAAATAAAACATATTTAAAGCGTTTTTGATGTTATTGTTGCAAGGATTCAAATATGTAATTCATTTAAAAAAAAACAACCACAAAAACAATGTAAGGATTTTTTAAAGACGCTTATGTATACTTTAAAATAAATATCCTTTTCCAACGAACTTAGGAAAGGAAACAATTACAATTAAAAAAATTAAAGCAAAATATTTGCCTTTAGGCTATATGTTTGAATAAATCATTTTATTAATTTTAATACGGACAAATGATGTAGCAAGAAATACACATCCATCTACAGGTAGATGTAATTAGATGTCTATAATACTAATATATTCCAAATGTCGCCACCGTGATCACATATATTGTCTGATATATGACGCCTTTGATGTTGTGCAGCCTTATCTTAGGACTTACACCAATGTAGAGATAATGGACATTAAAGTGTCATCGCAGGCTCTAATAATACACCTTATTAGACTTTAAATAATATTTAGATTTTTAACTTTTTAACACTTACATTTAAAAAAAAAAAATTATTATCCTGGTTGACACTTCAAAACTCTTTAATAAATTTTCACTAGAGATATATAAATCTTTACCTATTTTTGCTCAATGTTCCATGTCGCTTGATTTATTTCTAATACTTTTGGGCACGTGATTGTTACCGAACTTAGCGACTGCTAAAATGTTCACTATGGGAAAGAAGATCATAGATGTCACATCAGGTACTAGATAAAGCAGTGGGACATCACAGGTAATAACACATTATGGATCGGGTGACTGAGCTAAGTTTAAAAGTCTTTATAGTTTATAGTAACTTGTGGTGTCTGAGTCCTTGCTTGCTTGCTTGCCGAAAAAACTTAGGATCAATTTAAAAAAAAAATTCTCGTAAGCTATAGCAAGCTGAAGTTTTGCAGGCGGACTGGTTTGCGATGACAAAAATGATGTTTGCAAATGTCAGATCGATCAAATTTACTGTAATTGAATAATTGATTTTTATTTTGTATCTCTGTGTTTCATGTTAAATTTTTGAGATATAGTATCGTGGTGCGTTTATGTTTAGCAACCTTTCCTATCTGGCAATAAGGTTCTCCTTATATTGACAATATTTTAAAAAATATAAATATTTAAGATCGGTGCGCATTATATTTAACACGTTTTACGAGTCATAACTGGAATATTAGATTTTCGGATTGTTTTGCCCTGCGTATTATAATTAACATCCTTATAATTATGTCTTGTATATAAAGGATATAATGTCATAATTTATTTTTTAAAATATTTTTTATTGCGCGCTTATTACTGACCTATTTATATGCTCACCATATTGTGGTTCCCCTTTTTAACGTATGCTGCTAAATAAGATTTTAGTTAACTTCCTTCAAATGTCATTGGCATTTTAAAAATATATAGGTATAACTCACCAGAACAAAAACAAGTAGTGTGGAAATAATAAACCAGCATGATGATTGACCCTCGCTGCACGGGGTCGACCCATTGCAGATTATCACTTTTTATGGTAAGCAAGCGAAGTTTGAGCAACGGGTAATGTGTTGATATGTCTAGGGGCCAGCAATGCATTTCGCGTTTAGTTGCGTCGTTATTTAACAGAAAACTTCATGATTCTTAGAGAAAAGGATATCACGCCCACCTGGGATCAAACGCAAGAGGAAACAATAAAAGTTATTTTAAAAATTTGTTTGCAAGTCTTTGCATGTCGTATGCTACACAGCGGGTCATATCTAGTTGGTATATACATTATATATATATTTATAATGTATATAAATCTTTTTTTTACAAAAATGTAAAAATAAAATGCAAATAAAACTTAACGTTCCAATAGTTTTCAAGGTATTAGTAAGGCCCAAAGTTCAGACTAACTATATAAACAACTTTAAGATCAGCAAAACAAAACGAAAATGAGTGTGAATTGACTTAAGGAAAGTTTACAACCCCTTATTAGATTAGAAGAATGCAAATATAAATAAAATTAAAATTAATTAATCTACAAAATAAGTGCGTATCTTAGAACTTACAATTACACCCGCCAACAACCCTAGGGCGCAATTACCCGCAATCCTCAATACCCACCATTAGTCTGCTTTTGTATAAATGCCTCGAGATTTGTTGTTGTAGCGTATTTTTAAAAAAGAATCATTAAAGTGGGTTCAGTCGTAAAATCTGAGAATCTATTCAATTAACCCCCCACCCCCGAAACAAAAAACCTAAGAAATGCCACAAGAACTACAAAAGGGTATTTTGTGCATATGAGAGTTGTCTCATCGGAACATCCTTTCTTATAAATTATCTTTTATTTTTTAAATACAAGCTCTAGATTAGAGCTACAAGCGACCCTACTATATTTCATGCCATTGTACACAAGTGGGTTGTGAGACAAGTTTTCAAACTTTTCGTACAGATAAATGCCGAACAACATCACAAGTGTCACGGCTAATTCAAACTTGTCACAACTGAGTTAACGTTCGGCAAATCTTCATTGGTCACATTACCTGGGGATAGTAGTAGCTTAATATTTGGACATTTTTAACTCCTACAATTTTTTTTCTAATAAATTTTTACATTAAACATATATTGTAATATCAAATGGCAAGATATACAATATACATGTATTCTTCATTTTTAAAATTTTGAAATTGATAACAATGTATTGGCCGCTTTAATTATGTACTGCATAAGTTGCATATTAAAAACCATAATTTTAAAGTATAATGTTCCTGTAAAATTATGACTGAGATTTCAAATGTGCTGCGTGTTGCCCTTACTTTATGTGACACAACTGTTACATTTTTTCTATAATTCCCTGCCCCTAGATTTAACTTTATTACCCCTGACCATGTACTTGTACTTGTACCGGAACATCGAATCAGTCTCCAAATATATCTTCTACGCGTGAGAAGATCATAGGTGTCACCTCCGAGCTCTAATGTCAACAAATCCGACTAATCAGGGGTCTATTCAAACTGTCGCGCGCTGTGTCCAGTGAAGCAGGACGGAAGGGACGGCGCGTGCCGCTTTGGTTGTTCGGGTCAAGCGGTTAGTGGGCGGTGCTACATGGCTAGGTGACAGCTTACCACACTATAAAGGTTTCAAACAGTGATGTTACATTCACAAACCACTCCGCTTGAGTTTTGAGATACAGTTTATCTTATTATATCTCTCGTCTCTTTATTAGACAAGATTTATACGACGTGGATTACTTAATGTGATTCGATATTTTATAGCATAGTGTCTATCATTTACTGGGAAATTTTCTTACTTCTAATTCTCCGTTACACTGTGATCAATGGATGTGCCATCAACTTCAGGTACTCTCGTACCAACATCACCAAACGACTTGGTTACCGTCAAGTCAGATGAACGTAGTGGAAATCTGCCAAAAAATAAACGGAAGAGAACATTGTCAGTTGAAAATGTTGAGATTACTGAAGACAGTCCAAATGGAAAACGTGTGAGGAAAAGTCGTTCTAACAAAGACACGCACCTGACAGAGGAAGAAGCTGAGGAGAGAAGAAAGCGAGTCAATAAACAGGTAGGTGAAGATTTCTTTTTAAATATCTGTTATTTTTTACTGATTTGAATTTTCATTTGACATTTATTTAGTCTTAATAGGCATGCAAAATTAATTTACATCATTTGAAATATGTTCTACCAACTGTAAATCGAAGGCAAAACACAAAGTTAGGAATAGAATTAGTAATTTTATTTATTATTAACTGGGCGTGAATTCAAAGTCTTTAATTATTTTTACCATTATAGTGCATAGTGCCAATAATTCCGATATACTTTAAAAAAAAACTACTTGTAAAGTGTTTCTTGTATGTTCACGGTATCGTTTAACACATTTTGTAGTAAAATAGTTTTAATAACAACTTAAACATCAAACAAATTACCTTCTAAAATAACCAGACACTATTTGTACAATATGATATTCGAAATGAATTTAAATGAAAACATTTTTTTAATCATAAAAACATAGTCGTGTGCATGCATTTAAGCTAAAAATAAAACTTTTTCCTATTTATTTTGTGTGTGCAAGTGTTATGTCACTTATATTAACTCTTTGCGTATAGAGATATTTAGCAAAAATTATGATTTGCCTATAGTTTTTATAAGCAAATAGAATGAAGGATTAGAGCTAATATTTAAATGTCAAATATGTTTGAATTTTGCCGATACTTTTCTTTTAATTTGAAAAAACTATGTCAGTTCACTAATATAGAGAAACATGTTTTTTCTTACAATATTGAAGGCCATACTTATATCTATTGTGATTTTGACGCGAACAGAAAACTCCGACAATATTAAAAAATTATTTTCCTTAAAAAATTTAATTTTATATCTTAATTAGCCTTCAATTTCTATATTTTAAAATTAATTTGCGTTATTTATAAATGAAGAATTTTGGTTTTCGTCACTCACAGAGTACGATGATTTACTATTTCCTAATATTATTGAATTAAGAAATGCGTAAAATATCATCATAGATCTACTCCTCGCGACCCTTAAAAAAATCATTTTAAAAATAAAACCTAGTTGTTGTTGTTATACAAAATTCTTTATATATAGAAGTAGGGCTGTCAATATTGCTAAAAAAAGCTTCCCGGGTTCCCGTCCAAGTTTGAACGGGCACCTAGGTTACCTGTTCGAAACAACTTAAATTTTCGCCGTCATACCTGATAGACTTCGGGGCCGTCCATAAATAACGTCCCGCACCTGGGAAGAGGAGTCAACCATTTGTGACGAAGGGGAAGCTTTGTTTCAGAAATGTGATGTCACATCAAAATACTTTACTTTAAATAAAAATTGCATTTTAAATATTGGATTTTTTACAAATTTTTTTCATGACGTTTTCACATGTGTTACGATGTTATAGTGCAATTAAGAACAAATAAGTAGATATCATAAATAAAAAACCCACGTTTTTATAAGTGGACTAAAGAGAAGAAAACTTATAAGTTCAACTACTTTGATTTAATATGTCTTAAAACGTAGGGCGGGCGCTTATGAATTTTACTTATATGTATTTCACTCATTTTCTCACTTATAGACTTTTTTTGTGCTTTTTAAAATTTTAAATTTTTTTTTTGTACCACACATATCTTTGAGTTGTATTTATAAATTGGATTAGGATTCTAAAGCACCCCCCCACACACGATTTTAGACATATTAAAACAAGGTATAATATTTGAACGTATGCGTTTTAATTATTTTACTTTTTCAAGTCAACTTATAACAAGTTGATTTTAAAAAAAAAAAAAAAACACACACACTTATACACACACACACACACACATCACCGACACACACACACACACACACACAGAGGATTTGAGACAAAAGTTAGTGTGGGGGTATATAAAAGAAATTAGCGCGTCCCAATCAGTAACAAAGATGAGCGGCGTGTGTCAAAGTCATGATCAATAGTCATTCCTAGTTATTATAGTCTTGTGTCCTATTTTGTGTCATACTGAGTGGACGGAACCACCCAACGATTTGTTTTTTTTTATTATAGTGAAAATCATTCAACGATTGAATTTTTTTTTCAAAGTATGGTTGGGAGACACGTGTGAGTGTGGTGTGTTGGTGATTAGATAAACAACATTGGCTAGCTCAATGGGTAACAAAGATTTTCAGGGTATTTCAAAGCCAAAGTCATTCCTAGTCCTTCCTAGTGAATATTAGTTATCTGCGTTATGTTCTATTTTCCTTACTGGAACAATACGAGAAGCTAAAACCTTCTTGTTTTAAATGATTTTTGTTTATGTTCCTGGGAAAAAGTGTATCAAATTATTTTGTAGTTTGTCGGGATAGTGTTTCAATTTCCGTTCAACACTTATTTCTTTTTTTAGCTTTTTCATGTTAGGACGTATTTCACAGTATAGATCTATATTTCAAACCAAAAGTTTCAATTTGCTTAATTATTCGCGAGTCAAAACTTAAACACAGAAGAGCCACAGCTCAAAAACTTGCGAAATAGATATTGCAGTAACATTTTCACGGGTACCCGAGCGCAATTTTACTTCACGGGTAGTTTGCTCAGCAACGGGTACCTGGGTCCTGGGTACGTTTTGACAGACCTAATTGTCATCTGTGGTAAAATGTTGAGATATACTGGATCCTCATCAGTGGTTTAATTTTACGTTGCAAAATTTAAACTTTTGTGGAGAGACAAAAAGACAAAATTAACGAAATTAAGATGTACACAAAAAACTTTGTAAAAAAGGGGCTTTGAAATATGCTCATTTTAAAAGAGAAAAAATACTTTTAAGGGGCAATACTTTTGTGACGTCACTTTTAAAGGAGTGGGTCTCACTCTATGTGCCCAGGGGGAGGGATGGGAGTAAAAAAAATTGGAGAAACTCGCGTGACGTTGTTTATGGACGGCCCATTATACTTCTTTATTTATTATGCGACTGAAAAGTTGAAAAATTGATTACATTAAAATACTGTCATACTACAGTGGTATAAAAACAATGAGCAGAGAGGTTCCAACGTAATTTTATTTATGTTTTATAATTTTTTTGAGGTGATAGCGCTAAATTAAAAATTTTAAGATAAATGGCGGTATTCGTTTGATGACATGGCGGACTATTTCTAGTTTACAGCTTACAACTTTTGTAATCAACACAATTTTTTTGGACTCGCCCTTACTGTGAGGACCTATAACCCAGCTTTGATTTTTTTATCATAGTGAAAATAAAATAGTGATTAAAATATTGTTAAAAAATAATATTAGAGCAGGTTGTTGTGTCCATTTAAGTGTGATAGGAATATGAGTGGAGGAAACAGTTAGCATGTGGTGGTGGATTAGAAAAAAATCATTGGCTTGACTAAACCAGTTACTAAAAATAATGCAGCGTATTTAAAAGCAAGAGTCAAGGTCATTTCTGTACTTTCCTACCCTGCCTAATTATTGACGTTATGTTCTATTTTCCTTACTTGATCGATTCAAAGAAACAAAATCTATTTTTTCCATATAAACTAATTTTTCTCATATTCCGAAAAAAAAAAGTTCTTTTCATCGTTTTTTAATTTTTTAAATACATTTTTCATATTAAACGTATTTCCCAATGCATATACCAATGAACATTTTTAATGTAATAAATAGTTTGTGTGCCAAAATGTGAGCCTTAGTTTGACCACCGTTGGTCTAGACACATCGGTAACATTTCACGGGTACCAGGGTGCAGTTTTAGTATGCAGGTAATGGCATCATTAACCAAAACCTACACAAGAGACATAATTACAATTTTCGTATCGTTGAATGATGTGACATGACTACATTTAAAAAAAAAATTAAATATCATCTGATGTGTGTTATCATGAACACGCTTTTAATTAAGCCTCGTTAATGAAGGATTTATAGTAAAAAAAACGATTGTTTTTTACGTTTAGTTTTTACAATATTCTTTATATTAACTCGTGGCGTCTGTTAGATTTATTGATTGCCTTGAAAAAAAAATTTGAACGATTTGTAACCATCTTCAATCAGCTGAAATTTTACAGACTCGTGACGATGATAAAAATGATCTATCAAAATCGATGTAATGTAATGTAATTAAGTTAATGAATTTTTAAATTATCTCTATTTATCTCTATGTAACATGTTAATTTTTGTGTTAAAATTTTTCTAAAATGTCGCGGTTCGTTGAACAACCATTTAATATTTTCCTGGTGAGCGGTGCGGCGCGTATCATAATTGACGATACTTTTTTCAAAAAAAATTCCCGATCTTTATGTGTAAATGTTAGTGAATGCTTATCTGTGTCTCGGTGCGCATAATATTAAAAACGTTTTTATAACCCTTTCACGTGATGCCATGATCAAATCAATCTCAAATTTAACAGGAAAACTAGTAGTTTATATTACAATAAATCTTTTATATCTGATACATAAATACAATTTTGAATTGTTGGATTGGCATGCGATGTGTATTATAATGAACCTATTTTTAGTTATGTTTCGTTAATAAAGGATTAGTTTTCAAAAAACTATTTTTAAAATGTTTTTTTAAATTTAATGTTATTTCAGGAAAGACTTCGACAGAAGCAGATTTCTGAAGCCATTGAACGTCTTAGACGACTGAATTTACCCTATAACCCCAAACTGCGCAACCACAAGAAATATTCCAACAGGTGCGTCTTCAACACTGCCGCTTTTGTTCTCGGAGGTCTAAGGAAGATGTTACTAGACAATGGAATTGATCCTGATATACACGAGTTACCTCTAAAACCAAAGAACTCTGTTTCAGGAAAACATGAGACAGTTAGTAGTGATGACACTGGCCATCAAAATGGGCCCGTGTCAGTGGCTCCAATACCCGCACAAGATGTCTCTACTGCACCTACTCAGTGTTTTGGTGGAGAACAAATAATATCAAGTGACAAGCCATCCACCAGCAGAGTCTACAGGAGAATCATTCCTAAAGTTCCACAGTGCACTAACAAGTTGGTCGATGGCAGTAACCAGCAACAGTATCCTTATGGACACATGTTTCCACAGCAAAACATGTAAGTTTATTGACAAATTAAACCACAGAACACAGTGAAAGTTTGTGAAATTTTTTAGACTTGAAGTACAACACTTTTTTTTAAATACATTAACTTGATTTTAAATAATTTAAAATACAATCTGCTTTACCCTTTTTGTAAGTTTCAATTAACCTAGAGAAACAATTGCTCATGACCTAAATTCGCCTCTTTTGATGGCTCTGGCTCTCATTCATATTTACAATTAATTCAAAACACTTTTATTCAGGCTCATTTGATCTACATATAAATTGCATTTGAAAAAATCAGCCCAACAATGTTATTTTAAATAATCTAGTGATATTAATTTTGTAATTTAAGTTTAAGTGTTAAAACTAAAAAAAATGCATCCACTTTCAATCAATTATTTTTTAAAAATGTGGTTTTCATATCTCTCTCTCTCAAAAAAAAAAAAAAAAAAAAAAAAAAAAAAT
>MUZC01004706.1:970847-998757 GCA_002072015.1 Radix auricularia | reverse complement strand
AAGTTTTTAGCACAGCCACAGTCATATGGAGACCAGTCAGTTACAGGTTTCTATTCCGTGAATCAGATAAATGCTGCAGCAAATTCACTTGGGGGATACAACAATGGACCACTCCAAGGTCCATCAACAGGACCACGGAATGGACAAAGTAGGATGAGTGGACTTGATAGCGTCACCTCAAAGCTTACTCCAAATCTCGTAGTTAAAGACGTGCCATCAGCTGCCGCCATGTCCAAGCCCATCCTCACTCCAATCCTTACTACCAAACTCACCCCTAATATCTCTACTGAAACACTACCATCAAATCCTCTTCAGGTTGTAGAGGTCCAGCCACGAAATGTGTCACAACCCATGACAGTATCAGTGAATTTATCCCCCAAATCAACAGCATGTACTTCAGAAACAAAACAAAATGCCAGTGGCGAAATAAACCTGGCTTTTGCCAATGGATCTGGAATGAGTGAGAGCCGAAGACAGGCCCTAATTGATAACTTTCTCAACAGCTGGATGGACTAATATGAATATTAACAGCTGGATGGACAAACAAGAATATTCACATTTGTATGGACTAACAAAGATATAAGCAGCTGAATTGCCTAACATGAATATTAATTAGCTGATTTACTGAATGTATATTATAAGTTAGATAAACTTCCATGGATATTAAAAGTTGCAGGAAATTATATGAATATTAGTTGGATCTGTAGATTCTTCAAGGAAAAGGGCATTTATCGTCATTTTGTATTTTAAATCTTAAATATGACTATAATATTGTTTATTTTAAATGCTTGCCACAACAAATGTAATAATTTTAAATACATCATTAATCTGGATCTCATCAATCTATTTAAGCGACGTAGAACATGCGTTCAATTTCTAAAATGATCTTAAAATATATTCCAAAATAGGAATCAAGTTGGGGCTCATAAAGATAACAGACACCAAACTATTGCCTCATCCTTGTGTGACTTAGAATTTATGAGTAGTTGTAAACATTGCTCAACTTCCCAATTTTTTGTTTATTGTGTGTGATTTTATTTGCTGGGTTTCTTCTTTTCTTTTCTTTTTTTTAATGATAATTCTTTTATTTTTTTAATGATAAATTATAATTACTGAATCAATAATTTTGGACATACCTATTATAAGTATTTTTTTCTTATTATTGAATTACATTAATTTTTTTTCTTCCATTTTCCTTTATTCAAATGTCATTTCTTAATATTCTTTTACTGATTTTGTTTTAAATATAATGTCATAGTTGATTTTAATAACATAAAAAGTGATTCACATTTACTTAATGTCTGATTTCTGAGTTTTTAAACCTTGTAATGAATTAATATGTGTCATGTTTTATTATTAATTATTGAGAGTGGCATTACACTTGTGAAATAATGTGAAATATGATCATGTAAATAGTTTTAAATAATTTGATAAAAAATAAAATTTCTTCATTTAATTTATTTGTGTCTAAATAATATTTTGTTGAAAAACATACTAAAGCTTAATAATAATAATTTTTAATACCTCCCTAGTTAAGAAATGTTTCACAGCAGAGACGACGATGGATTGTACCCATTGCTTACGTAGAAGCACGGGAATCATACAATGAGAAATGGTGATGAAGAAAACTTAAGTGTTAACACACCATGGTGTTATAATCTATACTTAAAATACATTCAGTAGCATTTCATTTTAAAATTTGTTAACTTGCTAGATATCTTTTTACCTTTTCAGTGTTAATACAAACAATTATAGTTTTCAAAAACTCCAATTCTTTCAAATTTGTTACCTAACCTCGCAACACAAGAGAACAGTAGGCGAAAAGTTACTGATTTCAAAAGCAATATCTTTGCTATAAAACAATTCTTTTCCGAATACTTAAAAGAAATAATATTTAGAAAAACCACACACTTTTATGAAATTTTAAACACATTTATTTCACAAGTCTTTCTAAATATCTGTAATACATATTAATTTAAATAATAATTCATAATTTATTATATATAAAATACCTAAAAGCATTAACAAGAAACAAAAGACAGTTTGTATTTGTCTAACTTTGCAATACGAAAAATTGATCTAACTGCAACTTAAAATTACAATAAAATTTATCAACCTTGTTTTGAAGCACCAAAATAAATAAAAGAGTAGATCTAGTTACCAAATAAAAAAATATGACGACCATTAGTAATTAACCAAATAGCTGTTTAATCAACACACAAATACACAGAGATACAAATGTATATCAAATTTCAATTATGAAAAAAAAATAGATTGTTGATGTTGGGATAATCAGTGTCAAAGATTAACATAAAGATAAATACGATTTCCTCTTTATACGTCTTTAATCATGAATTTTATATAATTATTGTAAATATCATGAATTATGTAAACATAATTAAATACCATCATCAGCAATGTGTGCCTCTAATTGTATTTTATAAAAAATGTATACTTTAAGTAAATTATTAGAAATAGTTTCTTTAAAAAAATTACATTATTTGTAACTATTTTAAGCACTATAAAACACATTCCGTAATGTAGAGAAGAGCAAAATTTAACATTCGATGAACCCTATATCCATATCAAAATATGAGAGATGAGGACATTAAAATTTCATCGTACGCTTTTTGATAAACAGGTCATTAGGCTTTAAGTAATTGTTATAATTATTAAAGTGTGTTCATTGCAATGTTAAAGAACTTCTACCAATCTAGCCCCCACCCTTCTTTTTCAAACAACTCTTTCATTAAATATATAACAAAATGTATTGTGCTGAAGAGAGGTCTAAATATGACACAAGTAAAGACTTCTAGATTCGAGATATTCCCTAAAATATGTAATTGAGTAGGCCAGTAGGCTATAGCCCAGCTTTGGTGAGACTAAAAATAGCATTGAAACTCATTGTATGAGATTCTAGAACTGGTCATATATAAATCTCCGACTTGAAAGAAGATCTTTTCTTTGTGCTCTGACTTGTCCCATACAATCGCGCCATAATCTCTCAAATCGCTGTATACAAGTGAGACACCACGGTAACCTGTACTAAAAGATAAAGGCGGCACAACATCACAGGTGTCTCTGTCCATTCAAGCATGTGGTCATTTCTATGATGCTTGGCCACTCTCATTGATCTATTCGTCTCATATTTCATGAGGATGTGTAGTACCTGAATTTATCACCATTTCCAGCAATTTAAATATCTTTTTTTTCATATTGTAACATAATACTATTTTTATTGAATCCATACTTATTCATTTTATTTAAAATTTTTAAAAAATCGATTAAAAAAAGACGGCACTACGTATACCTGCGGCTTTGTAGCTAGCTAAACTAATGTGGGATGTGGTGGTCGAGTGGTAGCACTCTCGACTTGCGTAGCGATGGTCAAGAGTTCGAATACAGCTCTGAATGGGTACCTAACTATATACACAATAGTTAGGCGGCAGGGTAATACGTGGAACCCTTACAGCCATTGCCTGTGACCTCTGCATCACTAGCCAAAAGAGCATTGTCTGTGGAAGCAATTATTTTCTGCATGGAAGGAGCGTCTGTATATCATATCTAAAAAAGATAAAATCGTCTTTGGTCAGTTTTCACAGACGCGATAATCCTAGCTATACCATGGCTGAAAAAAAGACATTGATGGGAAAAAACGATGAAGTATAAAATGAAGCTCTTGTGCGTTGATAATTAAGGGATCATAGAATATTTATTTAAATGTGTACATGACATACTTGATATAGCCAATAAATATATATTATTTCCTTCTGTCTCCATTACTGACATGTCTAAAAGTGTTCGGGTGCTAGTGCTTTGACCATCTTTGACTGGTTTTATTATGACATCACAATGTTTCCCCCCCACGCCAAAACTGCGGAATTTCTATTTGAACATGTAAAAAAATAAAAATAAAAACAAGTCTTTCGCCCTTTACGTATAATATAAATATTTAAATATTATATTATTTTGGTATCTTTGAATGAATACAAATTTTGAAAATAAAAAATAAAAATTGCTTTTCACTTGGTGTGTTTTGGAAGAGGGGTGGGGTATTTACCTATTTTGTTACAATGGGGGACGGGTCGTTTGGAAAACAACGTGTATAAGCTTAAGACTGTATAGAAGGAGAGTCTGTAACACAACATAAATGACAGTATTGACAGAGAGGGATGCTTCATGGAAACTTTGATGGGAATGTATTCAGAGGCGTCGCTAGGGTTAGTGTCACCTGGGCCGGTAGCTCGTGGTGTCACACCTTCAAAACTAATGGGGCTGTCCATAAATGACGTCACGTGAGATTGCCGCTTATTACCACAACCTCTCCCCGTAAAAGTTTATCAAAACTTAAACCCCCACCCCTTTTTTCCACTATGACACCACAAAGCGTTGACACTGCCCACCACTCCATCCACCCATCCCTCTCCCAAAAAAAAAAAAAAAGGAAGGCCGCATTCTTAATATAAATTGGCATGGGTCAATCATTGTACTTTTAATATATAATCGTTAGTTACACGCAAAAAGCCTTTAAAAACGTAAGTAAATAAATTGTGAACAAGCAAATATATTTTTAACACACCCTACATCTCGTCTCAAATCGTCACTAATAGGTTACACCCTCCCCTATGAAGTATGAAACGGCGTGGGCTGAGCTTGCTAAAGCCAGGGGGCACAATGATTTAAATGTTATTATAGTCTATAATAAAGACGGGCAAATGTTTGTAAGAATCCTTGAAAATGCTTTGGACAGTCATGCGGTACCGCTGTAAATATGAGTAGGAAGCATAACTGAGTCCAGGCAATTCTTCATGAGAAATGCAGTGTTGCTAATTATGTGCCGTTCACATCTTATTCCTTTAATTTGGTTGGGAAAAATGCAGCAGGTTTACCTGTCATATTTGTTTTGTCTTCTGCAACATCTTTACACATGGCTTGTTGCATCCCCTCATCATTGACAGGTAACACATGGAATTGATACCTCTTAACAAAGCCTTGTGTGACACAATATGGTCAGCCCGACATGAAGCCGTAAAGATCTTTTATTAAAGCATATTACACCATGAAAATATTGCAACACTTAAAGAATTAGCAAATAACGAAAATAAGCCACGAGACTGAAGGCTTCAAGCTGGGGGATTTGGGAAGGAACTTGAACAAATGTAAGTCGCAATTTTATTTGAAATACTAGCAATTAACCCGCACTCTGCTGCGGTGAATTAGGTTTTTAGTTTGCGTTGAAAACCTGCGTTATACCAATTCAAAACACAAATTGATTTTAAAATTTAATCTAGATCATGATAGATTTTCTAAATATATTAAATTCACCGTGTTTGTTGTCTGTCTTTCGTGGTCCAGTGAAAAAATTAACTAACTGACAATTACAGAATTAGTGATGATAAGTTATAATATAATACATAAACTACATTTGGGCCTTCGGTCAGGAAAAAGGAGAATTAGTGATTTTCAATTTTTATATAGCTCATTTTAGGAAAAAAGTTTTTTAAGGCCCCGGCCCCCATGAGTGGGAAATTTTAATTTTTTTTGGGTCAAAATAATCGTAGGAAACATGTACTCAAAAAATTCCCAAGGTTTCATGCTTCTACTTACAGGGGAAATAAGAAAATTGGTGATTTTCCATTTTTATTAAGCCAATATTAGGAACAAAAATATTTTGGGTCCCCGGCCCCACATGAGCGAGATTTTAAAAACTCTTTTTCACCAGTTTCCGTCGTGAGAGGGTTTCAAACAACTTCCCAAAATTTCATGCTCCTAACTACACCGAAAAGTGGAGAATTAGTGATGAGTCGGTTTTTAATGTAAGAGAAAATATATTTGGGCTCCCTGCCCCCCCCCCCCCATGAGAGTTTGTTTTAAAATTTGTTTTGGCCAATTTGCGCCGAGAGCATGTACTGAAACCATTTCCAAAGTTTCATATTTTTACCCATATGGCAAATAGGAAAATTGGTGATTTTCAATTTTTATAGAGCCCATATTATGAAAAAACATTTTGGGCACCAAGCCCAACTTCAGCTAGATTAAAAAAAATCTATTTTCGCCAATTTAGTTGTTTTTGGACACCCAACAACTTTCCAAAGTTTCATGCTTCTACATACACGGGAAGTTGAAGAATTAGTGATAAAGTGAAGAACAGTTTTTGGGCCCCCGGCCCCACATGAGCGATGTTTTAAAAATTTCTTTTTTGTCAATTTTTCTAATTAGAGGGTACCCAATAACTTCCCAAAGTTTCATGCTTCTACCTACACGGAAAATAGGAAAATTGCTGACTTTCAAATAGACCATGTAAGAAAAAAACTTTTGGGCCCCCCGGCCCCGAATGAGGGAGATTTTTAAAATTCTTTTAAAATAAATTTTGTTGTTATTGGGCACCCAACAACATCCTATAGTTTCATATTTCTACCTACACGATAACTTGAAGAATTAATGATGTAAAAAATAAAAAATATTTGGGCCCCGGCCCCACATGAGCGAGATTTTAAAAATTCTTTTTCGCGAATTTTTGTAATTAGAGGGTACCCAATAACTTCCCAAAGTTTCATGCTTCTACCTACACGGCAAATAGGAAAATTGCTGACTTTCAATTTTTAAAGGGACCATATAAGAAAAAAACTTTTGGGGCCCCCAGCCCCACATGAGGGAGATTTTTAAAATTCTTTTTCAACAATTATTGTCGTTATTGGGTACCCAACAACATCCTATAGTTTCATATTTCTACCTACACGGTAACTTGGAGAATTAGTGATGTAGAAAAAAACAGTTTTTGGGCTCCCGGCCCCACATAAGCGAGATTTTAAAAATTATTTTTCGCAAATTTCGTAGTAAGAAGGTACCCAACAACTTCTTAAAGTTTCATGCTTCTACCTACACGGGAAATTGGAGAATTAGTGATGAATCAGTGAGTGAGTGAGTCAGTGAGTGAGTGAGTGAATGAGTCAGTGAGGGCTGTCCCTTTTATTAGTATAGATTAGAAACAATATTAGAAAGATTTCAGAAAACGAATGTATTTCTTCAAGAACCGAGAATATCTTTGAATTCAGCCATGAATTTGAAGTTTCTCATTGAGTTTGTTAAAAGACAGCATTCTTAATTTAATTCCTATACAGACAAAAGAAAGGACAAGTCGTGGAAAAAAGTGATAAAACAATCGACAATAGTATCAAAAGGAGAAACTGTCAGTATTATAAAGGGACATCGCCAAAATGATATTTTTTGTTAATTATTGACAACCTTCCTTGGTTAGGCGCACATAAAGACATCCATGAGAAATTTGGCTTTGTTACAAACCTAACTGAGCTCAGCAATAACGCCATCCGATGGGAAGCAGCCAAGTTAATGGAAGAATAATCGATTTCGAAGACTGCTTACCTTTAGAATTAGTTCAATTTTCAGAACTTAAAAAATGTATTGTCCAGCCCCAGGCTCAGGGTAAGGAAAAGAAAATAGTTCAATGCAAAACTCAAAATACGTGCAGAGAGCTAAAAAATTTGTTGCTTTTGAATGAACTCAATTTTACACAGTCATTTACACAGATAATATCGCACTTTGTATCTATCTCTCTATTATGACATGAAACTTATGAAGAGACAAATCATTTATAAGTTGAAAAGAATATAATAAAAGAACATGTTAAAAAAAACATGTTTTTTACTATAAATCCTTTATAGACGAGACATTTTTCTTCTTGTTCGGCGTTCTAAAAATATTTTTGAAGTAGGATTTTGACCGCAAGCCTGGGCCAAATGGCCGCCGAGGTATGGAGGTACAGAGGGCAGTTTTGCAGCACATTTTCCGCGTTCTTTGCAGCTGTTCCGCAGGGGCACATTTCCATTTCTCCAATTCGAAGTTTGCGGAAAAAGCCAACGTTCGTTGTTGCCCGTCCTTAGCCGGAACATGATGTTTTGAAATTGGCGGGGAAGTTTAAAGAATGCATCGCCTTCTGGGTGGTTGACTTTCAGTTCGGACCATCTTTCTTCTTCACTGGTTTTGAGAAACCCCTTTATTTCTATATATATACGAGACATGACTATAAGGATGCTCATTATAACACGCAGGGCAAAACAATCCCAATATACAAAACTATAGTTTTGTCTCGAAACATTTTTAATATAATGCGCACCGATCGTGAATATATTTTAAAATGTAGTAACAATATAATATGCACCTCATTGCGTGACAGGAAATATTGTTCAACATTATACGCACCACAACACTTTATTTAAAAAAATATTAACATGATATAAAAAGTTAAATAAAACAATTTAAAAATTCAATAATTTAGTTACTGTGCATTCCATCGATCTGAAATTTTGATACATAATTTTTATCATTGGTATGAGTCTGCCTGAAAAATTTCAGCTCGCTAGCTTACGAGAAATTGGGTAAAAAATCAATCCAAACTTTTTTCGTTACGCAAGCACGGTCAGTCGGTCGGTCGCACGGGCTCTGACAACACAAGTTAATATAAAGGATTCAATTAACAAAACCCATAACAAAAGTTTTCACTCTAAATTCTTTATATATGAGATGAGACATAAGGATGTTAATCATAATAATCAAGGCAAAACAATGCGAAATTACAAAATTCTAGTTATGTCTCGTAAATCGTATTTAATTTAATGCGCGTCGATCGTGAATATATTTTTAAAAAGTAGTGTCAATGTAATGCGCACCGTATTGTGCGACATGAAAGGTTATTAAACATATTACGCACCACAGCACTCTATCTCAAAAAATTAACATAATATATAGAGATAAATAAAATAAATTAAAAATTCAATAATTCAATTACTGTCCATTCGATCGATTTGAAAATTTCATACATCATTTTATCGTTGGCATGAGCCTGCTTGTAAAATTTAAGCTCGCTAGCTTACGAGAAAGTGGCTAAAAATCGATCCAAACTTTTTTCCGACAGGTTTGCACGGTCGGTCGGTCGCACGGCTCAGACACCACAAGTTAATATAAAGATTTAAAAATGAGTTCGAATTTGTATTGGACAAGCACGACAGTTTGCCCTCTCTAATGAGCATTGAAAAGGAAATATTTTACTTAAGCTATGGCGGATTAAGGGGGGGGGGGCTGAGCGGGCTATAGCCAGATGTCTACCGTGGATTTGGGGCCCCCATACTTCTTATATTTTATAATAGCTGCGTACAAATGTTTGCAACAACCCTTGAAAATAAAATAAATTAAAATAAATTAATAAATCTTATCCATCAATCTGATCGCCAGTGACGCGATAGTCTCAATAATCAAGAAAATTTATTTGAATGACTCACTAAGAGAACATATTAAAGAAAAATGTATATATTTTTTAAAATGTACCGCTTTTTTTCATAAGTTCTGCTGGCCGTCTGGAAGAGCTAATGCTTGAGTCAAAAGCTGTGTTGGGATCGAATCCCAGGGGTATATATACTTATGTTTTATTTTTACTCTAAATATTAAAAAAACCGGCAGACGCTTCAAACACTTATTTCTTCAGGGGGGGGGGGCGGGGGATTTCATGATTAATATTTTAGGTTGGGAAAGGCTTTCCCATAATACAGACAAGCATGTTCAGGGAATCAATGGACTATTTATTTACAGTCTTATGTTAGCTGCTAGCAATCATTTTATTTTAAGGAACGGTGGCTGGATATGGCCCCCATTTGATTGCAGCCATGGGCCCCGTACCGTGTTATTCAGACCTTGATTGTGAGATTACTTAGCTTTAATGACTTGATTTATAACTTCACAATCAGTTAAATTCGCAACTGAAAGTCGTAGGTTGAAATAATAAAAATAAATATTTTTCAACTTTTTGATTTCAAATAGAAAAAAATAATAATTTGTTAAGTTACCTCATAAAAAAATTAATAATCTTAAAAAAACATTGAAAATAACGGAACAACGCGTAATAATAATCTTGATGGGAGCGCGTTTGAGACCTTTAAACAGCGTAAGTCGAAATGAGAAAGGAGGAATACCTATAAACAAATATGCATGTCTATTTTCGAACGACTTTAACTAATATCAGGAAAACAAAATATTAATTTAAAGTCATTGAATTCATAATCTACTCCTTAAAAAAGTAACAACAAAGAAAACGCGTCTTTTGAATTTTTGGGGAGAAAAGTTGTATTCTAACCAACCCAACTTTGGTGAAGGGAGTGGTGAGGTGGGATTTATCCATGCTGTCGGTGTATTTAAAAGTCGAAATGGCTTTATATCTTTTAATAAATGTCCAGCTTTTTCAAACATCTCTCAGCAGATACTTTTTTTCTCTCTCTTTTACCTTGTTTGTTTTAATGTTCTCTGTGTGTTGGGACTGTTATAGTATTGCAAGTTACTGATTTTTTTTAAAATTGAAAGTTTTTGCATTTAACGTACTTGAATAATCTCTTAGTTCCTATCTAGTTCAAATAGATTTGTCTATCTTTTCTGACATGAAATCGAACAAACTAAATATTTTAACCTTGGTGTCACCAGGGTCGGACCGCAACCCCCCCTCCCCAGGCGACACTTCACGTAGTATAAAACACTAATCACCAGCAACCTAAATTGTGGTTTTAAAAAAAAAATAAAATGAAAATACCCTTAACCGGGATTCGAACCCGATTACACCAACGTAACCAAAAATGCACTACGCCTAACCATTTGTCTGCAAATGCAAAAAAGTTAGTTTTTTAAAAGATATAACTAATCATAGAGGGTTAGGAATCTTTGGGGAAAAAACAATTGTTTTGTCATTTAAATAAATAAGAATGCTTTTTTTAAAAGAAAAAATCTCAATGAAATCAGTCATGGCTTTAATGGAAAAAAATATTTTAAAAGTATTCTTTTTAAATTTAAAAAAAGTGCAGTTCATTATTTCATTTGAAACAAAATTGTTTCAATTAAAAAGAGGGTAATTAAGAATAGACGTGTATTTTATAATTTTGAAATGGAATGATACCAAATGTTTTAGTTAAAAATAAAAATAAAAATTTAAAAAAAATCAATAAATTTTAAAAAAAATTAAAATGTTGATAAAATAAGCAATAACTCATTAGAATATGTGATACGAATAAAACAATGTAAGCATAGCTTACAAACGTATCTCGCACGTGTACTTTGACGAATTATCCTAAGTAGGATATGATGTTTTCATATTGTTTGAATTTCGAAAAAGAAAAATACTTTGTGGATTCAAGTGGCAATGTGAAAAAGACACGTTTAATTTGTAAATCATTGGTCGTCTATATCGACCCATCTTAATTATTACACACGCGATATTGTTAGACATGTGAAGTCATGTGCCACCCCTAGATGTTCCTCACTTTTATACGACAGTTGTTGGAGAATCTAAGTGCCGCAAGGTTATTGTTTCTAGACACACACAAGAACATAACTTATATACCTACATTTAAGGTTTATTATTTAAATCAATCAGTTGTAGAGTGTATCAATCACGTTAACTCTAGGCATGTGGACAGAAGGAGAGGGTTGGTGACTTGGGACGGATCTTATGTAATTGGACCTTAGTATGCGGGAGGATTTTCATTGTCAGTTCTGGAATGCGTCATAATTTTTTTGATTAAGTAATTTAAGAGTGGGTCTAATAGACATTATAACCAGCCGAGCTGAACAATCATTCACAAGAAATTGAGGTATCTGGTATGCACAAACAGTCTTGGAAAATAATGACAATATCGGATATGGGTTTTCATTAAGTTTCCAGCAATGTAAAGGGTTAATGGATTCAGGAAGTTTTTCGCTTCATTTTGTGACGCTGTAATTCATCAGAAGAGCTGTTATCATTTTCTGTCTCTGATTTAGACTCCATTACTACTATTACCTTAACACGCTTTTCGTTTGGTTTGATACGTGATAAGTATATAGGCAAAGTGTTATAACGATGGTAGGCAAACTTTATAAAAATATTAACTTTCCCGTCATTCAACAGTTTAAAACCAAACTGTTCGTGTAATTTACTGTTTACCGGCCGCTACTTTTATAATTTGTAAAGTTTTGAGTTAATTTTTGACTTCATATAATTTTTAGTGGAAAATTAATCGTTAAAAATAATTTAATCGTTAAAATTTTAAAACTATTAATCGAGAAATTAATCGCTAATTTTCACAGTCCTTGTAAAAAATATATAATATACTTTGCTGCACAATAACGAAATTTAAAGGAAGTTAACACAATTCTAAATTAGCAGCATACATTTCAAAGGAGGAACCACAATACGTGTATGCATGGAATGCCCATGAAAAGTTCAGTAATGAAGGGAATTTTTTTATCAGTCCCCTACCAAGGACAAGTTGACAACCGTGACGTCCTACCGCCTTATCTAGAACCTGAAGTGACCCCTATGTTCTTCTTTCGTACTATAAATCATGTTTTGTGAGTGTCTTAAAGTTTAATCGTATATCCAGAAGTGATAAAATTTAATTTATTGACAGTAATGACGGGATTTTTATTATCAGTCTCCCTAACCAAGGACGAGTTGACAACCGTGACTTCATACCGCCTTATCTAGGACCTGAAGTGACCCCTTATGTTCTTCTTTCGCATAGAAAACATGTTTCGTGAGTGTCTTAAAGTTTAATATGTATCCAGAAGTGATAAAATTTAATTCATTGACATGGAACATAGGGGTAATAAAGGTTCTCATTAAAATCCATCTAGCAAAACATTCAGTAAAGAAGAATCAATAATAATATGAAATATTATTTATCTTTTAAATGACTTAAAAATATTTTGACTTTATTTGTTTCTTAAAAGAGTATTCGATGAAATTTTAATGTCCTCATCTGCTAAACTTTTTATATGGGTCGTAAGATATTTGTATATGATAACAGATCATCTGTCCTTAAAGTAAAAAAAAATATATTATAATTTTTTCTAACAAATGTGTCGCTTGTCATTTGTTTTTAAATCTTCTATTTGACAGTTTTTCTTTTGGACAAAAATTTTATTTTAAAGGATACGGAATCGTCTTTAGGAAATGTATACTGCCTTTTTAAAAAATTAATAAAATATTTATTACGTTGAACAAAAACATACAACTCACGGCTTACGCCGCAGAATCGCTAGTAGATTGCGCAAGAATTGGTGGGAAATTCGGAGTGGGGAGAGGTGGGTGTTGGAGAATTTAAGACTCATTGTTTGTCTTGAGACATGCGCACAGTGGTTGTTGTTACTAGCTCCCCCTCTCGCCCTCATACATTGCCAACCAGGGACTGTGATTGGTTTACCTTAGCAAGAGCCATTCGTCATGCTTATTGAAACATGACTTGTTCTTGTCTTGTATGTTTAGATTGTTTTGAATGTTGAGCTGTGATTTGTCTTTTGATAACCAAGCGCTTTTGACGAAGGTAGAGAACATAGCATTGAGCACGGCCCACAAGTCGCTTGACCAGAACGACCAATGAGGCACGCACCGTGAGACTCAACTGGACACCGTGCGCGACAGTTTTGAATAGATCCCTGATTAGTCTTATTAGTTGACATTACAGTGCCGAGTTGACACCTATGATCTTCTACCGGCTCACCTGAACTAAGCTCACATTTTGTTTATTTACGCATGGACGACATTTTTAGACAACGTCTCTACGTTCGGCTAAAGGCGCATGATGGCCAGAGGTACAAAAAATGAACCAGTGGCAGGAACTTTTGGTTTAAAAACAAACCAATTAGAGGTCAAGGTCCCGAGAATTTATGCTGTACCGTATCAAAGAAATACATTGTTTAATCTTATTTCAATTATACGTTTAAAAAAAAAGAAACATATTTAAAGCGTTTGTCAAGTTATTGTTTAAAGGATTCAAATATGTAATAATTTTTTTTTTTAATCCACAAAAACAATGTACTTTTCAAAGATTTTTTAAAGAAGCTTCTGCATACTTTAAAATAAATATTCTTTTCCAGCGAACTTTCAAAACGAAACAATTACAATTAAAAAATATAAAGCAAAATATTTGCCTTTAGGCAATTATTTTGAATAATTCATTTTATTTATTTTAATACGGACAAATGATGAGGCATAAAATACACATCCATCTACAGATAGATGTTATTAGATTTCTATAATACTAATATATTCCAAATGTGGCCACGGTGATCACATATATTTTCTATTGCATGACACCTCTGATGTTGTTCCGCCTTATCTTAGGACTTAGACTAATGTAGAGATAATGACAATAAAGTAGCATCACATGCTCTAATTATACACCACATTAGACTTTGAATAATATTTAGATTTTTAACTTTTTAACACTTTAAATTTCTTTTTAAAAATTTAATATCCTTGTTGACCCTTCAAATCTCTTTATAAAATTTTCACTAGAGAAATATAAACCTTTACCTATATTTCCTCAATGTTCCGTGTCGCTGGATTTATTTCTAATACTTTTGGGCACGTGATTGTTACCGGACTTAGTGACGGTCTCTAAAATTTTCACTATGAGGAAGAAGATCATAGGTGTCAACTCAGGTACTAGTTAAAGCGGTGGGACATAACATTTGATAATAGGTTATAAGTTATGGGTCGGGTGACTGAGCTAAGTTAAAAACCCATTACATTAACTCGTGGTGTCTCAGCCCATGTTTGCTTGCTTGCCGAAAAAACTTAAGAACAATTTTTAACACTTCCTCGTAAGCTAGTGAGCTGAAGTTTTGCATGCGGACTGGTGGCGATGATAAAATTGATATATGCAAATGTCAGATCGATCGAATTTACTGTAATTGATATAGTGTCGTGGTGCGTTTTATGTTTTACAACTTTCCTATCTCGCAATACGTTTCGCATTATATTGACAATACTTTTTAAACATATCACGATCGGTTCGCATTATATTAAACAAGTTTTACGAGACATAACTAGAATTTTTGATTTTCGGATTGTTTTGCCGTGCGTATAATAATAAAAATTCTTATAATTATGTCTCGTTTATAAAAGTATATATATTCAAATATTAATTTTTAAAAATGTTTTATATCTCCCGCTCTCTACTGACCTATTTACATGCTCACCATATTGTGGTTCCACTTTCCAAGCATGCTGCTAAATGAGATTTTAGTTAACTTCCTTAAAATGTCATTGGCATTTTAAAAATACATAGGTATAACTCACCCGAACAAAAAACAAGTAGTGTCAAAATAATAAATCAGCATGATGATTGACCCTAACTGCACGGGGTCGACCCATTGCAGATTATCACAGTTAATATTTGGCAAGCGAAGTTGGTGCAACTGGTGATGTGTTGATATTCTCGAAGCCAGCAATGCTTCTCGCGTTTAGTTGCGTTGTAATTTAACAGAAAACTACAGGATTCACAGAGAAAAGGATATCATGCCAAACTAGGATAAAATGAAGAGGAAACAATAAATAATAGTTTTTAAAAAAGATTCCAAAACGTTCCAATAATTATCAAGGTATTAGTAAGTCCAAAGTTCAGACTAACTATATCAACAACTTTAAGATCAGCAAAACAAAGCGAAAAAAATTAGTGTGAACTGACATAAGGAAAATTTATACACCCTTCTTAGATTAGAAGAATGCAAATATAAATAACATTGAAAAGAATCAATCAATAAAACTAATGCGCAGCTGAGAACTTACAATAACACCTGCAAACAACCCTAGGGCGCTATTACCCAACATCCTCCCCCCACCAACCATCATTTTGCGCTGGTATAAATGCCTCGCGATTTTATTTTTGTAGCGCATTTTTAAAAGAAAAAAAGAATAATTAAAGTGGATCAATCATAATATCTAAGAATGAGAACCTATTCAATATAACCCCCACCCCGAAACAAAAGCCTAAAGAAAATACCACAAGAACTATGCAAGGGTATTGTGCATATGAGAGTTGTCTGGGAACATCCTGTCTTTTAAACTGATTTTTAATATATATTTTTTAAATAGCTTCTAGATCAGAGTTTGTTTAAAGCAGCCCTCCCTTCCCCGCTTCTTTTTCTGAAAACAAGTCTGGACAGATCATTGAAAATATACTCCAAAATAACTTATTAAATAGAGTATCTTAGAACATGGGTAGGATTTGAAAAGACTATATGTGGAAATCAACCTTAATGATAATTCTCAGGCATATATACAGATTTTAACTTTGTGCTTCAACCTGTCCTATGTAAGCGACTCCACAATATTTCAAACCATTGTACACAAGTGGGATGTGAGACAAGCTTTCAAACTTTTCTTACAGATAAATGCGCTACAACATCACAGGTGTCACGGCTCATTCAAACTTGTCACAACTGTGTACACGTTCGGCAACTCTTTGTTGGTCACATTACCTGGCGATAGTAGTGGCTGAATTTATTGACACTTTCAACTGTTACAATTTTAATTGTTTGTCTTAAATGTTTACATTAAATATATTTTTATAATTGTATTTTCAAATTTCAAGATATACATGCATTCTTCTTTTAAAAAAAAAAAAATTAAATTGATACAACATATTAGCCGCTTTAATTATGAACTGCATAAGTTTCATTTTAAAAAGTATAATTTTAAATTATTCTGTTCCTATAAAATTAAGACTGAAATTTCACATTGCACTACATGTCTCATCCGCAATTTACGTGACAAAACTGTTTATTTTTTCGATCATTCCCTGCTCCTAGATTTAACTTTATTACCCCTGACCATGTACTTGTACCCGAACATCCAAACAGTCTCCAAATATATCTTCTACGCTGGAGAAGATCATAGGTGTCACCTCTGAGCTCTAATGTCAACACATCCTCCTAATCAGGGGTCTATTCAAACTATCGCGTGCTGTGTCCAGTGAAGCAGGACGGAAGGGACGGCGCGTGCCGCTTTGGTCTTTCGGGTCAAGTGGTTAGTGGGCGGTGCTACATGGGTAGGTGACAGCTTACCACGCTATAAAGGTTGCAAACAGTGATGTTACATTCACATAAGACTCTTCTTGAGTTTCGAGATACAGTTTATCTTATCATATCTCTCAAGTCTTTTTTAGACAAGATTTGTACGTCGTGGATTAGTGACTGTGATTCGATATTTTATAACATTGTGTCTATCATTTATTGTGAAAATTTTATTACTTCGAATTCTCTGTTGCATTGTGATCAATGGATGTGCAATCAACTTCAGGTACTCTCGTACCACTATCACCAAACGACTTGGTTACCGTCAAGACAGATGGACCCAGTGGAAATCTCCCCAAAAATAAACGGAAGAGAACTTTGTCAGTTGAAAATGTTGAGAACACTGAAGACAGGCCGAAAGGAAAACGTGTGAGGAAAAGTCGGTCTAACAAAGACTCGCACCTGACAGCAGAAGAAGCTGAGGAGAGAAGAAAGCGAGTCAATGAACAGGTAGGTGAAGATTTATTTTTAATTACCTGTCAATTTTTTTGACTGATTTGAAGGAGCATTTGACATTTATTTAGGCTTAAAATGCATGCAAAATTAATTTACATCATTTGAAATCTGTTTTAACAACTGTAAATCAAAGGCAAAACACAAAGTTAGGAATAGAATTAGTCATTTTATTTATTATTAGCTGGGCGTGGATTCATAACTTTAATTATTTTTACTATTATAGTGTATAGTTCCAATAATTCCGATATACTTTAAATAAAACTACGTGTAAAGTGTTGCTTGTATGTTCACGGCATCGTTTAACACATTTTGTAGTAAAATAATTTTTATAACAATTTTAACATCAAACAAATAACCTTCTAAAATAACCAGACACTATTTGTACAATATGATATTTGAAATGAATTTAAATGAATTTTTTCTTTTAAATCATAAAAACGTAGTCGTCTGCATACATTTCAGCTATAAGTAAAACTTTTTCCTATTTATTTTTTTGTGCATGTGTTATGTCACTTATATTAACTCTTTGCGTATTGAGATATTTAGCAAAAATTATACGACATGATTTGCCTATATTTTTTATAAGCAAATAGAAATTAGGAATTGAGCTAATATTTAAATTTCAAATATGTTTGAATTTCGCCGATACTTTTCTTGGAATTTGAATAAACAATGACAGTTCACTTAACACAAAGAAACATGTTTTTTCTTACAATATTGAAGTCCATACTTATGTCTATTATGATTTTGACTTGATCAGAAAACTCCGACAATATTACCACTTTATTTTCCTTAAAAAGTATCATTATATATCTTAAATAGCCATTAATTTCTATTTTTAAAAATTAATTTGCCTTATTTATAAATGAAGAATTTTGGTTTGCGTTACTCACAGAGTACGATGATTTACTATTTCCTATTATTATTGAATTTAGAAATGCGTAAAATATCGTCATAGATCTACTCCTCGCGACCCTTTAAAAATCATTTAAAAAATAAAACCTAGTTGTTGTTTTACAAAATTCTTTATATATAGAAGTAGGGCTGTCAATATTGCTGACAAAATCTTCCCGGGTTCCCGTCCAAGTTAGAACGGGTACCTAGGTTACCTGTCCGAAAAACCTTAAATTTTCGCCGTCATATCTGTTAGACTTAGGGGTCGTCCATAAATAACGTCATGCACCTGGGAAGAGGAGTCAACCATTTGTGACGAAGGGGAAGCTTTGTTTCAGAAACGTGATGTCACATCAAAATACTTTACTTTAAATAAAAATTGCCTTTTAAATATTGGATTTTTTATAAATTTTTTCATGATGTTTTCACACGTGTTACGGTGTTATAGTGCAAATAAGAACACCCTTAAAATTAATACATGACAAATAAGTAGATATCATAAATAGAAAAAACACGTTTTTATAAGTGGACTAAAGAGAAGAAAATAAATTAAAACTTGTAACTACAACTACTTTGATTTAATATGTCTTAAAACGTTGGGCGGGCGCTTATGAAATTTTATTTATATTATATGCAATTCACTCATTATCTCACTTATAGACGACTTTTTTTCTTTTTTAATTGTTAACTTTTATTATTTGTACCACACACCTATCTTTGTGTTGTATTTATATATTCGATTGGGATTCTAAAGCAACCCCCCCCCCCGACTTTAGTCGAATTAAATCAAGGTATTTGAACTTATGCGTTTTAATTATTTTACTCTTTTAAGTCCACTTATAAAAAGTTAATTTAAAAAAAATATTTTTACCTGTATTTATTTCCTTATATCAAACACCTGATAAGCACCCACCATACTATTCAATATCACGGGGATTAAAAAGGCTATGGGATGAGCTCCGGTGGCAAGTGTCTTCAGCAGACGAATACGTATGATATATATTCGTTGGATCTGACTCTTTGAAACAATGCTTGTCATTAGGGCTGTCAATATTGTTGAAAAATGCTGTCCGTGTAACCATCCAAAATTTGGATGGGTATACGGTTTGCCCGTTGGAAATGTCTCTCAAAATATTCGTTATTATGCCCGCTATTAATAACATTAGTCTTTAACTGCTTTGTTTATTGTGGAAGTGCTAATCTTGATGTAATGAGTCTACGATTAGAAAATGATAACAGTGGTGTCATAAGCAGATGGGTGCTGAGGTGATTTTTTTAACAGTGGGGGTGTGCTAATGGTATGATGACATGGTGGTTTGTTTCTATTTTATAGCTGTAGCTGACA
This sequence comes from Radix auricularia, assembly GCA_002072015.1. Classification (NCBI taxonomy): domain Eukaryota; kingdom Metazoa; phylum Mollusca; class Gastropoda; family Lymnaeidae; genus Radix; species Radix auricularia. The sequence goes on along the minus strand of MUZC01004706.1, from coordinate 979,169 downwards.
ACTGTTTAATTAACTAATCTTTTCAGGACTTTCCCCTACTTAGGGGAGGGATCCCCGAAGCATTTTTTTTTTGTAATACAGTGAAGATTGTTCAATAATTGAATGTTTTTTAAACACACCCACACAAAAAAATTTGAGACATAAGTTAGTGGGGAGGGGGGGGCGCTAAATAAAAGAAATTGGCGCGTCCCAATTGGTAATAAAGATGAGCGGTGTGTGTCAAAGTAAAGATCAATAGTCATTCCTAGTTATAACACTTGTGTCCTATTTTGTGTCATACTGAGTGGACGGAACCACCCAACCATTTATTTTTGTTATTATAATGAAAATCATTCAACGATTAAAATATTTCTTTTCAAAGTATGGTTAAGATAGGAGTGGAGTCACGTGTGGGTGTGGGTTTTGGGGGATTAAAAAAACACCATTGGCTGGCTCAATGGGTAAATAAGATGTTCAGGGTATTTCAAAGCCAAGGTTATTCCTAACCCTTCCTAGTGAATATTAGTTATAGAAGTTAACGAAAAGGAGACGAAATTAAGTTATTAAAAAAACAGTGTAAAAAAAAGGGGCTTTGAAATATGCTCATTTTAAAAGAGAAAAAATACTTTTAAGGGGCAATACTTTTGTGACGTCACTTTTAAGGGAGTGGGTCTCACTCTATGTGCCCAGGGGGAGGGATGGGAGTAAAAAAAATTGGAGAAACTCGCGTGACGTTGTTTATGGACTGCCCTTTATACTTCTTTATTTATTATGCGACTGAAAATTTGAAAAATTGATTACATTAAAATACTATCATACTACAGTGGTATAAAAACAATGAGCAGAGAGGTTCCGACGTAATTTTATTTATGTTTTATAATTTTTTTGAGGTGGTGGCGCTAAATTAAAAATTTTAAGATAAATGGCGGTATTCGTTTGATGACATGGCGGACTATTTCTAGTTTACAGCTGACAACTTTTGTATCAACAAAACTTTTTTGGACTCGCCCTTACTGTGTGGACCTATAACCCATCTTTGATTTTGAAAATAAATCAGTGATTGAAATATTGTTAAAAAAAAATAATAAAAGAGCAGGTTGTTGTGTCCTTTTAATTGTGGTAGGAATAGGAGTGGAGGAAACAGTTAGCATGTGGTGGTGGATTAGATAAAAATCATTGGCTTGACTAAACCAGTAACTAAAAATAATGCAGCGTATTTAAAAGCAAGAGCCAAGGTCATTTCTGTACTTTCCTGCCCTGCCTAATTATTGACCTTATATTCTTTTTTCCTTACTTGATCGATTCAAAGAAACATAATCTCTTTTTTTCCATATAAACTAATTTTTGTCATGTTCCAAGGAAAAAAATTCTTTTTGTCGTTTTTAATTTTTTAAATACATTTTTCATATTAAACGTATTTCCCAATGCATATACCAATGAACATTTTTAATGTAATAAATAGATTGTGTGCCAAAATGTGAGCCTTAGTTTGACCACCGTTGGTCTAGACATATCAGTAACATTTCACGGGTACCAGGGTGAAATTTTAGTATGCTAGTACTCGCATAATTAACCAAGACCTACATAAGAGACATAATTAAATTGTTAGTATTGTTGAACGATGTGACATGACTACATTTTAAATTTTAAAAACAAATATCATCTGATGTGTATTATCATGAACACGCTTTTAATTAAGCCTCGTTAATGAAGGATTTATAGTAAAAAAAACATTTGTTTTTTTACGTTTAGTTTTTACTATATTCTTTATATTAACTCGTGGCGTCTGTTAGATTTATTGATTGTCTTGAAAAAAAAATTGAACGGGTTTTTAACCATCTTCAATCAGCTGAAATTTTACAGACTCTTGACGATGATAAAAATGAGCTATCAAAATCGATGGAATGTAATGTAATTAAGTTAATGAAATTTTATATTATCTCTATTTATCTCTATGTAACATGTTAATTTGTGTGTTAAAATGTCTCTATAATGTCGCGGTTCGTATTATATTGAACAACAATTTAATATTTTAATGGTGAGTGGTGCGGCGCGTATTATAATTGACGATACGTTATTAAAAATTGTTCTCGATCTTTATGTGTAAATGCTAGTGAATGCTTATCTGTGTCTCGGTGCGCATAATATTAAAAACGTTTTTATAACTCTTTCACGTGATGCCATGATGAAATCAAGCTCAATTTTAACAGGAAAACTAGTAGTTTATATTACAATAAATCTTGTACATCTGATACATAAATACAATTTGAATTGTTGGATTGTCTTGCGATGTGTATTATACTGAACATATTTTTAGTTATGTTTCGTTAATAAAGGATTAGTTTTCCAGAAAACATTTTTTAAAATGTTTTTAAAAATTTAATGTTATTTCAGGAAAGACTTCGACAGAAGCAGATTTCTGAAGCCATTGAACGTCTTAGACTACTGAATTTACCCTATAATCCCAAACTGCGCAACCACAAGAAATATTCCAACAGGTGCGTCTTCAACACTGCCGCTTTTGTTCTCGGAGGTCTAAGGAAGATGTTACTAGACAATGGAATTGATCCTGATATACACGAGTTACCTCTAAAACCAAAGAACGCTATTTTAGGACACTATGGGACAGTTAGTGATGACACTAGCCTTCAAAATGGGCCCGTGATAGTGGATCAAATACCAGCACAAGATGTCTCTACTGCACTTACTCAGTGTTTTGGTGGAGAACAAATAATATCAAGTGACAAACAATCCACCAGCACAGTCTACCGGAGAATCATTCCTACAGTTCCACAGTGCACCAACAAGTTGGTCGATGGCAGTAACCAACAACAGTATCCTTATGGACACATGTATCCACAGCAAAACATGTAAGTTTATGGACAAATTAAACCACAGCACACAGTGACAGTTAGTGAAATTTTTTAGACTTGAAGTACTTCATTTTTTTTTCAATACAATAACTTGAATTTAAATAATTTAAAATACAATCTGCTTTACCCTTTTTGTAAGTTTCAATTAACCCAGAGAAACATTGGCTCATGACCCAAATTCGCCTCTTTTGATGGCTTCGTCTGGCTCTTATTCATATTTACAATTAATTCAAAACACTTTTCTTCAGGTTCATTTGATTTACATATAAATTGCATTTGAAAAAATCAGCCCAACATTGTTATTTTAAATAATCTAGATATATAAATTTTGTAAATTTAGTTTAAGTGTTAAAATTAAACAAAATGCACCCATTTACTAGAAATTTTAGTTTTAACATTATTTATGGCTTTCAGTCAATTATTTTTGAAAATATGTGGTTTGTACATCTCTCTCAGAAAAAAAAGTTTCCTGACCACTGAATTACACTAACTAAAAATTTTTAATTCATGTTTTTTCCAGGGGTGACCTAAAGAGCCAGAAGTTTTTAGCACAACCTCAGTCATATGGAGACCAGTCAGTTACAGGTTTATATTCCGTGAATCAGATAAATGCTGCAGCAAATTCACTTGAGAGATACAACAATGGACCACTCCCAGGCACGTCTACAGGACCACATAATGGACCACTCCCAGGCCCATCAACAGGATCACTGAATGGACAAAGTAGGATGAGTGGACCTCCTAACGTCACCAACCAGACATCTCAACCTGTCGTTAAATCGTCTTTTCCCCCGAGTGCTGTAAACGTCACCCCAAAGCTTACTTCAAATCTCCTTGTTAATCACATGCAAACAGCTCCCACCATGTCCAAACCCATTTCTACTCCAAACTTTACTCCTAAACTCACCCTCAACATCTCTACTGAAACACTACCATCAAATCCTCCTCACGTTGTAGAGGTCCAGCCACCCAACGTGTCACAACCCATGACAGTATCAGTGAATTTATCCCCCAAATCAACATCATGTACTTCAGAAACAAACCAAAATGACAGTGGCGAAATAAACCTGGCTTTTGGCAATGGATCTGGAATGAGTGAGAGCCGAAGACAGGCCCTCATTGATGACTTTCTCAGCAGCTGGATGGACTAATATGGATATTAACAGCTGGATGGACAAACAAGAATATTCACATCTGTATGGATTAATATGGGTATAAGCTGCTGAATTGCCTAACATGAATATTAACTAGCTGATTTATTGAATGCATATTATAAGTTAGATAAACTTCCGTGGATATTAAAAGTTGCAGGGAGTTAATGAATTTTATTTGGATCTGTAGTTTCTTCAAATAAAATGACATTCATCGTTGTTTTGTATTTTAAATCTTAAATATGCCTATAATATTGTTTATTTTAAAGGCTTGCCTCAACAACTGCAATAAATTTAAATACATCATTAATCTTGATCTCATCAATCTATTTAAGCGACGTAGAACCATGCGTTCAATTTCTAAAATTATATTAAAATATATGCCAAAAGAAATCAAGTTGGGGCTCATAAAGATAACAGACACCAAACTATTGCCTCATCCTTGTGTGACTTAGAATCAATGAGATTTTGTAAACATTGCTCAACTTACCAATTTTTTGTTAATTGCGTGTGATTTTATTTGCTGGGTTTCTTCTTTTCTTTTTTTTTTTTATTGATAAATTATAATATGTGAATCAATGGTTTTGGAAATACATATTATAAGTATTTTAATTCTTATTATTGAATTTCATTTTTTATTTTTTTCTTCTATTTTCCTTTATTCAAATGACATTTCTTAATATTCATTTACGTATATTGCTTTAAATATTATGTCAAAGTTGATTTTAATAACATAAAAAGTGATTCACATTTAGACTACTTTATGTATTATTTCTGAATTTTAAACTTTGTAATGAATTAAAATGTGTCATTTTTTATTATTAATTATTGAGAGTAGCATTACACTTGTGAAATAATGTCAAATATGGTCATGTAAATAGTTTTAAATAATTTGATTAAAAATAAAATTTCTTTATTTAATTGATTTGTGTCTGAATAATATTTTGTTGAAAAACATACTAAAGCTAAATAACTTTTAATACCTCCCTAGTTAAGAAATATTTCACAGCAGAGACGACAATGGATTGTATTTGTTATTAAGTTAGAACCGTGGGAATCATACAATGAGAAATGGTGATGAAGGAAACTTAAGTGTTAACACACCATGGTGTTATAATTTATACTTAAAATACATTCAGTAGCATTTCATTTTATAATTTGTTAACTTGTTAGATACCTTTTCACCTATTCAGTGCTAATACAAACAATTATATTTTTCAAATACTCCAATTCCTTTAATTTTTTTACCTAACATCGCAACACAAAGAGTACAGTAGGCGAAAAATTACTTATTTAAAAAGCAATATCTTTGCTATAAAACAATTCTTTTCCGAATACTTAAAAGGAATAAAATTTAGAAAAACCACACACTTTAATTGAAATTTTAAACACTTTTCTTTCCCAAGTCTTTCTAAATATCTGTAATACATATTAAATTAAATATTGATACATAATTTGTTACATATAAATTACCTAAAAGCATTAAGAAGTAACAAAGGACAGTTTGTTTTTATCTAACTTTGCAAATTCGAAAAATTGATCTAAGGAAAACTGCAACGTTAAATTACAATAAAATTGATCAACCTTGTTTTGAAGCACCAAAATAAATAAAAAGAGTAGATCTAGTTAACAAATAAAAAAAATATGACGACCATTAGTAATTAACCAGATAGCTGTCACATCAGAAGAGCAGAAATTTAACATACGACGAATTCTATATCCATATTAAATTATGAGAGATGAGGACATTTAAATACCATCGTACGCTTTTTGATAAACAGATCATTAGGCATTAATTAATTATTATAACTTTTATAGTTTGTTCCATTGCAATGTTAATGAAATTCCGCCAATCTCGCCCCCACCATACTTTTCAAACAACTCTCTCAATAAATACCAATAAAAATGTATTGAGCTGGTGGGTGGACTGCAAATGACACAAGTTGAGACTTTTAGATTTCAGATATTCCTCAAAATATGTAATTAAGTAGGCCAGTAGGCTATAGCCCAGCTACAATATGTGAGGCTTAAAAAAGCATTGAAACTCATGGTATGAGATTCCAGAACTGGTCATATATAAATCTCCGACTTGAAAGAAGATCTTTTCTTTGTTCTCTCACTTGTCCCATACAAGCTGGCAATAATTTCTTAAAGCCCTGTATGCAAATGAGACAACGCGGTAACCTGTGCTAAAAGATAAAGGCAACAAAACATATTAGGTGTCTCTGTCCATTCAAGCTTTTTGTCATCTGTGTCATGCTTGGCCACTCTCATTGATTTATTTGTCTGATATTTCATGAGGATGTGTAGTATCTGAATTTATCACCATTTTCAGCAATTTCAATATCATTTTTTTCATCTTGTAGCATAATAACATGTTATTGATTCCATTCTTATTCATTTTATTTTAAAATTTAAGAAATCGATTAAAAACAACAACAAAAAACAAAAAACAACGACACTACATCTTTGGCCTGTGTACACTGCCGCGGTAATCCTAGCCATAACCTGGGCTGTCGCCTAGGTTTACCACGGCTGAAAAAAGGGCATTAATGGGAAAAACGATTAATTACTATGCGATTGCCTAAGTATGAAAAGAAGCTCTTTTGAGTTAATTTTTAAGGTATCCTAGAATAAAAATTTAAATGTATACATGACATACTTGATAAAGCCAATAAATATATATTATTTCCTTCCGTCTCAATGACTGACATGTCTAAAAGTGTTAAGTGCTAGTGCTTTCACCATGTGAATGAATACACATTTTGAAAATAAAAAATAAAAATTGCTTTTCTTTGTGTGTGTGTGTGTGTGTGTGTGTGGGAAGGTGTGGTGTATTTAACTATTTTGTTACAATGGCGGAGGGGTCATTTGGAAAAAAACGTGTATAAGCTTAAGACTGTAAAGAAGGAGAGTCTGTAACACAACACAACGACAGTATTGACAGGCTTTGAGAGAGGGATGCTTTATGGAAACTTTGATGGGCGCGTAGTTAGAGGCGTCGCTAGGGTTCACGACTTATGGGGCCGTCCATAAATAACGTCACGTGAGGTTGCCGCTTATTACACCCCATCCTCTCCCCGTAATACTTTATCACAACTTAGACCCCCATGCTTTTTTTCGCTATGACATCACAAAGCCCTGAAACTGCCAACCAAAGCATCTACACCCACCCCCCAAAGATAAAGCCGTATTCTCTAAATAAAAATGGGCCTGTTGCAATTATTGTACTTTCAATATATAATCGTTACACGCATGAAGCCATTAATACGTCAGTACATAAATTGTGAACAAACAAATATATTTTTAATACACCCTCCTTCTCGTCACAAATCGTCACTAATTGGTGACCCCATGCCCCTGTGGAGAGTAAAATGGGGTGGGCTAAGCTGGCTAAATCAAGAGGGGTACAATGATTTAAATGTTATTATAGTCCATAAAAAAGATGAGCAAATGTTTGTATGAATCCTTGAAAATGGCATGGACAGTCATGCGGTACTGCTGTAAATATGAGTAGGAAGTATAACTTAGTCCAGGCAATTCTTCATGAGAAATGCAGTGTTGCTAATTATGTGCCGTTCACAGCTTATTCCTTTAAGTTGTTTGGGGAAAATGCAGCAGGTCGACCTGTCAGATTTGTTATTTTTTCTGCAAAATCTTTATAGCTGGCTTGTTGCATACCCTTATCGTTGGTGAGTACTTCAAAATCCCATAAAATGTATACCTGTTAACAAAGCCTTGTGTTACACAATATGGTCAGCCCGACAGGAAGCTGTAAAGTTCTTTTATTAAATCATATTATACCATGTAATTATTGCAGCACTTAAAGAATTAGCATCTAACGAAAATAAGCTACGAGACTGTTGGCTTGAAGCAAGAGGATTTCGAAAGGAACTTGAACAACTGGAAGTCGCAATTTTATTTGAAATTTGGGAAACATTATTAGAAAGATTTCAGAAAACGAATATATCTCTTCAAGAACCGAGAATATCTTTGAATTCAGCAATGAATTTGAAATTTGTTATTGAGTTTGTTAAAAGACAGCATTCTTAATTTAATTCCTATAAAGACAAAAGTAAGGACAAGTCGTGGAAAAATGTGAATAAACAATCTTCAATACTATCAAAAGGAGAAACTTTCTTGGTAAGGTGCACATAAAGACATCCATGAGAAATTTGGAAAAAAAACAAATTACACAGACTGTTTGTGTAAGGAAACAATAAATTAAAGCTTTATTATCAACTAATACAAATAATGGTAGACGTTTCGGCTCATGCCTTCATCAGTACAAAAACAATTACATGTACTTACATATATAT
>MUZC01004706.1:951676-969949 GCA_002072015.1 Radix auricularia | reverse complement strand
TATCCGGCATCCTTCCGTCTCGCGAGACGATGGTGCATCACCGTTGGGTTGGGTTGCATTTCCTCGAGTGACTGTGCAGTCCTATCCTTGAGTGACAGTCTTTGCCACAGTTTTTACACACGAGTTCTGTGCTTCCAAATGTTTTGGCCTTTCTCCTAGCTCTTCTGTCTGCAGCCTCCTCCATTCTTCGCTCCTCGGCTACTATGACGCCCTCTTTGACAACTGTGCGCCACGTAGATCGGTCTTCTGCCTTACACTCCCAGTCACTTGTATGTATTTTGGCTGCTTTCATGTCCCTTTGACAGACATCTTTAAATCGCAAGCGTGGGCGACCTGTTTTCCTCTTTCCTGAAGCAAGTTCACCATATAGGAGGTCCTTCGGGATGCGGCCGGGGCTCATTCTTTTGACATGTCCTAGCCACCTCAGGCGTCTTTCACTAAGAATTGAGAACATGCTTTGGGTATTGGCACGCGTTAGTACCTCACTATTAGGCACTTTTTCTTGCCATTTAATACCAAGGATGCGGCGCAAGCATCTCAAATGGAAGCTGTTAAGCTTACGCTCTTGTGATGTATAAGTGGTCCATGTCTCGCTCCCATATAGTAGTGTACTGATGACACAGGCTCGATAGACGCACAGTTTGGTTTTCTCCGTTAGCTTGGTGTTTTGCCAGACCCGCTTATTTAGTTTAGCCATTGTTGCGGCTGCCTTGCCAATTCTGCTGTTTATTTCTTCTTCAATGGACAGTGTATTGGAGACCTTGGATCCCAAGTAGGTGAAGCTGTCCACAACCTCCAAGTTTTCATTATCGATATTTATGGTAGGAGGAGGTCGAGTGTCTTGGGCCATGATGTTTGTCTTTTTCAAGCTGATTTGCAGACCAAATTCTTTGCAGGCATTGGAGAAGCTTGACACGAGTTGTTGCAAACCAGATTCTGTATGTGCTGTTAGTGCCGCATCATCCGCAAATAGTAGCTCTCGAATTAGGACATCCGTCGTTTTGGTCTTGGCTCGGAGGCGGGCAGTGTTGAAAAGTCCTCCATCAGCTCTGGTATGTAACCAGATTCCCTCACTGCTATCCTTGAATGCGTATCGAAGAAGTACAGAGAAGAATATTGCGAAGAGTGTTGGTGCGAGTACACAACCTTGTTTAACTCCGCTGCTGACAGGGAAGGCCTCTGACTTAGCTCCATCGAACTGTACTGTGCCAAGCATATTTTCATGGAACTGTCTGATGATGGCAAGTAGGTGAGGGGGACATCCAATTTTTGCCAGTATTTGGAATAGCCCGTTGCGACTGACTAAGTCGAAGGCTTTTGTAAGGTCCACAAATGCAATGTATAGTGGCATCTGCTGCTCTCTGCATTTTTCCTGGAGCTGTCGTATGGAGAACACCATGTCTATGGTAGACCGACCGGACCGGAAACCACACTGAGATTCTGGATAGACGCGGGATGCTAGGCTTTGTAAACGTTTTAGTATAACGCGGGCAAAGGTCTTTCCTACAATACTAAGGAGTGAAATGCCGCGATAATTATTGCAATCACTCCTATCACCTTTGTTTTTATATAGTGTCACTATATTTGCATCCTTTAGGTCTTGGGGGATGTAGCCCTGTTCCCAGCAGAGGGACAGAATCTCGTGCAATGGTTGGAGTAAAGCTGTCTTGCCACTCTTTAGAACCTCTGGTGGTATTCCATCATTCCCAGGCGCTTTTCCACAAGCTAGACTGTCAATTGCTTTGCTCAGCTCTTCCTGTGTGGGCACGACATCAAGTTCTTCCATGAGTGGCATATCTGGGATGTCATCTAGAGCGGTGCTGGAGACTGTGGTAACTGTTGAATACAATTCCAGATAATGCTCAACCCACCGTTTTAGCTGTGCTGCCTGGTCTTGAATAATTTCTCCATTTTTGGACTTTAGGGGAGCAGCTTTTGACGTCAAGGGGCCCGTTGCCTTTTTGATGTTTTCGTACATGACTTTTGCATTGCCCATGTCTGCAGCTGATTGTATACTGGAACAGAGCTTAAGCCAGTAGGTATTGACACATTTACGTGCAACCTTTTGGGCAAGTGACTTAGCTGTTTTTAAAGCATGCAAATTGTCAGGTGTAGGCTTTTCCTTGTAAGCCATAAGAGCTTTCCTTTTTGCTTCAGTGACGGGTTTCATCTCGTCCCAATGTTCATCAAACCAGTCCGTGTTTTTGTGAGATTTTTTGCCAAAGGCTTGTATTGCGGATGTATAGATTGTGTCTCTCAGTTGCGTCCATTTGGAGTCAATGGTGACGCATGGGGACATCTTTGAGAGACTTTCCTTCACCTTGTCTTTGAACAGCTGCGCTATCGCAGGGTCTTTCATGCAGGAGGTATTGATGCGTGGACTTCCCTTTTTCTTTGTGTGGTACGAGTTTTTCCTCATTATTCGTACTTTGCTGGCGACAAGGGAATGATCCGTGTCACAGTCGGCACTGTGATAGCTGCGAGTGAGTAGGACGCTAGCTAGTTGTGCACGCCTGGTGATAATGAGGTCCAGCTGGTGCCATTGGTGGGATCGAGGGTGTCTCCAAGATACTTGATGTATATCCTTGCACTTGAAGAAAGTGTTGGTCACACACAAGCCTCGTGAGCAGCACAATTCCAGAAGCCTTTGTCCATTTTCATTTAACTTTCCTCTTCCAAATAGTCCAAGGCAGGTGGGCCAGGCTTCGTGGTCGCTCCCCACTCTAGCATTGAAATCTCCTAGGAGATAGATTGCCTCGTCTTTGTGGATGCCGGCTATTGCCTGGTCTAACGCTCCATAGAACTGGTCCTTCTCTTCCGGAGTTGAATAGAGTGTTGGGGCATACACACTAAGAATGTTTGCTGGGCCCGCAGTTGTTCTGAGTCTTAGAGTGAGGATCCTCTCCGTGCCTGATGACGGTGGTTCAATGGATGGTAGAAGAGTGTTTTTAACAGCGAAACCCACACCATGCTGTCTAGGTTCGTCTTTCGGTCTGCCTTGCCAGAAGAAGGTGTAATTGGCCTCTTTGAGTGAACCGTTGTCTGGGAGCCTGGTCTCCTGAAGGCATGCTATGTCAATCTTTAGCCTTTTAAGTTCTCTATCGATTATTCCTGTCTTCCGTGTGTCGTTTATGGACTGCAGATCATCAGTGATGCCGGGACACATAGTCCTCACGTTCCAGCTAGCGATTCGAAGAGCTGGGGTCTTCTTTTTCTTTTTTGTATTTCTTGGTGCAGGGCTTAGTGGCCCACTTGTTGAGTGGTACTCTAATCTCCACGCACCCAGTGGAGAAGGCAGGCCATGACGGGATAGCACCTATTTGACTGGGGGCTGCCCAGTTTGAGGCGGGCGGTAGCTGTCCAGTGAGACATTGGTAGTCTCTCCCACCGTCGGAAGCAGCCCCTGGCGCCTAGCTCTACGTCAATTGAGCTTTGGCTTATAACCGGTAACTGCTGCTTCCCGTGTTTTGTCGACACCTTGCGGCGACGCTGGAGTGTCCTCTCCAGAGGTGATGCAAGCCTGGGCGGGTATTATGGAGAATTAGCTGCTGCCCATACAGCATATCCCCCCTCTCCACGTCAATGGTGTAACCAAGGGAACGACTTGCGTCGATGCAGCTTGGCTGCCATTGGCGTCGCAGGAGCTGCCGGTATGTACATAAGTCTTATGTATAGACCGCCTGTAGGTGCTCCAATTCCTGATTTTCTTTCAGGGTTTACTCCCTTAGCCTTTCCCGCAAGGCAGGTATAGCCGCAAGGCAGCGGAGGATTTGTATTCGGAGTTTCCTTCTCCTAGATGAACTACCAGCCAAGGTTTTAACGAGCATCATCTAAATCTCATTCAGTAACAAGCATTCCTTTTGTCTTAAGTCTAATACCAAAATTTTACTAATCATATTCACAATATGTGATCACCTATCCTTTAAGCCATTCATTATGGCCAGAACTAAGAAGAATAGTATAGAATTTTTAATGGCAGTATAGTATGGTTATGGCATAGTAAAAAATAATTTTGGTACAAATAAATTAAATTAAGTATAAAATATATATTATAATTCATTGTTGTGGATATTTGAATATCTATGATCTAAGTATAAGTATTGAAAGTCTTATAAATAAAAAGTCTATGATGAATGAGTATATAGCTAAGTTATCTTTGAAATTTAAGTGAAAGCCTAAGTCAAGTCAAGGCCAAGGGAGCACAAGGTGACTTAGGCAAACTTAGTTGCCAAAATTTATTTTGTAATTAATTACAGTTTATCATGGAGGGTAGTTTCTTGGTGCCAAATGGCCGCCCGGGTATGGAGGTAGAGAGGGCAGTTTTGCAGCACTTTTTGCGCGTTCTCTGCAACTGTTCCGCAGGGGCGCATTTTGGTTTCTCCCATTCGACGTTTGCGGAACATGTGCTGCCTAAGTTCGCTGTGGCACGTCCTTAACCCGAATATGATATTTTGAAATAGGCGGGGGAGTTTAAAGAATGCATCGCCTTTTGGATGGTTGACTTTCAGCTCTGACCATCTTTCTGCTTCACTGCTTTTGAGAAACCCCTTTGTTTCTATATATATACGAGACATGACTATAAGGATGCTCATTATAACACGCAGCTCAAAACAACCCCAAAATACAAAACTCTAGTTTTGTCTCCATAGATTTTTAATATAATGCGCACCGTTCTTATTTATATTTTTAAAATGTATTGACAATTTAATGCGTATCTCATTGCACGACAGGAAAGACTGTTGAACGTAATAAGCACCACTACACTTTATATCAAAAAATTAACATGATATAAAGAGATCGATAAAATAATTTAAAAATTCAATAATTCAATCAATGTCCATTCGATCGATCTGAAATTTCGATACATGCTTTTTATTAACGTCATGAATCTGTCAGCAAAATTTCAGCTCACTAGATTACGAGAAATTTGGTTAAAAGTCGATCCAAAGTGTTTTGGATATAAAGAGATAAATAAAATAATTTAAAAATTCAATAATTCAATTACTGTCTGTTCGATCGATTTGAAATTTGATACATCATGTTTATTGTTAACATGAGTCTGCCTGCAAAATTAAATTTCTGGCTAGCTTACGAGAAAGTGGCTTAAAAATCGATCCTAAGGTTTTTCGACAAGTTCGCAAGGTCAATCGGTCGGTCGCACGGCTCAGAAGCCACAAGTTAATATAAATATTTAAAAATGAGTTAGAATTTGTATTGTACAAGCAAGACTGATATCCCCTCTCTAATGAGCATTGAAAGGAACTATTTTAAGCAATAACGGATTAAGGGGTGGGGCTGAACGGGCTATAGTCAGATGCCAGCTGTGGATTTTGGGCCCTCATACTTTTTATATCTTATAATAAGTGTGTACAAATGTATGCACCAATCCTTGAAAATTTAATAAATAAAAATAAATTAATAAATCTTATCTAACTGATCGCTAGTGAGACTTGATAGTCTTAATAATCAAGAAAATTGATTTTAAAGGCTCACTAAGAGAACATATTATAGAATAATGTTTTTATTTTTAAAATGTACCACTTTTTTTCATAAGCTCTGCTGGCCTTCAGGAAGAGTTAAGCTTGATGTGCAAGCGTTGTTGGGATCGATTCCCAGGGGTGAAATAAATAAATAAATATATATATATATATATATATTTACACTCAATATTAATAAACCGTCAAACACCTCAAACACTTATTTTCTTCAGGTTTTGTTGTGGGGGGGGGGGAGTTTTATGATTATTATTTTAGGTTGGGAAATCCGTTCCTATAGTACAGACAAGCATGTTCAGGGAACCAATGGACTAATTTTTTACAGTCTTATGTTAGCTGCCAGCGATCATTTTATTTAAAGGAACGGTGGCTGGATATTGCCCCCATTTGATTGCAGCAAGTGGCCCCGTGCAGTCTTATTCCGACCCTGATTGTGAGCTTACTTTTATTAATGATTTGATTTATAACTTCACAATGAGAAAAATTCTTTAACGAAAGTTGTAGGTTGAAATAATAATAATACATTTTTTACGACTTTTTGATTTCAAACAGAAAAAAATGATTTAAGTTACCTCATAAAAAAACAAAACAAAAAACAAAACAAAACAAAAAAAACAAACAAACCGGAATGTGGCCTAATATTAATCTTTATGGGGGCGCATTTGTAACCTATAAACAGCGTAAGTCGAAATAAGAATGGAGTAATATCTATAAAAAATATGCATTTCTAGTCTTGGACGCCCTTAAATTAATTAATATCCAGAAAATAAAATATTAATTTAAAGACTTTGAATTCATATTATAATCTATTCCTTAACAAAGTAACAAGAAAGAAAACGCATCTTTGGATTTTTTTGGGGTGAAAAGTTGTATTCCAGCCCACCCAACTTTGGTGAAGGGAGTAGGAGGTGGTATTTTTCCATGCTGTCGGTGTATTTCGAAGTCGAAATGGCTTTATATCTTTTAAAACTTGTCCAGCTTTTTCAAAAATCTCTCTGCAGTGACTTTTTTCTACCTTTTTCTTTGTTTGCTCTAATGTTCTCTGTGTGTTGATACTGTTTTGGTATTGCAAGTTAGTGATATTTTTTTTAAATTGAAAGTTTTTGTATTTAACACTTTTTACGACAAACCTCATTGTGGTTTTAAAAAAATATATATATTTAAAAAAAAACGTAACCGAGATTAGAAACGACACCACCAACGTAACAGAAAATGCACCACACCTTACCAGTTGTCTGGAAATGCAAAAAAAGTTGTCTTTTTAAAGATATAACTAATCATCCAGGTATAGGAATCTTCAGGAAAAAATAATATGCTGTGCCACTTAAATAAATCAGAATGATTTTTTAAAATAAAAATCTCAATTAAATCAGTCCTATAAAAAAAAAAGAATACTTTAAAAAATAGTTTGTTCCATTAAAATCATGACTGATTTAATACAATTGATACAATTTCGTTGCAACTGAAACAATGAACTGTAATGTTTTTTTATTTAAAAAAAAAAGAATACTTTAAAAAATATTTTGTTCCATTAAAATCATAAAAACATTGCAGTTCATTGTTTCAGTTGCAAAGAAATTGTATCAATAAAAATGTTGGTAATTAAGAATACATGTGTATTTTATAATTTTGAAATGGAATGATACCAAATAAGATTTACTTTAAAAAAAAAGATATCTAAAGTTTTAAAATGTTGATAAATTCAGCAATAACGCATAGTCTATTATGTGATACGAAATAAAGCAATGTTATCATAGCTTAAAAATGTGTCTCGCATGTGTACATTGACGAATTATCCTTAGTAGGATATGATGATTTCATATCTTTTGAATTTGGAAAAAGAAACGTTAAATAGGTTATTAATGGGTAGACTATATTAACCCATTTTAATGATTACAGACGTGAAATTGTTACACACGTGAACTCATGTGCCACCCCTAGATGATGCTCACTTTTATACGACAGTTTTTGGAGAATCTATGTGCTTTAAGGTTATTATTTCTAGACACACACAAGAAAATAAATTAAATATCGACATTTAAGTTATAGAATTGAAATCAATCAGTTGTAGAGTGTATCAATTATATTAACTTCAGCCCCGTGGACAGAATGAGAGGGTTAGTGATTTGGGACGGGTATTATGTAATTGTAGTATAGGAGGAGGATTTTTATTGTAGGTTCTGAAATGCGTCTTTATTATTTTGATTAAGTAATTTAATAGCGGGTCTTATTGACAAAATAACCAGCAGAGTTTAATAATCTTTACGCGGAACTGATATAACTGGTATGCACAAACGGTCCAGGCAAATAATGACATCGAATAAGGGTGTTAATTAAGTTTCAAGTAATGTAAAGGGTTAATGGATTAAAGAATTTTTCCTCTCGTTTTTGTAGCTCTGTAATTCATCAGGAGAGCCGTCATCATTTTCTGTCTTTGATTTAGACTCCATTACTGCAATTAGCCTAACACGCTTTTTCTTTGGTTTGCTAAGTATATAGGCGAAGTTTATAACCATGGTAGGCAAACTTTATCAACATTTTTTAACATTCCGTCAGTCAACAGTTTAAAATCGAACTGTTCGTGTAATCGTCAAGAATTTTACTATTCATCGGCCGCTATTTTTTAAAATAATTTGTAAATTTTGGTTACTTTTTGACTTCATATAATTTGTTAGTGAAGTGTCAATAAATCGTTAAAAATTATTTAATAGTTAAAATTTTAAAACTATTAATCGAGAAATTAATCGTTAATTTTCGCAGCGCCTGTAAAAATATATACTTATACTTTGTGGCACAAAAACGAAAGTTATAGGAAGTCAATACAATTATAAATGAGCAGCATACATTTCAAACAAGGAAACACAATACGTGTACGCATGGTACCCCAAGGAAAAGCTCAGTAATAAAGGGAATATTATTATCAGTCTCCCTATCAAGGACGCGTTGACTACCGTGACGTCCTACCACCTTATCTAGGACCTGAAGTGACACCTTCCACAAAGAAAACATGGTTTGAGAGTGTCTTAATGTTTAAGCACGTATCCAGAAGTGATAACATATAATTCATTGACATGGAATGTTGTGGAAATAAAGGTCCCCATTAAAATAAATGTAGTAAAACGTTCTGTAAAGAAGAGTCAATGGTTACCTATCGTTGTACGGTTACAAGATAATTGCCGGAAAGTTGATCGCGTCCAGGACTGTACGGTTGCTATGTTGTAGTTACCTCCCTTTATTGTTGTATTTTCTCGGTTGTCTCCATCACTTAAAATTAAAAAGAAAATAATAAAATAACAACGGGGTGGGGTTTGGGGAGGGTACTCAAACCCCAAAATTAAAAAAACGAGGGAGTGGTCTACGGGGAGGGGGAAGCCTACCCTCTTAATAATTAGATACGAATAATCGAATACGAAACTGCGGACATAGCAGGTGATGCAATAATCAATAAGCGCGCAAATTTGAAGGCTCCCTCTTTTTCCGATTTGCAACCGTAGAGAAGACATCGCATAGGAAATTTATTAGTGATTTGCTAAATGGAAGAAGCTGATGTAAGGTTTTTACTAGCTATATTTTGGAACGATATAACTCTAGAATTATTTATAACGTGTATTTTTCGTTTTTTTCTTCCATTACCCGGCCCATTTCATTTCCAGCATATTCCCCTTAGTTGGGACTTTCGATCCGCCCGCCATTTTTGTGACTTGCATAGCAACCAAAAATGTCGGCCGGAAAAGATCTCATTTCGGCCTGATCCGTACAACGATAATTTACCCAGTCAATAATAATATAAACTATTTTTAAAAAAGAAATTTAACAATTTTGTCTATTTTTTAAAAAAATGTTAAGCATTATTTAAGAGCATTCGATGAAATTTCAATGTCCTCATAATCTAAATTTTTTTATCTGGGTCTTAAGATATTTGTATATGATAACAGATCATCTGTCCTTAAGTTTAAAAAAAAAATATTTTAATTTTTTCAAATAAATGTGTCGTTTGTCTTTTGTATTTAAATCTTTCATTTGACAGTTTTTTGGACAAAAATATTTTTTTTAAAAAGTACAGAATTGTGTCTAGGAAATATATACTGACTTCTTTAAAATTAACAAAATATTTAAATACGTTGAACATATTAAACTAGATACAACCCACGGCTTACTCCGCAGATTCGATCGTAGATGGCGCAAAGATTGGTGGGAAAGTCCGAGTGCGAAGAGGTGAGTGTTGGAGAATTGTCCACTTATTGTTTTTCTCGAGACATGCGCACATTGGTTGTTGTGACTTGCTCCCCCTCTCGCCATCATACATTGCCAACCAGGGACTGTGATTGGTTGAACTTCGCAAAAGCCTTTTGTCATGCTTATTGGCACATGACTTGTTTATGTCATGGGGAATTTTATGTTTAGATTGTTTTGAATGTTGAGCTGTGATTGGTCTTTTGATAACAAAGCGCTTTTGGCGAACGTAGAGATCATAGTATTGAGCACGGCCCCCTAATAGCTTGACCAGAACGACCAATGAGGCACGCACCTTTCCTTACGTGAGACTCCACTGGACACCGGACGCGACAGTTTGAATAGATCCCTGATTAGTCCAATTTGTTTACATTAGAGCGCCGAGTTGAAACCTAAAGTCTTCTCACGCAAAAAAAAATAAAAAAATAAAGTTGTGCGTTTTAATAAATAAAAAAGGCATTTAATTTCTAAAGCGAAGCGTAACACCCATCTAAACCATCGTCTTTAGCCTGCTTACACCGTCGCGGTACAATCTAGAGGTGTAGTTATACAAGGTACACAGTGTGGCTAAACGTGTGCAATTCCTATGCTAATACTTAACATTAGTCAAAATAAACAATGTGTTTATGCAGTTTTCGTGATTACTTAATTTTTAAGATAACACTGTCAGAAAACACGATTAGTTCCCATTTAAGGATGATTAGTTATAACTTTAAAAAATATTTTTTTTGCAGTTCTAGACAAATGGTAATGCGCAGTGTATTTTTGGTTACGTTGGTGGTGTCAGGTTCGAATCTCGGTTGCGGGTTTATTTATTTATTTTTTTAAAGCTAAAAAGAGTGTCCTCGTAAAACGTGTTTTTTACTACGTACCAATCAAAGTTTACATGAATCATTCCACCCCGTCCCCCTCAAATCCTGTCAATGAAAATCGGTATGAGTTTGTTCTTAATTGTAAACGGAAGGGTGTAGCATGCAAATTTACACTAAATTATAATGAACTAGAGGCAAGTACCCGGCTTCTCACGGGTTTTAAATAAGGTTTTCTGTAGAAGCGTACACAATTCTTTTTCGCAAATTAGCGTTAGGAGTGTGTACTTAACAACTTCCCAAAGTTTCATTCTTCTACCTACATGGCAAAAGTAAAATGGATGATTTTAAGTATTTATATAGCATGTAAAAAAAAAACTACATTTGGGCCCCCGGCTCCCAGTAAGTGATAATTTAAATATCGTTTCACCTGTTACCACTGCAGGCGTGTACTCAACAATTTCCTAAAATTTCATGCTTCCACCTTATCAGAAATATGAGAATTAGTAATTTTCAACTTTTATATAGCCCATCTAAGTAAAATAAGTTTTTGGGCCTCCGGCCCCACATGAGCTGAAAATTTAAATGAAATCTACTTAAGAAACTTCATCATGTATACGTATACTAAATTTCACAATATTTCGTTGTCTGAATTTTTTTTAATATAGCTCATTTAAGAAAAAAGTTCACTTGGGTCCCCGAACCCCTTGAAAAAGAAAGCCATTATTGCCAGGAGAGTCTGCTCAATAATTTCCAAACGTTTCATGTTTTTTTACCGACACGGTAAATTGGAGAATTAGTGATGAGTTTGTTTCTGATATAAGAAAAACCAACATTTGGGCACCCGGCCCCCCCACGAGTGAGAAGATAAAAAATCTTTCTCGCAAAACATCGTCGGGGTAGCATACTTAACAACTTGCAAAAGTTTCATGCTTCTGCCTTTCCGTGAAATAGAGAATTAGTGATTTTCATTATTTATAGTTAGTTTATATAAGGAAAAAACTACATTTGGGCCCCCAGCCCCAGAAAGAGGTAATTTAAATATATTTTATATATATCTTTTATCATTGCAGAAGTGTACTCCTAAAATTTCATGTTTCTGCCTCCTCGAGAAATAGAAATATTGTTGATTTTCATCTATACTAATAAAAGGGAAAGCCCTCACTTACTGACTGACTCACTGATTCATCACTAATTCTCCAACTTCCCGTGTAGGTAGAAGCATGAAATTTTGTGAAGTTGTTGGGTACCCTCTCACGACGAAAATTGGGGATAAAGAATTTTTAAAATCTGGCTCATGTTGGCCCGGGGGCCTAAAAACATTTTTATCCTTATTTGGGCTCTATACAAATTGAAAATCACTAATTTTCCTATTTCCGTGTAGGTAGAAGCATGAAACTTTGGGAAGTTGTTGAGAACTCCCTCATTCCGTAAATTGGCGAAAAAGATGTTTTAAAATCTCGATCAGGTGGGGCGGGGGGCCCAAAAACTGTTTTTACTGACTAACTAATTCTTCAACTTCCCGTGTAGGTAGAGGCATGAAACTTTGGGAAGTTGTTGGGTACCCACTATCGACGCAAATTGGTGAAAAGTAATTTTAAAAATCTTGCTCATGTGGGGCCGGGGGCCAAAAATTTTTTTTTCCTTATATGGACTTTATAAATATTGAAAATCGCCAATTTTCCTATTTTCCGTGTAGGTAGAAGTATAAAACTTTGGAATTTTTTTAGTACATGCTCTCGACGATAATTTGAAAAAAAAAATAATTACATTTCTGACTCATGGGGGCCGGGGCCCATAAAACATTTTTTTTCCCTTACATGAGCTATATAAAAATTAACAACCCAGTATGGTGAAATTTGGTCAACGGACACACAATCATATGGGGAAGGTTCTTAAATAGGTTTCGTTCCATAAATTCACACTCTATTTGGCGCCGGGGGCCCAAAAACGTTTTTTCCTTATTTGAGCTTTATAACAAACTAGCAATTTACCCGCACTTTGCTGCGGAAATTAGGGTTTCAGCTAGCGTTGCGAATCCGCGTAACACCAATTAAAAACACCATTTGAGTTTAATCTGAATGAAGATGGATATACTAAAAATATTAACTTCAACCATTCAGGCTCATACGTACATAAGAACTTGGAGATTTGAAGATGCGTATTTTTTTATAAACCTCATATTTTGGAAAAAACCTATATTTCGACAATCGTCTCCCTAGTGAGAGGTGATTTAATCTTACCATCGATGGATGTAATGGGGGGGTACTCAACAACTTTCCAAAGTTTCAAGCTTCTACCTACACGGAAACTTGGAGGATTAGCGTTGATTCAGTTTCATATCGCCAATTTTCATCACCATTGCCTGTCGTCCCATCTTGGACATAGGCCACGAACAAAGACTCTCCTGGCATTCTGGTCTTGTGCCAATCTCTCTAGCTGTGCCCACTCTTTTGGAGTCCTGTGTTATGTTTCATCTGGCCTGAGCCTGTCCATCAGGATTCGCTTATCCCTAGGATCTTGAGTTATTATGGAACAGACAAACAGACATACGGACAACAAATGCGTCTTATATATATACTAGAGGCAAGTACCCGGCTTCGCATGGGTTTTAAATAAGGTTTTCTGTAGAAGCGTACTATACTGTTTATTTGCATGAAGTAAAATGGTACATTTATCTTAAAGCAGGTCAAATACAATTGCCTATCAGAAAAGCATAGTGTCTGCAATTCTCTACCAACAACCCCAAGACTCTGGTACACCAGTTGAGACTGCACAATCGTGGTAGTGTGATTAACAACTTTCCGAATTTCTTTAGTACAATTAAAGATTTTAAATTTTTATATAGCTTATATGAGTAAAAAAAAACACACTATATTTGGGCCATAGGCTCCCAATAAGTGTTATAAATTTTTTTTCCGTCTGTTACCATCGCAGAAGTGTACACAACAACTTGCCAAAGTTTCATGCTTCTACCTACACGGGAAATAGGATAATTAGTTAATTTCAATTTTTATATAGCTCATATAGCAAAAACATTATTAGAGTCCCTTGACGCCAGAAAGTGATAATTTAAATATATTTTCGCCTGTTATAACTTGAGAAATGCACTAAACAATATCCTAAAATTTCATGCTTCTGCCTACTTGGGAAATAGGAGAATTCGTTATTTTTATATACCTCAAATAACCGGGGGAAAACGTTTTCGACCCCCGGCCCCCATGAGTGGGAATTTATGGAACTATTGCCATTATTGTCGGGAGAGTATGCTCAAGAATTTCCAAAAGTTTCATGATTTTAACTACATCGTAAATTTGAGAATAAGTGATGAGTGAGTTTTTAATATAAGAAAAAACTACATTTGGGCCCCCGGCCCCCAATGAGTGGGAAGTTTAAATTTCTTTTTTGCAAATTAGCGTTAGGAGAGTGTAATTAACAACGTCCCAAAGTTTCATGTTTCTACCTACACGGGAAATAGTCGAAAGGGGGATTTTCAGAATTTATATAGCATATATCAGTAAAAAAAGAAGAAAAAAATTTCAAAAAATTAAATTTTGGCCCCCGGCTCCCAGTAAGTGATAATTTAAATAATTTGTCACCTGTTACCACTGCGGGGGTGTATTCAACAATCTTCAAAACGGCTATGCTTCCACCTAATCAGAAACCTGATCTTTCTTGAGACGTGATTGTATTTTGTTGTCTACATTTTGTTAATATAGCCCACTTAAGAAAAAGTACATGTGGGCCCCTGGCACCACGTAAGTGAGAATTTTATTTTTTTCTCCCCATTATTGCCAGAAGAGTAATTTCCAAAAGTTTCATGTTTTTACGACACGGTACATTGGAGAATTAGTGATGAGTTTGTTTCTAATATAAAAAACTACATTTGGGGCCCCAGCTCCCAATGTGTGTGAAGTTTGAAATACTTTCTCGCAAATTAGCGTTAGGAGAGTGCACTTAACAACTTCCCAATGTTTCATTTTTCTACCTACACGGGAAATAGTAGAATAGGTGATTTTAAGTATTTATATAGCGTATATAAGTAAAACAAAAAATTTTTAAAAATAAATAAATAAAAACCTACATTTGGGCCCCCGGCTCCCCATCAGTGAGAATTTTATTTATTGATTTATTTTTTGCCATTATTGCCAGGATATTAATTTACAAAAATTTTAATGATTTTACCTACACGGTAAATTTGAGAATTAGTGATGAGTGTGTTTTTGATATAAGAAAAAGCTACATTTGGGCCCCCGGCCCCCATTGAGTGGGAAGTTTAAAATTCTTTTTTTTTTGCAAATTATCGTTAGGAGAGTGTACTTAACAACTTCCCAAAGTTTCATTCTTCTACCTACACGGGAAATAGTAGAATGGGTGATTTTCAGTATTTATATAGAGTATATAAGTAAATAAAACTACATTTGGGTCCCCGGCTCCCCATGAGTGGGAAGTTGAAAATTGTTTATCGCAATTATAATTTGGGTAACGTACTAAACAATATCCTAAAATGACATGCTTCTGCCTACTCGGGAAATAGGAGAATCAGTGGCGTCGCTAGGGGGGTGCGGAGGGGCGGGCGCCCCGGGTGACACCATCAGGGGGGTGACACCAGACCGTAAAATT
The DNA here is from genome assembly GCA_002072015.1 of Radix auricularia. NCBI lineage: Eukaryota > Metazoa > Mollusca > Gastropoda > Lymnaeidae > Radix > Radix auricularia. Next base: position 954,789 of record MUZC01004706.1, on the reverse strand, counting down.
CTATATATTCCCGTTATTTGGCACTGGAAAACTCGGAGAATTTTTATGGGTTAAATCATGAGGGGGTGACACCATGAGCTACCGCCCCGGGTGACACCAACCGTAGTGACGCCTCTGAGGAGAATTAGTTATTTTCAATTTTATATTCTTCAAATAACAGGGGAAAAACGTTTTTGGGCCCCCGTCCTCCTGAGTGGGAATTTATGGAACGATTGCCATTATTGTCGGGAGAGTATGCTCAAAAATTTCCAAAAGTTTGATGATTTTACCTATACGGTAAATTTGAGAATTAGTGATGAGTGAGTTTTTAATATAAGAAAAAACTACACTTGGGCCCCCGGCCCCCAATGAGTGGGAAGTTTAAAATTCTATTTTGCAAATTAGCGTTAGGAGAGTGTACTTAAAAACTTTCCAGAGTTTCATTCTTCTACCTACACGGGAAAAAGTCTAATGGCGGATTTTCAGTTTTTTTATAGCATATATTAGTATAAAAAATAATAAAAAAAATAAGAACTACATTTGGGCCCCCAGCTCCCAGTAAGTGATAATTTAAATATTTTTTTCACCTGTTACCACTGCGGGGTTGTACTCATTAATTTCGAGACGGGTACGTGCTTCCACCTAATCAGAAACCTGATCTTTCTTGAGACGTGATTGTATTTCGTTGTTCACATTTTATTAATATAGTCCATTTAAGAAAAAGTACATTTGGGCCCCCGGCACCACATAAGTGAGAATTTTATTTATTTATTTTTTTTGCCATTATTGCAAGGAGAGTAATTTCCAAAAGTTTCATGTTTTTACGACACGGTACATTGGAGAATAAGTGATGAGTTTGTTTCTAATAAAAGAAAAAAAACATTTGGGCCCCCGGACCCATTGAGTGGGAAGTTTGAAATTCTTTTTCGCAAATTAGCGTTAGGAGAGTGTACTTAACAACTTCCCAAAGTTTCATTCTTCTAACTACACGGGAAATAGAAGAATGGTTGATTTTCAGTATTTATATAGCGTATATAAGTAAAAGGAACCACTACATTTGGGCCCCCGGCTTCCCATGAGTGGGAAGTTAAAAATTGTTTATCGCAAAATATCGTCGCGTACATAACAACTTGCCAAAGTTTCATGCTTCTATCTATCAGTAAATTAGGATATTTAGTGATTTTTAGTTTTTATATATAGTTTATAAAAGAGAAAAAACTAAATTTGGGCCCCCAGTACCCAGAAGGAAGTAATTTAAATATATTTTTCCTTTTACCATTGCAGAAGTATACTCAACTATTTCCTAAAATTTCATGCTTCTGCCTCCTCGGGAAATAGAAAAATTGTTGATTTTCATTTTTTATATAGCCCAAATAAGGAAAAAAAAGTTGTTGGGCCCCCAGCGCCCATGAGTATGAATTTATGGAACGAAACCTATTTAAGAACCTTCCCCATATAATTATGTGTACGTTTATTAAATTTCTCTGTAGTGGGTTGTCTGGATCTTGAGTTATTAGGGAACAGACAGACAGACAGACATACGGACAACAAATGCGTCTTATATATATAACTAGAGGCAAGTACCCGGCTTCTCACGGGTTTTAAATGAGGTTTTCTGTTGAAGCGTAATATAATGCTTATTAGCATGAAGAAAAAGGGTACATTTATCTTAAAGCAGGTCAAATACAATGTCCTATCAGAAAATCATAGTGTCTGCAATTCTATACCAGCAATCCCAAGACTCTGACACACCAGTTAAGACTGCAATATCGTAGTAGTATAATTAAGAACTTTCCGAATTCACATAAGTGCAAATAGTAGATTTAAAGATTTTCAATTTTTATATAGCTTATATGAGTAAAAACAACACTATATTACCATGGCAGTTATGTATTTCTCAACTTCCCAAAGTATCATGCTTCTACCTAAACGGGAAATGGGAGAATTAATAATTTTCACTTTTTGTATCGCTCATATAACGAAGAAAACTACATTCGGCCCCGGCCCCCTTAGAGAGATAATTTAAATATGTTTTCACCTGTTACCATTGGAGATGTGAAACACAGCTCATTTAAGGGAAAAAAATACATGTGGGAACAGCAGTCCCATCCTGAAGGAGAATTTTAAAAGATTTTTTCTCCATTTTTGTTTGGAGGGTGTGTGCTCAATAACTTCCAAAAGTTTAATTTTTTTACGTAAACGGTAAATTTGAGAATTAGAGATAAGACGGCTTTTCATATAAGAAAAAACTACATTTTGTCCCATAGCCCCCAAGAGTGGGATTTTTAAAATTCTTTTTTACAAATTAGCGTTGGTAGAGTGTGCTTAACAACCTGCACAACTTTCATGCTTCTACATACACGGGAAATAGGAGAATTGGTAATTTTCAATTTTTATATAGCTCATATAGGGTAAAAAACATTTGGGCCCCTGGACCCCAGAAAGTAATAATAAAAATATATTTTCGCCTGTTATAATTTGGGTAATGAACTAAACAATATCCTAAAATGTCATGCTTCTGCCTACTCGGGAAATAGGATAATTAGTTATTTTCAATTTTATATACCTCAAATAACGGAGGAAAAACGTTTTTGGGCCCCGGCCCCTAGATTTGGAATTGATGGAACGATTGCCATTATTGTCGGGAGAGTATGCTCAAGAATTTCCAAAAGTTTCATGATTTCACCTAAACGGTAAATTTGAGAATTAATGATGAGTGAGTTTTTAATATCAGAAAAAACTACCTTTGGGAAGTTTAAAATTCTATTTTGCAAATTAGCGTTAGGAGAGTGTACTTAACAACTTCCCAAAGTTTCATTCTTCTACCTACACGGGAAATAGTCGAATGGGGGATTTTCAGTATTTATATAGCATATATTAGTCTTTTTTTTTAAACAAAGGAACTGCATTTGGGCCCCCGGCTTCCAGTAAGTAATAATTTAAATATTTTTTTCACCTGTTACCACTGTGGGGTTGTACTCATCAATGTTTGGAGGAGCACATGCTTCCACATAATCAGAAACCTGATCTTTCTTGAGACGTGATTGTATTTCGTTGTCTACATTTTGTTAATTTAGCCCACTTAAGAAAAAGTACATTTGGGCCCCCGGCACCACATAAGTGTGATTTTTTTT
>MUZC01004706.1:920411-936701 GCA_002072015.1 Radix auricularia | reverse complement strand
CCCCCCCCCCCCCACCCGATTTTAGTCATATTAAATCAAGGTATTTGAACTTTTGCTTTTTAATTATTTTACTCTTTTAAGTCCACTTATAAAAAGTTGATTTTTAAAAATTATTTTTACATGTATTTATTTCCCTATACCAAACACCTGATAAGCGCCCGCCCATTTATTCAATATCACGGGGATTTGGTCACGGGATGAACTCGGTGGTAAGTGAGTGTCATCAGCAGACGATTACAATTGCTATACATTCGATGGATCTGATTTTTGATACAATACATTGTCATTAGGGCTGTCAATATTGTTTAAAAATACTATCCGTGTAACCGTCCAAAATGTGGATGGGAACCCAGTTTGCCCGTTGGAAATGGCTTAAAATTTTCGTCATTATGCCAGATATTACTACCAATTGCCTTTAACTGCTTTGTTTATTGTGGAAGTGCAATTCATGATGTAATGAGTCTACGATGAGAAAATGATGACAGTGGTGTAAAAACATTGAGCAGAGGGGTGCTAAGTTGATTTTTTTGAGACGGCTGGTTATTTCTAGTTTATAGCTCTAGCTGAAAACTGTTTTAATTAACTAAACTTTTCAGGACTTGCCCTTAATTAGTGGACAGATCCTCACAGCATTTAATTTTGTAATACAGTGAAGATCGTTCAATGATTGAAATATTTTTTTTAACACAAACAAAAATGATTGGAGACATAAGTTATTTGGGGGGGGGGGGCTAATTAAAAGAAATTGGCGAGTCCCAATCGGTAACAAAGATGAGTGGCGTGTGTCTAAGTCATGATCAATATTCATTCCTAGTTATCACTCTTGTGTCCTATTTTGTGTCATACTGAGTGGACGGAACCACCCAAATTTTTTTTTTTGCTATTAGAATGAAAATCATTTAACGATTGAAATATATATTTTCAAAGTATGGTGGGGATAGGTGTGGAGACACGTGTGGGTGTGAGGTTGTGGTGATTAGATAAACAACATTGGCTGGCTCAATGGGTAACAAAGATGTTCAGGGTATTTCAAAGCCAAGGTTATTCCTAGCCCTTCCTAGTTAATAGTAGTTATGGGCGTTGTGTTCTATTTTCCTTACTGGAACAAGGAGCAAAAATCTTCTTGTTTTAAATAATTTTTGTTTATGTTCCTGGGAAAAAAGTGTATCAAAATATTTTTAGTTTGTCGGTATAGTGTTTTATTTCCGTTCAACACTTAATTCTTGTTAAGATTTTTCATGTTAGGACGTATTTCACAGTATAGATCTATATTTGAAACCAAAAGCTTCAATTTAATAAATTATTCGCGAGCTGAAACTTAAACACAGAAGAGCCACAGCTCAAAAACTGGAGATAAAGATATATCAGTACCGAAGTTCAATTTTTCTACACGGGTAGTTTGCTCGGCAACGGGTACCTGGGTCCTGGGTACCTTTTGACAGACCTTATTGTCATCTGTTGTAAAATATTGAGATATATTGGATCCTCATCAGTGGTTTAATTTTACGTTGCAAAATTTAAACTTTTGGGGAGAGACAAAAAGACAAAGTTAACGAAATTAAGATGTACACAAAAAACTTTGTAAAAAAGGGGCTTTGAAATATGCTCATTTTAAAAGAGAAAAATTACTTTTAAGGGGCAATACTTTTGTGACGTCACTTTTAAGGGAGTGGGTCTCACTCTATGTGCCCGGGGGGAGGGATGGGAGTAAAAAAAATTGGAGAAACTCGCTTGACGTTGTTTATGGACGGCCCTTCATACTTCTTTATTTTATATGCAACAGAAAATTTGAAAAAATTGATTACATTTAAATACTGTCATACTACAGTGGTATAAAAACAATGAGCAGACAAGTTCCAACGTAATTTTATATATGTTTTATTATTTTTTGAGGTCGTGGCGCAAAATTTAAAATTTTAAGATAAATGGCGGTATTCGTTAGATGACATGGCGGACTATTTCTAGTTTACAACTGACAACTTTTGTATCAACAAAACTTTTTTGGACTCGCCCTTACTGTGTGGACCTATAACCCAGATTTGATTTTTTTAGTATAGTGAAAATAAATTAGTGATTGAAATATTGTTAAAAAAATAAAAATAGAGCATGTTGTTGTGTTCTTTTAAGTGTGATAGGAATAGGAGTGGAGGAAACAGTTAGCATGTGGTGGTGGATTAGATAATAATCATTGGCTTGTCTAAACCAGTTACTAAAAATAATGCAGCGTATTTAAAAGCAAGAGTCAAGGTCATTTCTGTACTTTCCTGCCCTGCCTAATTATTGACCTTATATTCTATTTTCCTTACTTGATCGATTCAAAGAAACAAAATCTCCTTTTTTTTCCATATAAACTAATTTTTGTCATGTTCCAAGAAAAGTTCTTTTCATTGTCTTTAATTTTTTAAATACATTTTTCATATTAAACGTATTTCCCCAATGCATATACCAATGGACATTTTTAATGTAATAAATAGTTTGTGTGCCAAAATGTGAGCCTTAGTTTGACCACCGTTGGTCTAGACACATCAGTAACATTTCACGGGTACCAGGGTGCAATTTTAGCATGCAGGTAATCGCATAATTAACCAAAACCTACACAAGAGACATAATTACAATTTTCGTATTATTGAATGATGTGACATGACTACATTTAAAAAAAAATAAAATATCTGATGTGTTATCATGAACACGCTGTTAATTAAGCCTCGTTAATGAAGGATTTATAGTAAAAAAAAAAAGTTTGTTTTTTACGTTTAGTTTTTACCATATTCTTTATATTAACTCGTGGCGTCTGTGAGATTTATTGATTGCCTTGAAAAAAAATTTGAACGATTTTTAACCATCTTCAATCAGCTGAAATTTTACAGACTCGTGACGATGATAAAAATGATCTATCAAAATCGATGTAGTGTAATGTAATTAAGTTAATGGATTCGTTTTCTAAAAACTATTTTTTAAAAAAATGTTATTTCAGGAAAGACTTCGACAGAAGCAGATTTCTGAAGCCATTGAACGTCTTAGACGACTGAATTTACCCTATAACCCCAAACTGCGCAACCACAAGAAATATTCCAACAGGTGCGTCTTCAGCACTGCCGCTTTTGTTCTCGGAGGTCTAAGGAAGATGTTACTAGACAATGGAATTGATCCTGATATACACGAGTTACCTCTAAATTCAAAGAACGCTGTTGCAGGAAAACATGAGACAGTTAGTAGTGATGACACTGGCCTTCAAAATGGGCCCGTGTCAGTGGCTTCAATACCAGCACAAGATGTCTCTACTGCACCTACTCAGTGTTTTGGTGGAGACCAAATAATATCAAGTGACAAACCATCCACCAGCAGAGTCTACCGGAGAATCATCCCCAAAGTTCCACAGTGCACCAACATGGTTGTCGATGGCAGTAACCATCAACAGGAACCTTATGGACACATGTATCCACAGCAAAACATGTAAGTTTATTGACAAATTAAACCAGAGCACACAATGACATTTAGTGAAATTTTTAAGACTTGAAGTACTTCGCTTTTTTTCAATACATTAACTTGATTTTAAATAATTTAAAATACAACCCGCTTTTCCATTTTTGTAAGTTTCAATTAACCCAGAGAAACATTGGCTCATGAGCCAAATGCGCCTCTTTTGATGGCTTTGTCTGGCTCTCATTCATATTTACAATTAATTCAAAACACTTTTATTCAGGCACATTAGATCTGCATATAAATTGCATATGAAAGAATCAGCACAACAATGTTATTTTAAATAATCTAGAGATATAAATTTTGTAATTTTAATGTCAGTGTTAAAATTAAACAAAATGCAACCAATTTACTTTAATTTTGAGTTTTAACATTATTTATGGCTTTCAGTCAATTATTTTTGAAAATATGTGGTTTTTACATCTCTCTCAGAAAAAAAGTTTTCTGACCACCGAATTACACTAATTGAAAAATTTAAATTCATGTTGTTTTTTCCAGGGGTGACCTAATGAGCCAGAAGATTTTAGCACAGCCTCAGTCATATGGAAACCAGTCAGTTACAGGTTTCTATTCCGTGAATCAGATAAATGCTGCAGCAAATTCACTTGACGTATACAACAATGGACCATCCCAAGGCCCATCAACAGGACCACGGAATGGACCACTCCCAGGCCCATCAACAGGACCACATAATGGACCACTCCCAGGCCATCAACAGGACCACTGAATGGACAAAGTAGGATGAGTGGAAGTCCTAACTTCACCAACCAGACATCTCAACCTGTCGTTAAATCGTCTTTTGCCCCGAATGCTGTAAACGTCAGCAAAAAGCTTACTTCAAATCTCGTTGTTAATCACATGCAAACAGCTCCCACCATGTCCAAACTCATTTCTACTCCAAACTTTATTTCCAAACTCACCCCCAACATCTCTACTGAAACACTCCCATCAAATCCTCTTCACGTTGTAGAGGTCCAGTCACCCAATGTGTCACAACCCATGACACTATCAGTGAATTTATCCCCCAAATCAACAGCATCTACTTCAGAAACAAACCAAAATGACAGTGGCGAAATAAAACTTGCTCTTGGCCGAAGACAGGCCCTAATTGATGACTTTCTAAACAGCTGGTTGGACTAATGTGGATATTAACAGCTGGGCGGACGAACAAGAATATTCACATTTGTATGGACTAACAAGGATATAAGCAGCTGAATTGCCTAACATGAATATTAACTAGCTGATTTACTGAATGAATATTATAAGATAGATAAACTTCCGTGGATATTAAAAGTTGCAGGAAATTATATGAATATTAGTTGTATCTGTAAATTTTTCGAAGAAAAAGGCATTTATCTTTGTTTTGTATTTTAAATAATCTTAAATTATACCTATAATATTGTTGAGTTCAAATGCTTGTCTCAACAACTGAAAAAAATTTTAATACATCATTAATCTTGATCTCATCAATCTATTTAAGCGACGTAGACTTTGTGTTCAATTTTTAAAATTATTTTTAAATGTATGCAAAAAAGGCAATCAAGTGGGGCTCATAAAGATAACAGAAACCAAACGATTGCCTCACCCTTGTGTGACTTAGAATCGATGAGATGTTGTTAACATTGTGTAACTTCCCAATTTATTGTTTATTTCGTGTAATTTTATTTGCTCTTTTTTTTTCTTTTAATTTTTTTAATGATAAAATATAATTACTGAATCATTAAGTTTCAAAATATATATTATAATTATTTTTTTTCATGTTATTGAATTACATATAATTTTTCTCTTCCATTTTCCTTTATTCATAGGACATTTCTTAATTTTTATTTACTGATTTTGGTTTTAATATTATGTCATATTTGATTTTAGTATTATAAAAAGTGATTCACATTTACTTTATGTATGAATTCTGAATTAATAAACTTTGTAATGAATTAATATGTGTCATGTTTTAAAAAAAAAAATTATTGATAAATAGCATTACACTTGTAAAACAATGTCAAATTATTGTCATGTAAATAGTTTTAAATAATTTGATTAAAAATTAATTATCTTAATTTAATTTCTTTGTCTCTTAAGAATATTTCATTGAAAACCATACTAAAGCTAAATAACATTTAATACCTCCCTAGTTTAGAAATATTTCACAGCAGAGACGCCAATGAAATGTAATTGTTGGAAATAAGTTAGATCCTTGGGCATCATGCAATGAGAAATGGTGATGCAGGAAACTTAAGTGTTAATATATCATGGTGTTATAATTTATGTTACAAATACATTCAGTAGCATTTCATTTTATAATTTGTTAACTTGTTAGATATCTTTTCACCTATTCGGTGCTAATACAAACAATTATATTTTTCAAATACTCCAATTCCTTCAAATTTGATACCTAACATCACAACGCAAGAATACAGTAGACAATGTCTTTGCTATCAAACAACTGTTTTCGAAATACTCAAAAGAAATAAAAAATTAGAAAAACCACACACTTTTACTACATTTTTAACACATTTATTTCAAAAGTCTTCTAAATATCTGTAATAAATATTAACTTAAATATTGATACATAATTTATTATTTATAAAATACCTAAAAGCATTAACAAGAAACAAAAGACAGGTTGTATTTATTTAACTTTGCAAATCCAAAACATTTTTCCAAGGAAAACTGAAACTTAAAATTAAAATAAAATCTATCAACCTTGTTTTAAAGTACCAAAATAAACAAAAAAGTAGATCTAGCGACCAAATTTTAAAAAAAACGACCATCAGTAATTAACTAAATAGCTGTTACATCCACACTCACACGTGCACATAGATACATATACATATTAAATTTCAATTATGAAAGAAGAAATATAGATTGTAGATGTTGGTATAATTAGTATCAAAGATTAACACAATAATAACTAAGATTTCCTCTTTATACGTCTATATTAATGAATTGTATATAATTATTAGAAATACCATAAATTATGTAAACATAATTAAATACCATCATCAGCAATGTGTGCCTCTAATTGTATTTATGAAAAAGATCTCCTTGGATTAGATTATCGGTAAAAGTTTATTTGAAAAATTAAATTCTTTATAAAAAAAAATTTCAGCACCAAAAACACATTTTGCATTATGGAGAAGAGCAGAAATTTAACATACGACGAATCCTATATCAATAGCAAAATGGGAGAGATGAGGACATTTAAATATCATGGTATGCTTTTTGATAAACAGGTCATTAGGCACTAAGTAATTATTATAACTGTTAAAGTGAGTTCCATTGCAATGTTAAAGAAATTCCGCCAATCTCGCTCCACCCTTCTTTTTCAAACAACTTTTTCTTAACTACAAATAAAAATGTATTGTGCTGGAGAGAGGTCTTAAAAATGATATAAGTAGAGACTTCTAGATTCCAGATATTCCTCAAAATATGTAATTGAGTTGGCCAGTAGGCTATAGCCCAGCTATGTGTGAGGCTAAAAAACCCAATGAAACTCATGGTATGAGACATTTCAGAGCTGGTACAAAATAAATCTCCGAATTCAAAGATCTTTTCTTTGTGCTCTGACTTGTCCCATACAATCGCGCCATAATCTCTCAAAGCGCTGTATACAAGTGAGACACCGCAGTAACATGTAACAAATATAAAGACGGCACAACATCACAGGTGTCTCTGTCCATTCAAGCTTGTGGTCATTTCTATGATGCTTGGCCGCTCTCATTGATCTATTCGTCTGATATTTAATGAGGATGTGTAGTACCTGAATTTATCACCATTTTCAGCAATTTAAATATTTTTTTTGATATATTGTATCATAATCATATTTTTATAGATTTTATTCCTTTTCATTTTATTTTAAATTTTAAAAAAAAATCGATTGAAAAAAGTCCGGCACTACGTATACCGTGGTGGTGTACCTAGCTAAACTAACGTCTTTGGCATGTTTTCACCGCCACGGTAATCCTTGCGATAGTATGGGCTGTCGCCTAGGTTTGCCGCCGCTGAAAAAAAGGGCATTAAATCGAAAAAACGATTAATTACTATGCGATTGCCTAAATATGAAATGAAGCTCATGACGTTGATTATTAAGGGATCCAAGAACAGTTATTTAAATGTATACATGACATACATGATAAAGCCTATAAATATATATTATTTCATTCTGTCTCAAGGACTGACATGTCTAAAAGTGTTCAGGCGCTAGTGCTTTTACCATCTTTGACTCGTAACTGACGCCATATCCCCCTCCCGCTCGTCATTTAATGTCAATGAGGAATTCTACTATTTCTTCTCTGACTCATTTTTAAGTATGATCTGCGGAAACTGACGTCATTGTCAAATGTATCATTTCAACAAATAAATGTTGAATTAAAAATTATTTACTGCAGTCGATCTGTTCAAATTATAGTCTGTACGTCTTATAGACAATTATATCATACTTGTCAATCCAATAAAAAATGTCATATGAATATTGGCCATCTATAAATAACGTCATGTGTTTTTTGACGATTTTTCACACCCCCCCCCCGTCACACGCTGCCACAAAAACTAAGCCCCCCTACTCCCAATTTTTATATTACAACATCACAATGCTTCCCCCCATGCCAAAGCCGTATTACTATATTACACATGAAAAAAAAAAAAAAACATTTTTCGCCATTTACCTATAAGATAAATATTTAAATAATATGTAATTTTAGTAACTTTGACTGAATACACATTTTGAAAAAAAAATTGCTTATCTTTTGGTGTGTGTGGGAAGGGGGGTATTGACCTATTTTGTTACAATGGTCGTTTGGAAAACAATGTGTTTAAGTGTAAGACTATATAGATGTAGAAGGAGAGTCTCTAACACAACATATATGACAGTATTGAAAGACTTTGAGAGAGGGATGCTTCATGGAAACTGTAATGAACACGTAGTAAGAGGCGTCGCTAGGGTTAATGTCATCTGGGCCGGTAGCTCGTGGTGTCACACCTTCACAACTGATAAGACCGTCCGTAAATGACGTCACGTCAGGTTGCCACTTTTTACCCAACCCTAACACCGTAATACTTTTTTCAAAACTTAGAACCCTAACCCTTTTTTCCACTATGACGTCACAAAGTCTTGACACTGCTCACCAACCCCCATCCCCCCAAAAAAAAAAGCCCCGTTCTCTAAATAAAAATGGGTATGTTTCAATTATTTCAATATATAATTGATACACGCATGAAGCCATTAAAAACGTCAGTAAATAAATTGTCACAAATCGTCTCAAATGGGTGACCCCCTCCCCCTATGAAGAATGAAAGGGGGTGGGCTGAGCTGGCTAAAGACAGGGGATGAAATGATTTAAATGTTATTATAGTTTATGATAAAGATGGGCAAATGTTTGTATGAATCATTGAAAATGCCTTGGACAGTCATGTTGTACTGCTGTAAATTTGAGTAGGAAATATAACTGAGTCCAGGCAATTCTTAGTGAGAAATGCAAAGTAGCTAATTATGTGCCGTTCACGGCTTATTCCTTTAATTTGTTTGGGAAAAATGTAGCAGGTGACCTGACAGATTTGTTTTGTCTTCAGCAAAATCTTTATACCTGACTTGTTGCATCCACTCATCGTTGACAGGTAACACACGACATTGATACCTGTTAACAACGCCTTGTGTGACACAATATGGTCAGCCCGACATTAAGCTGTTAAGGTCTTTTATTAAAGCATAATATACCATTAAAAAATAATGCAGCACTTAAAGAATTAGCAACTAATGATAATAAGCCACGAGACTGTTGGCTTGAAGCAGGAGGATTTCGAAAGGAACTTGAAAAAATGTAAGTCGCAATTATATTCGAAATTTGGGAAACAATAATAGAAAGATTTCAGAAAATGGATGTATCGCTTCAAGAACCAAGAATATATTTGAATTCTGAAGTGGATTGAGATCTTTCATTTTAGATAGAAGATACAACAGACGAGGAAGCCATTGTATGTTCGCCACGTTTATTCTGTCTTCAATAACAAAAAAATCATGTTAAGCCTGGTCCCTTTTTGGACTCAGGACGTGTTAGCACATTTTCGTATTGTGTATCAGTACTTATGTTAGATATCAGCATTATGTAGTTATCACTAATTGTGTTTAGATTTTAGACATATATTTATGAATTTTCTTGTGTAATGAATATACCTGAAAAAAATTTATTTAAAAGTCATTTCTTTACATTTTATAATTTTTTATTTTCTCTTTAATCTAACTACAAGTCACCACAAATGATGAAGTAAAAATCTCTAAACTTTTACACATATTTTAATGACGTCAACTAAAAAAAACACTAATTTATTCTTTTGCACGATTTCACACCACTCTTGAATGCTTGAAAAACTATGTATTCGACTTCCGGCAATGGCGCCCGTTCCTTGTGCCAGTGTTAACTCTCGATTCGCAAAGTTTTTTGGTAGTTTTAACGGGGTTTTTTAACGGATCGAGTAACTGAGTGTTGATGCACCAATGGCAGGTCAGGACATACAAAAAACATATATACATCATGGGTCTAGGACTTATGGATCCTGTGATCATGGTGATGAAAGACAGACGGACAAAACGGGGGCAATAGCGATTTCAACATCTCGAAAATGCGCTAAAAACTTAAACATGTAAGGGACATCACTCAAACATTATAAAACTAATACAAGAGAGTGAGTTCCCCCAAGAATAAAGCTTAATATATTACAAATTCAGCCATGAATTTGAAGTTTAGTTTCTCATTGAGTTTGTTAAAATACAGCAAACTTAATTTAATTCCTATCAACACAAAAGTAATGACAAATCGTTGAAGAAAAGTGAATAAACAATCTTGAATACTATCAAAAGGAGAAAGTGTCAGTTTTATAAAGGGACATAACCAAAATGGTATTTCTGGTAATCATTAACAAACTTTCTTGGTTAGGTAAAATCGCACTTCGTATATATCTCTCTATGATGACTTCAAACTTAAGAAGAGAGCAATCATTTATAATTTGAAAAGAATATAATAAAAGAACCCGTAAAAAACAAGTTTTTCACTATAAATTCTTTATAGACGAGACATTTTTCTTGTTCTTCTGAGATCTCAAAATCTTGTTGAAGTAGGATTCAGATAACAAACCCTATATCCGTGATGTATTGTGCTGTGACTGTCAATTGGCTCAGCCCAACATACAGTTAATCATGGAAGGTAGTTGCTTAAGGCCAAATGGCCGCCCGGGTATGGAGTTACAATGGGCAGTTTTCCGCGTTCTCTGTGGCTGTTCCGCAGGGGCACATATCGGTTTCTCCTATTCGGCGTTTGCGGAAAAAGTGCTGCCTAACTTCTTTGTGGCCCGTCTATTGCCGGAATGTGATGGTTTGAAATTGGCGGGGGAGTTTAAAGAATTCATCGCCCTCTAGATTGTTGACTTTCAGCTCGGACCATCTTTCTGCTTTACTGCTTTTGAGAAACCCCTTTATTTCTATATATACGAGACATGACCATAAGGATGCTCATTATAACACGCACGGCAAAACAATCCCAAAATACAAAACTCTATTTTTGTCTCCAATCATTTTTAATATAATGCGCAGCGAGAGTGAGTATTTTTTTAAAATATTGACACTATAATGCGACAGGAAATGTTGTTGAACATAATACGTATCACAACACTTTATATAAAAAAATAACAAGATATAAAAAGATAAATAAAATAATTTTAAAATTCATTAATTCAATTTTGATACATGCTTTTTATTAACGGAATGAGTCTGCCAGCTCGCCAGCTTACGAGAAATTGGATTAAAAATCGATCCAAAGTTTTTTCGTTACGCCCGCATGGTTGGTCGGTCGGTCGCACGGGCTCAGACACCACAAGTTAATATAAAAGATTTAATTTACAAACCCAGTTTATAAATTCTTTATATACAAGACATAAGGATGTTCATCGTAATAGTCAAGGCAAAACATTGCGAAAATACAAAATTCTAGTTAGACTCTAGTCTATGTCTCGTAAATCGTGTTTAATATAATTCGCACTGATCGTGAATATATTTTTAAACAGTAGTGTCAATGTAATGCGTACCTTATTGCGCGACATGAAGGGTCATTAAACATATTCCCACCACAGCACTCTATCTCAAAAAAATTAACATGATAGAAAGAGATAAATACAATAATTTAAAAATTAAAAAATTCAATTACTATATATTCGATCGATTTGAAATTTTGAGACATCATTTTTATCGTTGGCAAGAGTCTGCTTGTAAAATTTAACCTTGCTAGTCTATGGGAAAGTGGCTTAAAAAGCGATCCAAAGTTTTTTCTACAATTTCGCACGGTCGGTCGGTCGCACGGGCTCAGACACCACAAGTTAATATAAAAATATAAAAATGAGTTACAATTTGTATGGGACAAGCAAGACTGATTTGCCCTCTCTAATGAACATTAAAAATGAACTATTTTAAGCTATGGCGGATTAAGGGGGGGGGGGCTGAGCGGGCTATAGCCTGATTTCTGCCGTGGATTTGGGGCCCCCATACTTTTTATATTTTATAACAATTATGTACAAATGTTTTCAACAACCCTTAAAAATATAATAAATCAAACATATTAATAAATCTTTTCTGTGAATCTGATTGCTAATGAGACGCGATAGTCTTTATAATCGAAAATTGATTTGATGCTAACTAAGAGAACATATTATAGAATAATGTTTATATTTTAAAAATGTACCACTTTGTCATAAGCTCTGCTGGCCGTCTGAAAGAGTAGAGGCTTGAGGTGCAAACGGTGTTAGCATCAATTCCCATGGAATGTATATATTTTTTTATTTTCTACACTCAATATTAATAAACCGGCAAACACTTCCAACACTTATTTCTTCAGGGGGGGGGAGTTTCATGATTAATATTTTTGATTGGGAAAGCCGTTCCCATAGTACAGACAAGCACGTTAAGGGAACCAATGGACTCCTTTTTTTCCGTCTTATGTCAACTGGTAGCAATCATTTTATTGAAAGGAACGGTGGTTGGATAGGGCCCCCTTTTGATTTCAGCAAGGGGCCCCGTGCAGTCTTATTCCGACCCTGATTCTGAGTTTACTTAGCTTTAATGACTTGATTTATAATTTCACAATGAGAAAAATTCGCATAATAATAATAATAAATATTTTATAAATTGAAAAAACTGATTTGTTAAGTTACCTCATAAAAAGATTAATACTTTTTTAAAAAAAAGAAAAAAAATGTAAAGAAATAAAAACAAAAAAAATTAAAAATACGAAACATCGTGTAATAATAATCTTTATGTGAGCGCGTTTGTAACCTTTATACAGCGTAAGTCGAGATGAGAAAGTAGGAATATCTATAAATAAATATGCATGTCTATTCTCGAACGCCTTTAATTACAATCCAGAAAACAATATATTAATTTAAAGACATTGAATTCATATTACCAACTACTCCTTAACAAAGTAACAAGAAAGAAAACGCATCTTTGAATTTTTGGGGAGAAATGTTGTAGTCCACCCCACCCAACTTTGGTGAAGGGAGTGGTGAGGTGTGATTTTTCCATGCTGTCGGTGTATTTCAAAGTCTAAATGGCTTTATATTTTTTAAAACATGTCCAGCTTTTTCAAAAATCTCTCTACCGTGATTTTTCTCTCACTTTTTCCTTGTTTTCTTTAATGTTCTCTGTGTGTTGGTATTGTTTTAGGATTGAAAGTTGCTGATATTTTTTAAAAAATTAAAAGTTTTTGCATTTAACACTTTTTACGACCAACCTCATTGGGGTTTAAGAAAAAAAAAACCCATAACAGAGATTCGAACCAACACCACCAACGTAACAGAAAATGCACCACACCTAACCATTTGTCTGGAAAGGCAAAAAACGAGTATTTTGTTACAGATATAACTAATCATTCAGGTATAGGAATCTTCGGGAAAAAATAATATTTTGTGCCATTTAAATAAATCAGAATGATTTTTTTTAAAAAATCTCAATTAAATCAGTCATGATTTTAATAGAACAAAATATTTTTAAAAGATTTATTTTTTTTAAATAAAAAAAAACAACATTGCAGTTCATTGTTTCAGTTGCAACGAAATTGTATCAATAAAAAAGATGGTAATTAAGAATTCACGCTTATTTTATAATTTTGAAATGGAATGATACCAAATATGTTTTACTTTAAAAAAAAATTAAGTTAAAATCATATATAAACTTTTAAAATGTTGATAAATTCAGCAATAACGCATAGTCTAATATGTGATACGAATAAAGGAATGTCATCATAGCTTAAAAACGGTTGTCGCATGAGTACATTGACGAATTATCATAAGTAGGATATGATGATTTCATATCGTTTGAATTTGGAAAAAGAAACATACATTGTTGATTCAAGTGACAATATGAAAAAGAAACGAAAAATAGGTTATTAATGGGTAGACTATATTAACCCATTTTAATGATTACAGACGTGAAATTGTTACACACGTGATGTCATGTGCCACCCCTAGTTGTTGCTCACTTTTATACGACAGTTGTTGAAGAATCTATGTGCTGCAAGGTTATTGTTTCTGGACACACAAGAGAATATAAATTAAATATCGACATTTAAGTTATAAAATTGAAATCAATCAGTTGTAGAGTGTATCAATTATATTAACTTCAGCCCCGTGGACAGAATGAGAGGGTTAGTGATTTGGGACGGGTATTATGTAATTGTAGTATAGGAGGAGGATTTTTATTGTAGGTTCTGAAATGCGTCTTTATTATTTTGATTAAGTAATTTAATAGCGGGTCTTATTGACAAAATAACCAGCAGAGTTTAATAATCTTTACGTGGCACTGAGGTAACTGGTATGCACAAACGGTCCAGGCAAATAATGACATCAAATAAGGGTGTTAATTAAGTTTTGAGTAATGTAAAGGGTTAATGGGTTAAAGAAATTTTCCACTCGTTTTTGTAACTCTGTAAATTCATCAGAAGAGCCGTCATCATTTTCTGTCTTTGATTTAGACTCCATTACTGCAATTAGCCTAACACGCTTTTCCTTCGGTTTGTTAAGTATATAGGCGAAGTTTATAACCATGGTAGGCAAACTTTATCAACATTTTTAACATTCCCGTCAGTCAACAGTTTAAAACCGAACTGTTCGTGTAATCGTCAAGAATTTTACTATTTATCGGCCGCTTTTTTTATAATTTGTAAATTTTGGTTACTTTTTGACTTCATATAATTTGTTAGTGATAGGTCGATAAATCGTTAAAAATTATTTAATAGTTAAAATTTTAAAACTATTAATCGAGAAATTAATCTAACCTGTAAAAATATATACTTATAATGTGTAGCACAATAACGAAATTTATAGGAAGTTAACACGATTCTAAATTAGCGGCTTACATTTGAAATGAGGAACTACATACGTGTACGCATGGTACGCCATGAAAAACTCAGTAATGAAGGGAATATTATAATCAGTCTACCTACCAAGGACGCGTTGATATCCGTGACGTCCTACCGCCTTATCTAGGACCTGAAGTGACACCTATGTTCTTCTTCCGCAAAGAAAACATGTTTTGAGTGTGTCTTAAAATTTAAGCGCGTACCCAGAAGTGATAAAATTTAATTCATTGACATGGAACATTGCGGTAATAATTGTCCCCATTAATATACATGTAGTAAAACATTCAGTAAAGAAGACTCAATGGCTAAATATCGTTGTACGAATCCAAGATGGCGGCCGGACAGTTGGTCGCGTCCACGACTGTACGGTTGCTATGTTGTAGTTATCTCCCTTTATTGTTGTATTTTCTCGGTTGTCTCCCTCACTTGAAATTTGAAATAAATAATAAAATAACAACGGGGTGGCAACCCCAAAATAAAAAAAATCGGGGGAGGGGGAAGCCTACCCTTTTAATTATTAGATACAAATAATCGAATACGAAACTGCGGACATAGTGAGTGATGCAATAATCAATAAGCGCGCGAATTTGAAGCCTCGCTCTTTTTCCGATTTGCAACCGTAGAGCAAACATCGCATAGGAAATTTATTAATGATTTGCTAAATGGAAAAAGCTTTTTTAAGTTTTTTACTAGGGATATTTCGAAATGTTATAACTCAAGAATTATTTATAACGTGTATTTTTCGTTATTTTCTTCCATTGCCCGGCCAATTTCATTTTCAGCATTTTCCCCTCAGTTGGGACTTTTGATCCGCCAGCCATCTTTGTGACTTGCATAGCAACGAAAAATGTCGGCCGTAAAAGACCTCATTTCTGCCTGATCCGTACAACGGTAATTTACCGAGTCAATAATGATATAAAATATATCTTTTTAAGGAATTGAAACAATTTTGTCTAGTTGTTTTTAAGTTCAGCATTATTTAAGAATATTTGATGACATTTTAGTGTCCTCATCTTCTAAACTTTTTATTTGGGTCTTAAGATATTTGTATATATGATAACAGATCACCTGTCCTTAAATTTAAACAAAAAATATAATTTTTTCATATAAATGTGTCGCATGTCTTTTGTATTTAAATCTTCTATTTGTCAGTTCTTTTTTGACAAATTTTTTTTTTTTTTAAAAGTACAGAATCGTGTCGAGATATACTGACTTTTTAAATTTAATAAAATATTTAAATACGTTGAACAGAAACATATTAAACAAGATACAACCCGCAGCTTACTCCACAGATTCGCTCGTAGATGGCGCAAAGATTGGTGGGAAATTCGGAATGGGGAGAGGTGGGTGTTGGAGAATTGACGACTTATTGTTTTTCTCGAGACATGCGCACTGTGGTTGTTGTTACTTGCTC
>MUZC01004706.1:882523-909657 GCA_002072015.1 Radix auricularia | reverse complement strand
CAGTTCGATGGAGCTAAGTCAGAGGCCTTCCCTGTCAGCAGCGGAGTTAAACAAGGTTGTGTACTCGCACCAACACTCTTCGCATTATTCTTCACTGTACTTCTTCGATACGCATTCAAGGATAGCAGTGAGGGAATCTGGTTACATACCAGAGCTGATGGGGGACTTTTCAACACTGCCCGCCTCCGAGCCAAGACCAAAACGACGGATGTCCTAATTCGAGAGCTACTATTTGCGGATCATGCGGTACTAACAGCACATACAGAATCTGGTTTGCAACAACTCGTGTCAAGCTTCTCCAATGCCTGCAAAGAATTTGGTCTGCAAATCAGCTTGAAAAAGACAAACATCATGGCCCAAGACACTCGACCTCCTCCTACCATAAATATCGATAATGAAAACTTGGAGGTTGTGGACAGCTTCACCTACTTGGGATCCAAGGTCTCCAATACACTGTCCATTGAAGAAGAAATAAACAGCAGAATTGGCAAGGCAGCCGCAACAATGGCTAAACTAAATAAGCGGGTCTGGCAAAACACCAAGCTAACGGAGAAAACCAAACTGTGCGTCTATCGAGCCTGTGTCATCAGTACACTACTATATGGGAGCGAGACATGGACCACTTATACATCACAAGAGCGTAAGCTTAACAGCTTCCATTTGAGATGCTTGCGCCGCATCCTTGGTATTAAATGGCAAGAAAAAGTGCCTAATAGTGAGGTACTAACGCGTGCCAATACCCAAAGCATGTTCTCAATTCTTAGTGAAAGACGCCTGAGGTGGCTAGGACATGTCAAAAGAATGAGCCCCGGCCGCATCCCGAAGGACCTCCTATATGGTGAACTTGCTTCAGGAAAGAGGAAAACAGGTCGCCCACGCTTGCGATTTAAAGATGTCTGTCAAAGGGACATGAAAGCAGCCAAAATACATACAAGTGATTGGGAGTGTAAGGCAGAAGACCGATCTACGTGGCGCACAGTTGTCAAAGAGGGCGTCATAGTAGCCGAGGAGCGAAGAATGGAGGAGGCTGCAGACAGAAGAGCTAGGAGAAAGGCCAAAACATTTGGAAGCACATAACTCGTGTGTAAAAACTGTGGCAAAGACTGTCACTCAAGGATAGGACTGCACAGCCACTCGAGAAAATACAACCCAACCCAATGGTGATGCACCATCGTCTCGCGAGACGGAAGGATGCCGGATTATTATTATTGAATTTAGAAATGCGTAAAATATCATCATAGATCTACTCCTCGCGACCCTTTAAAAAATCATTTTAAAAATAAAACCTAGTTGTTTGTTTTACAAAATTCTTTATATATAGAAGTAGGGCTGTCAATACTGCTGAAAAAAGCTTCCCGGGTTCCCGTCCAAGTTTGAACGGGTACCTAGGTTACCTGTTCGAAACACCTTAAATTTTCGCCGTCATACCTGTTAGACTTAGGGGCCGTCCATAAATAACGTCACGCACCTGGGAAGAGGGGTCAACCAAATGTGACGAAGGGGAAGCTTTGTTTCAGAAATGTGATGTCACATCAAAATACTTTACTTTAAATAAAAATTGCATTTTAAATATTGGATTTTTTACAATTTTTTTTCATGACGTTTTCACATGTGTTACGATGTTATAGTGCAATTAAGAACAAAAAAGTAGATATTATAAATAAAAAAAAAAAGTTTTTATAAGTTGACTAAAGAGAAGAAAACTTATAAGTACAACTATATTGATGTAATATGTCTTAAAACGTAGGGCGGGCGCTTATGAATTTTACTTATATGTATTTCACTAATTTTCTCACTTATAGACTTTTTTTTTGCTTTTTTAATTGTTAACTTTTATTTTTTCTACCACACATATCTTTGTGTTGTATTTATAAATTGGATTAGGATTCTAAAGCACCTCCCCCCACACACGATTTTAGTCTTATTAAAACAAGGTATAATATTTGAACTTATGCGTTTTAATTATTTTACTTTTTTTATGTCCACTTATAACAAGTTGATTTTTAAAAAAATATTATTACCTGTGTTTAATTTCTTATATCAAACACCTGATAAACGCCCGCCCAACTACTCAATATCACTGGGATTTGGTCACTGCCACAGGATAAACTCCTTTAAGTAAGTGTCTACAGCAGACGAATACATATGCTGTACATTTGATGGATCTGACTTTTTGATACAATGCATTGTCATTAGGGCTGTCAATATTGTTGAAAAATGATGTCCGTGTAACCGTCCAAAATTTGGATGGGTACCTGGTTTGCCCGTTGTTAATGTCTCTCAAAATATTTGTCATTATGTCCGCTATTACTACCATTAGTCTTTAACTTCTTTGTTGATTGTGGAAATGAAAATCTGGATGTAATGAGTCTACGATGAGAAAATGATGACAGTGGTATAAAAACAATGAGAAATAGGGTGCTAAGTTGATTTTTTTGACTTTTGACGGTGGGGAGCACTAATCGTATAATGACATGGCGGGTTATTTCTAGTTTATAGCTCTAGCTGACGACTGTTTTAATTAACTAAACTTTTCAGGACTTGCCCTTACTTAGTGGACAGATCCCCCCCTAAGCATTTATTTTTGTAATACAGTGACGATTGTTCAATGATTGAAACATATTTTTTAAAATACACACACACGCACGCACACACACACACACACACACACACACACACACACACACACACACACACACACACACACACAGATGATTTGAGACAAAAGTTAGTGTGGGGGGTATATAAAAGAAATTGTCGCGTCCCAATCAGTAACAAAGATGAGTGGCGTGTGTCAAAGTCATGATCAATATTCATTCCTAGTTATCACTTTTGTGTCCTATTTTGTGTCATACTGAGTGGACGGAACCACCCAACCATTTGTTTTTGTTTTATTATAGTGAAAATCATTCAACGATTGAATTTTTTTTTCAAAGTATGGTTGGGAAACACGTGTGAGTGTGGTGTTTGGGGGATTAGATAAACAACATTGGCTGGCTCAATGGGTAACAAAGATGTCCACGGTATTTCAAAGCCAAGGTTATTCCCAGCCCTTCCTAGTAAATATTAGTTATCGGCGTTATGCTCTATTTTCCTTACTAGAACAATACAAGGAGCTAAAACCTTCTTGTTTTAAATGATTTTTGTTTATGTTCCTGGGAAAAAAGTGTATCAAAATATTTTGTAGTTTGTCGGGATAGTGTTTCAATTTCCGTTCAACACTTATTTCTTTTTCAGCTTTTTCATGTTAATACGTATTTCACAGTATAGATCTATATTTGAAAACAAAAGTTTCAATTTGCTTAATTATTCACGAGCCAAAACTTAAACACAGAAGAGCCACAGCTCAAAAACTTGCGATAAAGATATTGCAGTAACATTTTTACGGGTACCCGAGCGCAATTTTACTTCACGGTTTGTTTACTCGGCAACGGGTACCTGGGTCCCGGGTACGTTTTGACAGACCTAATTGTCATCTGTGGTAAAATGTTGAGATATATTTGATCCTCATCAGTGGTTTAATTTTACGTTGCAAAATTTAAACCTTTGTGGAAAGACAAAAGGACAAAGTTAACGAGAAGGAAACGAAATTAAGATATAAAAAAAACCTTTGTAAAAAAGGGGCTTTGAAATATGCTCATTTTAAAAGAGAAAAAATACTTTAAAGGGGCAATACTTTTGTGACGTCACTTTTAAAGGAGTGGGTCTCACTCTATGTGCCCAGGGGGAGGGATGGGAGTAAAAAAAATTGGAGAAACTCGCGTGACGTTGTTTATGGACGGCCCCTTATACTTCTTTATTTATTATGCGACTGAAAATTTGAAAAAATTGATTACATTAAAATACTGTCATACTACAGTGGTATAAAAACAATGAGCAGAGAGGTTCCGACGTAATTTTATTTATGTTTTATTATTTTTTGAGGTCGTGGCGCTAAATTAAACATTTTAAGATAAATGCCGATATTCGTTGGATGACATGGCGGACTATTTCTAGTTTACAGCTTACAACTTTTGTAATCAACAAAAACTTTTTTGGACTTGCCCTTACTGTGTTGACCTATAACCCAGCTTTGATTTTTTTATCATAGTGAAAATAAAACAGTGATTGAAATATTGTTAAAAAATAATAATAGAGCAGGTTGTTGTGTCCTTTTAAGTGTGATAGGAATAGGAGTGGAGGAAACAGTTAGCATGTGGTGGTGGATTAGATAATAATCATTGGCTTGTCTAAACCAGTTACTAAAAATAATGCAGCGTATTTAAAAGCAAGAGCCAAGGTCATTTCTGTACTTTCCTGCCCTGCCTCATTATTAACGTTATGTTCTATTTTCCTTACTTGATCGATTCAAAGAAACAAAATCTATTTTTTTCCATATAAACCAATTTTTGTCATGTTCCAAGAAAAAAAAAGTTCTTTTCATAGTTTTTAATTTTTTAAATACATTTTTCATATTAAACGTATTTCCCAATGCATATACCAATGGACATTTTTAATGTAATAAATAGTTTGTGTGCCAAAATGTGAGCTTAGTTTGACCACCGTTGGTCTACACACATCAGTAACATTTCACGGGTACCAGGGTGCAATTTTAGTATGCAGGTAATCGCATAATTAACCAAGACCTACATAACAGACATAATTACAATTTTCCTATTGTTGAATGATGTGACATGACTACATTTTTAAAAAAAATTAAAATATCATCTGATGTGTATTATCATGAACACGCTTTTAATTAAGCCTCGTTAATGAAGGATTTAGTTTAGTTTACGTTTAGTTTTTACTATATTCTTTATATTAACTCGTGGCGTCTGTTAGATTTATTGATTGACTTAAAAAATGTGAACGATTTTTAACCATCTTCAATCAGCTGAAATTTTACAGACTCGTAACGATGATAAAAATGATCTATCAAAATCGATGTAATGTAATGTAATTAAGTTAATGAATTTTTATATTATCTCTCTCTATGTAACATGTTAATTTTTGTGTTAAAATTTTTCTAAAATGTCGCTGTTCGTTGAACAACCATTTAATATTTTCCTGGTGAGCGGTGCGGCGCGTATCATAATTGACAATACACTATTAAAAATGTGTTCCCGATCTTTATGTGTAAATGTTAGTGAATGCATATCTGTGTCTCGGTGCGCATAATATTAAAAACGTTTTTATAACCCTTTCACGTGATGCCATGATCAAATCAATCTCAAATTTAACAGGAAAACTAGTAGTTTATATTACAATAAATCTGTTATATCTGATACATAAATACAATTTTGAATTGTTGGATTGTCGTGCGATGTGTATTATAATGAACATATTTTTAGTTATGTTTCGTTAATAAAGGATTAGTTAAAAAAAAAAAAACTATTTTTAAAATGTTTTTTAAAATTTAATGTTATTTCAGGAAAGACTTCGACAGAAGCAGATTTCTGAAGCCATTGAACGTCTTAGACGACTGAATTTACCCTATAACCCCAAACTGCGCAACCACAAGAAATACTCCAACAGGTGCGTCTTCAACACTGCTGCTTTTGTTCTCGGAGGTCTAAGGAAGATGTTACTAGACAATGGAATTGATCCTGATATACACGAGTTACCTCTAAAACCAAAGAACTCTGTTTCAGGAAAACATGAGACAGTTAGTAGTGATGACACTGGCCTTCAAAATGGGCCCGTGTCAGTGGCTCCAATACCAGCACAAGATGTCTCTACTGCACCTACTCAGTTTTTTGGTGGAGAACAAATAATATCAAGTGACAAGCCATCCACCAGCAGAGTCTACAGGAGAATCATTCCTAAAGTTCCACAGTGCACCAACAAGTTGGTCGATGGCAGTAACCAGCAACATTATCCTTATGGACACATGTATCCACTGCAAAACATATAAGTTTATTGACAAATTAAACCACAGTGAAAGTTAGTGAAATTTTTTAGACTTGAAGTACTACAGTTTTTTTCAATACATTAACTTGATTTTAAATAATTTAAAATAAAACCTGCTTGACCCTTTTTGTAAGTTTCAATTAACCCAGAGAAACATTGGCTCACGACCTAAATTCGCCTCTTTTGATGGCTCTGGCTCTCATTCATACGTACAATTAATTCAAAACAATTTATCCAGGCTTATTTGATCTAAATATAAATTGCATTTGAAAAAATCAGCCCAACAATGTTATTTTAAATAGTCTAGAGATATAAATTTTGTAATTTAAGTCTAAGTGTTAAAATTAAACAAAATGCATCCACTTTCAATCAATTATTTTTAAAAAATGTGGTTTTCATACCTCTCTCTCAAAAAAAAAAAAATTCCTGACCACTGAATTACACTAACTTTAAAAATTAAATTCATGTTGTTTTTCCAGGGGTGACCTAATGAGCCAAAAGTTTTTAGCACAGCCTCAGTCATATGGAGACCAGTCAGTTACAGGTTTATATTCCGTGAATCAGATAAATGCAGCAGCAAATTCACTTGAGGGATACAACAATGGACCACTCCCAGGCCCATCAACAGGACCACGGAATGGACAAAGTAGGATTAGTGGACTTGATAGCGTCACCTCAAAGCTTACTCCAAATCTCGTAGTTAAAGACGTGCAATCAGCTGCCGCCATGTCCAAGCCCATCCTCACTCCAATCTTTACTACCAAACTCACCCCCAATATCTCTAATGAAAAACTACCATCAAATCCTCTTCAGGTTGTAGAGATCCAGCCACCCAACGTGTCACAACCCATGACAGTATCAGTGAATTTATCCCCCAAATCAAAAGCATGTACTTCAGAAACAAAACAAAATGACAGTGGCGAAATAAACCTGGCTTTTGCCAATGGATCTGGAATGAGTGAGAGCCGAAGACAGGCCCTCATTGATTTCTTTCTCAACAGCTGGATGGACTAATATGAATATTAACAGCTGGATGGACAAACAAGAATATTCACATTTGTATGGACTAACAAACATGTAAGCAGCTGAATTGCCTAACATGAGTTATAACTAGCTGATTTACTGAATTTATATTTTAAGTAAGATAAACTTCCATGGATATTAAAAGTTGCAGGAAATTATATGAATATTAGTTGGATCTATAGTTTCTTCAAAGAAAAAGGCATTTATTGTCATTTTGTATTTTAAATCTTAAATATGCCTATAATATTTTTTAGTTTAAATGCTTGTCTCAACAAATGTAATAATTTTAAATACATCATTAATCTTGATCTCATCAATCTATTTAAGCGATGTATAACCATACGTTCAGTTTTTAAAATGATCTTAAAATATATGCCAAAAGGAATCAAGTTGGGGCTCATAAAGATAACAGACACCAAATGATTGTCGCATCCTTGTGTGACTTAGAATACATGAGATTTTGTAAACATTGCTCAACTTCACAATTTTTTGTTTATTGCGTGTGATTTTATTTGCTGTTTTTTTTCTTCCCTTTAAATTTTTTTAATGATAAATTATAATTACTGAATCAATAAGTTTCAAAATACCTACTATAAATATGTTTTTTCTTATTATTGAATTACATTTAATTTTTTTTTCTTCCATTTTCCTTTATTCATATGAAATTTCTTTATTTTGATTTACTGATTTTGTTTTTAATATTAGAATATGTCATAGTTGATTTTAATAACATAAATAAGTGATTCACATTTACTTTATGTATGATTTCTGAATTTGTAAACTTTGTAATGAAATAATGTGTGTCATGTTTTTAAAAAAAATTAATTACTGAGAAATAGCATTACACTTGTGAAACAATGTCAAATATTGTCATGTAAATAGTTTTAAATAATTTGATTAAAATTAATTATCTTCATTTAATTTCTTTGTCTCTTAAGAATATTTCATTGAAAACCACACTAAAGCTAAATAACTTTTAATACCTTCCTAGTTAAGAAATATTTCACAGCAGGAACAGCAATGTAGTGTAATTGTTGGAAATAAGTTAGATCTTTGGGCATCATGCAATGAAATATGGTGATGAAGGAAACTTAAGTGTTAATATATCATGGTGTTATAATTTATACTAAAAAACATTCAGTAGCATTTCATTTTATAATTTGTTAACTTGTTAGATACCTTTTCACCTATTCAGTGCTAATACACACAATTATATTTTTCAAATACTCCAATATCTTCAAATTTGTTACCTAAGATCACAACGCAAGAGTACACTAGGCAGATAGTCACTGATAAGCAACGTCTTTGCTATCAAACAACTCTTTTCCGAATACTCAAAAGAAATTAGAAAAACCTTACACTTTTACGAAATTTTTAACACATACATTTTACAAGTCTTCTAAATATCTGTAATAAATATTAACTTAAATATTGATACATAATTTATTATTTATAAAATACCTCAAAGCATTAACAAGAAACAAAAGACAGGTGGTATTTATTTCACTTTGCAATTCAAAAGGAAAGCTGCAACTTAAGATGACAATAAAATGTATCAAGCTTGTTTTGAAGCACCAAAATACATAAAATAGTAAAGCTAGTTACCCTATTTAAAAAAAATAGACGACCATTAGGAAATTAACCAAATAGCTGTTAAATCCCCACACACACATACACAGAGACACAAACTTACATTAAACTTCAATTATGAAATAAAAAAAAAAGATTGTTGATGTTGGAATAATCAGTATGACTGAGTAACATACTATTAATAAGATTTCCTCTTTATACGTCTTTATTAATGAATTTTATATAATTATTCGATATATCATAAATTACGTAAACATAATTAAATGCCATCATCAGGCATGTGTGCCTCTAATTGTAATTATAAAAAATATCTCCTTAAATTAAAATATAAGAATAAGTTTTTTTTTTAAAATTACATTATTTGTAACTATTTTAAGCACTATAAAACACATTCCGCAATGTGGAGAAGAGCAGAAATTTAACATACGACGAATCCTATATCCATATCAAAAAATGAGAGATGAGGACATTTATATTTCATTGTACGCTTTTCGATAAACAGGCCATTAGGCTTTAAGCAATTATTAAAATTATTAAAGTGTGTTCATTGCAATGTTAAAGAATTTCCGCCAATATAGCCCCACCCTTCTTTTTCGAACAACTCTTTCTTAAATACCAATAACAAATGTATTGTGTTGGAGAGAGGTCTGAAATTGACACAAGTAGAGACTTCTAGATTCCAGATATTCCTCAAAATATGTAATTGAGTAGGCCAGTAGGTTATGGCCCAGCTATGTGTGAGGCTAAAAAAAACCAATGAAACTCATGGTATGAGACATTTCAGAGCTGGTACAATATAAATCTCCGACTTGAAAGTAGATCTTTTCTTTGTGCTCTGACTTGTCCCATACAAGCGCACCATAATCTCTCAAAGCGCTGTATACAAGTGAGACACCGCAGTAACATGTAACAAATATAAAGACGGCACAACATCACAGGTGTCTCTGTCCATTCCAGCTTGGGGTCATTTCTATGATGCTTGGTTACTCTCATTGATCTATTCGTCTCATATTTCATGAGGATGTGTAGTACCTTAATTTATCACTATTTCCAGCAATTTAAATATCTTTTTTGATATTGTAGCATAATCATATTTTTATAGATTCCATTCATAATCATTTTTTTTTTAATTTAAAAAAAAATCGATTAAAAAAGGCCGGTGTTGCAAAATAAATCCTCCCCCATACAGAGTCTCACCCCGGAGATTCCATTTTAAAACAAAGTCTCTCCCGGAGAAAATATTTTACTCCCAATTAAAATAAATCCTCCCCTACCCTGTAAAATAATGTCTCCCCCAAAATAAATTCGCCCCCATCACACTTTCGTTATTAAACAAAAAAATCATTCAAAGACATAAGAATATAGAATACTTACTTTTGTATCTCTGTAATAATTATAGCTGTTTACTATAATACTATATATGAAAGTGGTTTAGATATACAGAGATTTGAGGGGATGAGGACCATAACGTTTGACACTTCTCAGGGGCGTAACATAATTTGAAAAATTGCTTAATTACTTGATATTTTTCCTGCTGTACAATTTGACGCACATGGAATTTTTGGTGTATAAGGGCAATAGTTTTGTTTCATAAAGCAAGGATTTAGCCTTTGAAGGTATGAGTTTTTGTAGTTATAAACGGCCAAGTCACATAAAACGCTGGGTTTTCAGACTCCTTAGTTGAAGTCGGGGAAAGGGGGTGGGAGTGACCCAATTAAGTAAAGGCACGGGGGGGGGGACAAAAATCAGGCTACCCAACTGGTCTGGTTAACCTATAACCCAATTATACAGTGTTTTTTTTTTTTTTTTAAAACTCTGTGAATGCAGTGTGTTGAGAGAAGCAGGGGTGAGGCTTAAATAGAGGGGTGGTGCTGGTGGTGCTGAAGCACTGGGTGACACTATAACAAGGGGTGACATTCCTGTTAATGTGGCACTGGAAGAATCGGAGGAGTTTTATTGGTTTTGTCGTGATGGGGTGACATTTGGGCTTATAGCAGTGGGTTACGGAAACGTATTGACGCTTCTGGGGAGACAGCTTCACTAATAATATATAAATAATATTTTATTCCTTTAATAACTTTACTGAGACGTTTTTTCACTATCAAACTATCAAATTTAAAAATCAAATAATTTACTTAACATTAGCTTCTGGTTTTTAAATTAAAATATTTTTCAACACTGATTTAAATATGCTAAAATAATAATGTGTCAGATTATTTCTATGACTATAAACAAAAAAATAACACTCAACTGATTATAACAACACAACCTTAACTACAATCATTAACATTTCATCACAATAACTATTATTGCAAAGTGTATCTTTCAATTATAATAAAAAGAAATAATAAACATACATGCACACATACATAGATATATGCATGCATGCATATATGCATACATTCATCCATGCATCAATGTATAGATACATACATACTTATATACATATACATACATACATTAATACGTACAAACATAAACATATGTACACACAATACATACATAAAAATACGTACATACACAAACTTATCCATATATACAAACATTTATATGGATATAAAAATTATTTTAAACGTTGCAGACGCTCCTTCTGTACAGGATCTTATTGCGTCATAAATTCGGCCTAATTCGACAGGCCGATAGACCCATAAAACATACATATTTATAATTGCTCCGGTTCTGGCAAATCCGGAATCCCTTCATGTTCACAAATCCGTCTCCACCCTGGGTTCGGCCATATTTCACCATATAAATCCTGTCAAATCCATGTATTGATATATATATATATATATATATGTGTGTGTGTGTGTGTTTGTGTGTGTGTGTGTGTGTGTGTGTGTTTGTGAAAATAATACTATTTTACTTACATTAACATACATTAAAACTTTAAATTTAAACTTATTATTTCAAATAATTCATTGTCGGACATTAAATAATAGCAGGCACTAACTTAAATAATTTTAAAACAAATAAATAAAATAGCCTACAAACAAATACGTACAAAAATGTGAAGTAAGTGAAAAGCTTACAAAATGATTAGGGAAAGTTTTAAACGTATTAACGTTCCACGTTCCCTTTGTCTAAGTTTGACTGTTCTATCTTTGGGAAACAAGATGACAATTATTTCAGTTTAAACGTGTAAACTAATTTTTGTGTGTCTAAATTTTAGCATGTGCCGTGTTTCTTGAGACGGCTACACAAAAAATTAATACCATTTTAAAGCATTTTTTCTATTTTTTAAAAGTAAACTTTAACTATTTTTTAAAAAAAATTTATAAACCTTGGCTACTTGGATTTGCTAATATTTTTGTTGCAGTTAATGTAATAAACTGTACGGGTAGAAGACTAGTGATATTTCTTAATTATTATAATGCACACATAGAAATACCAACTTTCTTTTTAATCCTAACTCTTGTTACAAACGTAAAGAAAGACTTCGATGCAACGTTTTAGTATTAATTAATCATCTGTATATTTCAGTTCATTTGTCTGTTATTCTTTTTATTAAGTCTAGGCAATTAACCAACTCTAAATATGTGTCTTTACGGGCATGCACCCTCTTAACCCATAAATAGCTACGCCCCTGACTAAGCTTATGATTGTTGAATTCCCAATAATCAAACACAAATGCATGTTTAACAAATACAAATTATGTTGTAAGTCATAAAGTTTAATAAAACAATTATTTATAATTTCAAATAATTAAGGGGAGGATTTATTTTAACAGGGGAGACTTCATTTTAAAACAATTTCTCCGGGGGCGAAATTTTAATCTGGGCCGGTAGCTCGTGGTGTCACACCTTCACAACTGATGGGACCTCCATAAATAACGTCACATCAGGTTGCCACTTTTTACCCCACCCTCACCCCGTAATAGTTTATCAAAACTTAGACCCCCACCCATTTTTTCCACTTTGACTCCACAAAGTCGTGACACTGCCCACAACCCCAAAAAAGCCTCATTCTCTAAATAAAGATGGGCATGTTTCAATTATTGTACTTTCAATCTATAATCATTCCACGCATGAAGCCATTAAAAACGTCAGTAAATAAATTGTCAGAAATTGTCACAAATGGGTGACACCATCCCTCCATGGAGAATGAAAGGGGGTGGGCTGAGCTGGCTAAAGCCAGGGGAAACAATGATTTTAATAATAGTATATTCTCTGATAAATATGGGCAAATGTTTGTATGAATCATTGAAAATGCCTTGGAAAGTCCAGGCAATTCATAGTGAGGAATGTAAGGTAGCTAATTATGTGCCGTTCACAGCTTATTCCTTTGAGTTGTTTGGGAAAAATGCAGCAGGTTTACCTGTCAGATTTGTTTTTCCTTCTGCAAAATCTTTATACCTGGCTTGTTTCATCCACTCATCATTGACAGGTAACACATGGAATTGATACCTATTAACAAAGCCTTGTATGACACAAGATGGTCAGCCCGACATGAAACTGAATCTTTTATTAAAGCATATTATACCATGAAAATATTACAGCACTTAAAGAATTAGCAAATAACAAAAATAAGCCACGAGACTGAAGGCTTCAAGCTGGGGGATTTGGGAAGGAACTTGAACACATGGAAGTTGCAATTTTATTTGAAATTTTGGAAACAATATTAGAAAGATTTCAAAAAATGAATGTATCTCTTGAACAACCGAGAATATTTTTAAATTCAGCCATGAATTTGAAGTTTAATTTCTCATTGAGTTTGTTAAAAGACAGCATGCGTAATTTAATTCCTATCAACTTAAAAGTAATGACAAATCGTTGAAGAAAAGTGTATAGACAATCTTGAATACTATCAAAAGAAGAAAGTGTCCGTTTTATAAAGGGACATAACAAAAATGGTATTTCTGGTAATCATTGACAAACTTTCTTGGTTAAATAAAATCGCACTTCGTATCCTCTCTCTATCAAACTTAAGAAGAGAGCAATCATTTATAATTTGAAAAAAATATAAAAGAACCAGCAAAAAACAAGTTCTCACTATAAATCCTTTATAGCCGAGACATGTTTCTTCTTCTTCTGCGATCTCAAAATCTTGTTGAAGTAGGATTCAGATCACAGACCCTATATCCGTGATAAATTGCGCTGTGGCTGTCAATTGGCTCAGCTCAACATACCGTTGATCATGGAGGGTACTTGCTTTGGGCCAAATGGCCGCCAGGGTATGAGGTTACAATGGGCAGTTTTCCGCGTTTTCTGCGGCTGTTCCGCAGGGGCACATATCGGTTTCTCCTATTCGGCGTTTCCGGAACAAGTGCTGCCTAAGTTCGTTGTGGCCCGTCCTTTGCCGGAATATGATGTTTTGAAATTGGCGGGGGAGTTAAAAGAATGCATCGCCTTCTGGATTGTTGACTTTCAGCTCGGACCATCTTTCTGCTTCACTGCTTTTGAGAAACCCCTTTATTTCTATATATACGAGATATGACTAGAAGGATGCTCATTATTACACACAGGGCAAAACAATCCGGAAATACAAAACTCTATTTTTGTCTCGAATCATTTTTAATACGAGCAAAATACCCGTGCTAGGCTACGGGGTAGCACAATAAGAACAACTTTAATTGGTTTTTGGTCTCAAATTCTCCTTAAAAATGATTGTAAACGCATCTGGAAATTAGGGTAGTGATCAATCGAACCCTTTCTTAATAAAAGCAAAGATATATGTGTCGAGAAAAAAATATTAATTTAAATATTACCCATCAAATTAGGTATTTCTGCTTTAATATAGCATCATCATTATGATCCGTGGCTCTACAGCCGATGTAGGGCCCTGGCATGCTCCACCACATCCTTCCAGCTACAGCCCATTTAGGGCCCTGGCCTGCTCAACCACATCCTTCCATTCAGATCGATTGATGGCTTTCTTTCACCATGCTCGAACCTTCTAAAAACGCATGCTATATACTCTACCAGAATAACAAATGTCATTAGCAGTTACAA
Source organism: Radix auricularia (assembly GCA_002072015.1). Lineage (NCBI taxonomy): Eukaryota > Metazoa > Mollusca > Gastropoda > Lymnaeidae > Radix > Radix auricularia. The sequence goes on along the minus strand of MUZC01004706.1, from coordinate 895,207 downwards.
AAAAATAACGGACAAGGCTCACTTTCTTTTCACGTGAATGAAAACATGAAAACAATATTTTTCTACATGTTTCCTTTGCTTCTTAGAAATAGCTCGCTGAACACCTCTTTCATTTATAGACTAAGCATGAAATTAGTTCAAGGCGAATAGGATATTTTTAACCATATAATATGTGTGAATATTGTGGCTTGGGGGAGAGTGGAAAAAATGGTTTATTTGTTTTAAAGGCACATGTTCCTTTAACGTGAGTAAAAACATGAGAACAGTGCTGCTTTTTAAGAAAATGGTGATAATTTGATCTCTTTATAAATTTTATGTCAATCATTTTATATTCCCGCACATTTTTTCTAATAGTAACAATTCACTTAATATCACTTAATATCAATCTTTATTCCCGTTGTATACTATTCATCTAATAAACTCAAAACAGCTTGGCACAAAATGAGTTGTTGTCGGTGTGTTTTTTTGACATAACACACACTTTCTTATGCTAGATCCTATTTATATGTCGTAATACCCGTGATATTTCTTTACACTTGATATATATACACTTCAAAGAACAGTTTTTACCTGAAGCGTATGTCATACAACCGCAATGTTCGAGAAATGTACCCAATTTTTTAAAATGGATGCTTCATCATTCGTTAGGCCTTAGAGTAAAATATATGTGTTAAGATTGCTTTTTTATGGGAAAAGCTCTCCAAAACTTTATTTCTATTTCTAGGCTAAGCATGGCCTAAGTCAAATGAATAGGATTTTTTTTTATTTGCGTTAGATATTAATTATGTGAATATTGATGCTAAATTAAGGTTGGCCTATGTATGAGTTAATTTGTTTTAAAGGAAAACCTTAAATAGCAAGACTCCGGGCGATTCGATCCCGGACAGTTCCACCACGGGACTTTTCGGCCCTAGGGTGTTTCGACACCTAACTTTTCAACCCTTGCGTTTCTAAACTGAGATGCGTTATTTTATTACTATTATTATTTTTAATTAATGTTTAATATATTATGAATTAGAAATTGAAAACAGAATTTCAACTCCTATCCCAAACACACTTAAAAAGTACCTACACTTAAAAAGTACCTAAGTTAAATTATGTTTTAAAGATGTATATATTTAAGTGCCTCAAAGATTTTCGCTGTGCTAACAAAAATAAATGATTTTTTAAAAAAAATGTCGATAAACTGAACAATGATGAATTATTTTTATACCAAAAACTAAATTATAAAAAGTATATATACAAAAAATAATAAAACATTTCTACGGTGTAGATAGAAAGGGGTCAAAACGTCCGGGGTCTAATCACCCTAGGGTCGAAACGTCCTGTGGTCGAAATGTCCTGGGGACGAAACGTCCTGGGGACGAAACGTCATGTGGTCGAACTGTCCGGGATCCAAATTATCCGTAAATCTTACTATTTATATATTTTTAAAAGGTATTTAATGTTTTTATTAGCCTGCATAAAGTTCACAGATTTATCAAAAAGTCATACCAGCTTGCAATATCTTTTTCCGAAAATATATTACAATAAAGAAGACAATTTTGAGACCTAAAATCAAACAAATATGAGTGGTTTAATAAGTTAAATACTGGTTGTCATGTGAGAGGCGCAACATTAGCAGACATAGAAATAACCAAATCATACGCACATAGCCCATCCTTCCCCCCGACACCCACACCCACACACACACACACATACACACACACACACACACACACACACACACACACAAACCCATAATATTGCATTACTCTAGCAATAAGTCTTTTTTAACGTAATCTTTTTCATTCATCTACAAATTAATCCACAACATCCAATCCTTTACAGTTTATGCATGGCGTTTATTTAGGACAAAATAGATTTAATTTAATTGAGCTGTTTAATACTTATGTGCTGTCGAGATGGGATGACCTCTACGTGGTTCGACAGACGAGTAAGGTCGTGGTGTACATTGCGACCTGAAACCGACAAACCCCAGGCTTGGATAGCCGAAGTCCATTGTTAGGCGCTAGGTGCTAGTCATATATGATTACAGTCGCTGTACGGATCTTAGGCAAAGCATTTGGATGCAATGCCGATGATGAAAACCAAAGTACCCGTTGAGGGTCGGGTTACTCCGAAGCGACCGTTTCGTCCCCCTCATTTAACTAGCAACGCTGTTGAGCGGTGCCGGTTTAGGGCCAGGAGCGCCTGTACGGAATAGCAAAATGTACCGCTAGGAAACGCTATTGGTCGCCAGTTCTGAGGAAACATTCCGGTGGGGGTTAAACCCTAGTTAGGTCAGTGATGATTCCCACGCTTTGCGGCGATCTAAACAAAAATACTCGTAAGCTTTGCCGTGGTGGCGCCAAAGTAATACTATGTTGATAGCGAGTCACTGTAGGAAAATTCCACACCACTTTAGTGGGAGGCGTTTTCGGCCCAGTGCCCTGGACGCCCAGGCGGCCGCTTGTAGCAGCGACCGCTCCGGGGGGGGGGGCTTCTCAGCCCTTACACCCCTTAGGGGGCCAGAGGGCTGAGGGGGTTTTCCGGGAAGCCTCATGAAGAGCGCAGGCTCGGGACTGCTGATTTCTTCCACATGTAGGATTTCAATACCATAGTGATTTGGATGCGTAGGGTTGGGGAGATTTGTATTGATTGTCTATTTGTTTAAAAAAACATACATTGAATCGCAAGGTTTGGGCTTAAAATTGTACACTTTTGTTTTCTTAATCTTTGCAAAAGGGATATTATCAGTTGCTAAGAAATAGTGCCACTCAGGGTTCGGCAATATTATAAACTCATGACCCAAGAATTGAAATGCACCCTTCAAATAGTTCACAAAGTTGCCCCTCTTTATAAAAATTACAATTCCGCTATTTAACCCCACTCTTACAACAGCGCAAAAACGGTTATACACGTACAATTTTATTATTTAAAATCCCTGAACGTTTACTTTATATACGAATTTCCTTAATGTCAGTTTATAATGAAATCGATCCAAAACACTTACTTGTATTAAGTAAGCACCTAAGAGAAATACATCTTCGTCCTAACAGATATTTGCAATCGTTTTTATGATAAATCAATTGTTAAATGCTTCAAAAGCCGTTCCGTATTAATTTTTCTATTAAGATATTACATTTTCTGTAATTTTGACTTGTTATAAGCCCGTATAAAATTTGCCTCCATTCGATTTACTACGTAGATGTATTCAAATGTAAAATTGATATTTCGTCTGCAATAAAATAATTTCTTCACATTTATTTATATAGTTATTTAATTGTGACTAAGAGAAATTAGTTCGAACCATCTTCGTGTGATTTTATTATTGTAAAATACAATTTAAAATTTTTAGAAATGTTCCGTTTTCTTTAAAAAAAAAATATGCGCCAATCAGCCTCAATTGCTTAACAGGATAAAAAACGCGGTAGACCCTCTACTGCGGGACCAACAAGCTGGTTTTCGCACCAACAGATCCTGCACTGACCAAATAGCGACACTGCGTATCATTCTCGAGCAGTCACTAGAGTGGAACTCACCACTCTATATCAACTTTGTTGACTACGAAAAAGCCTTCGACAGTGTGGACAGGCAAACCATGTGGAGATTGCTAAGGCACTATGGGGTGCCACAGAAGATTACGCATATCATCAGAAACATGTATGAAGGGATAAACTGCCGAGTTGTCCATGGTCAGCAGGTGACAGATGCTTTCCAGGTGAAGACTGGTGTGAGACAAGGTTGCTTGCTGTCACCCTTTCTGTTTCTATTAGCCATTGACTGGGTGATAAAAACATCTACACAGCAGAAAAGGAATGGCATCCAATGGACCTTGTGGGATCAACTTGATGATCTAGACTTTGCTGATGACCTTGCCCTTCTTGCACATACCCAACAACAGATGCAGGAGAAAACAAACATTGTCGCAGCCACTTCTGCTAGCATAGGTCTCAACATACACAAAGGGAAGAGTAAAATCCTCAAGGTTAATGCCACCAGTACATCACCCATCATGCTTGAAGGAGAAGCCCTTCAGGAGGTGGAGAGTTTTGTTTACCTTGGCAGCATGGTGGATAAACAAGGTGGTACAGATGCCGACGTCAAAATAAGGATCGGAAAAGCAAGAGCAGCCTTCCAGCAACTCAAGAATGTTTGGGTCGCCAACAACTTAGGCAGCAAGTTAAAAGTAAGGATTTTTAACGCTATGGTGAAACCAGTGCTGCTATATGGAGCTGAGACATGGAGAACAACGGCTGTAAACCTGACCAGAATCCAGACCTTCATTAACAATTGTCTAAGAAGGATTCTCAGAATTCACTGGCCGGACAAAATCAGCAACCAGGAACTGTGGCAGCGGACTAAACAGAAGCCCATTGAGGAAGAGATTCTTCAAAAGCGGTGGAGGTGGATCGGTCATACACTAAGGAAACCTGCTTCTAATACAACAAGACAAGCCCTGAAATGGAACCCACAGGGTAAACGGAAAAGAGGCCGCCCAAGAAACACCTGGTGCCAAGAATTGAAGGCAGACATCAAGAGGATTGGCCATGAATGGAAGATCCTGGAGAAAATGGCCCAGGATAGAGATGCCTGGAGAGCTCTTGTAGGTGGCCTATGTCCTAGGAGGAAGTGCAGAAGCCGGCGATGATCGGTTGATGTCCCTCATGGACGAGAAGGCTCAACAACAACAACAATCAGCCTCAATCTTACCCAATTTTATATTATAACTATACATATTGAAATTTCAATAACGACTATAAGTTATTTTCACTGTTTATTTTCCATTTTGGCAATTCATGCGATTAATCGTCCAAATAATTCGCAAGGGCTCATTTCTTCTAAAATGAAACATAAAGTAAAAAATCCTCTCTATAAAAAATGATTGGAGATTTATCTTCTCACTAACAGGTTTTCAAGTCCCATTTAATGACTTCCTGTTATCCTTTATTCAAGCACCCATGCAGATCGCATCGGCAGAAACTTGTGTTCATAAAATTAACGGAATTTTTCATAATCCAGTGCATAATTTTAACTATACATAAATTATTACCTGATAACATCTTTTCAATATTTTATTTCACTTTTAGCAATGTATGAAATAAATTGTTATTTCACAACTAATACAATCACACACACACAGTCGCACAAACACACACATATGAACACACTCGCTCACATGCTTATTCACACAATCGGATTATCAACATAAAAAGTAACATCAAATAAATTAATTTAATAAAAGCTTCATGACGCCACGTCATTTTTGACAGCGCGCAAAACCACACCCTCAGTTAATCTTGAAACCAAAATCATTATGTTTTTATGTCTCTATTTTCAATTTTAAAAAAGTAATCCACAGTTGCGGAGCATATGGACTTCGCACACACACACACACACACACACACTGACGAACGCGCTTCGGCGTTTTATATAATTAATAATATATAATGCGCACCGAGAGTGAGTATTTTTTAAAAATATTGACACCATAATGCGACAGGAAATGTTGTTGAACATAATACGTATCACAACACTTTATATGTAAAAAAAGAACATGATATAAAAAGATTTTTAAAAATAATTTAAAATTTCATTAATTCAATTTAGATACATGCTTTTTATTAACGGAATGAGTCTGCCTGCAAAGTTTCAGCTCGCCAGCTTACGAGAAATTGGATTAAAAATCGCTCCAAAGTTTGTTCGTTACGCACGCACGGTCGGTCTGTCGGTCACACTTGCTCAGACACCACAAGTTAATATAAAGAATATAATTTACAAACCCCGTTTATAAATCCTTTATATACAAGACATAAAGATGTTAATCATAATACTCAAGGCAAAACATTGCGAAAATACTAAATTCTAGTTAGACTCTATGTCTCGTAAATCGTGTTTAATATAATTCGCACTGATAGTGAATAATTTTTTTAAAAGGAGTGTCAATGCTATGCGCATCTTATTGCACGACATGAAGGGTCATTAAACATATTCCCACCACAGCACTCTATCTCAAAAAATTAACATCATATAAAGAATAACTAAAAAAAAAATTTTAATTTAAAAAATCCTATTTCTGTCCATTCGAATGATTTTAAATTTTGAGACATCATTTTTATCGTTGGCAAGAGTCTGCTTGTAAAATTTAACCTTGCTAGTCTATGAGAAAGTGGCTTAAAAAGCGATCCAAAGTTTTTTCGACAATTTCGCATGGTCGGTCGATCGCACAGGCTCAGACACCACAAGTTAATATAAAAATTTAAAAATGAGTTAGACATTGTGTAAGACAAGCAAGACTGATTTGCCCTCTCTAATGAGCATTGAAAAGGAACTATTTTAAGCTATGGCGGATAAGGGGGGGGGGCTGAGCGGGCTATAGCCAGATATCTGTCATTGATTTTGGGGCCCTATATTTTATAATAATAATTGTGAACAAATGTTTGCACCAACCCTTGAAAATATAATAAATCAAATATATTAATAAATTTTTTCTGTGAATTTGATTGCTAGTGAGACGCGATAGTCTTCATAGTCGAAAATTGATTTTAATGGCTCACTATGAGAACATATTATAGAATAATTAATGTTTATATTTTAAAATTGTACCACTTTGTAATAAGCTCTGCTGGCAGTCTGGAAGAGTTTAGGCTTGAGGTGCCAGCGGTGTTAGCATGAATTCCCAGGTGTGGAATATATATTTTTATTTTATTTTCTACACTCAATATTAATAAACCGGCAAACACTTGCAACATTTATTTCTTAAGGGGGGGGGGAGGAGTTTCATGATTAATATTTTTGATTGGGAAAGCCGTTCCCATATTATAGTAAAGACAAGCACGTTAAGGGAACCAATGGACTTTTTATATAAAGTCTTATGTCAACTGGTAGCAATCATTTTATTGAAAGGAATGGTGGCTGGATAGGGCCCCCGTTTGAAATCAGCCAGGGACCAACCTTATTGTGTTTTTTTTTTTTTAATTTAAAAACCTGTAACCGAGATTCGAACCGACACCACCAACGTAATAGGAAATGCACCACACCTAACCATTTGTCTGGAAATGCAAGAAAATATATCTTTTTAAAGATAAATCTAATCATCCAGGTATAGGAATCTTCGGGAAAAAATAATATGTTGTGCCACTTAAATAAATAAGAATGAAAAAAAAAATTCCCAATTAAATCAGTCAAGATTTTAATGGCACAAAATATTTTTTAAAATAATTTTTTTTGTATTAAAAAAACAAAGATTGCATTTCATTGTTTCAGTTGCAACGAAATTGTATCAATAGAAATGATGGTAATTAAGAATACACGTGTATTTTATAATTTTGAAATGGAATGATACCAAATATGTTTTACTTTTAAAAAAATTAAAATAAAAAGATATCTAAAGTTTTAAAATGTTGATAAATTCAGCAATAACGCATAGTCTAATATGTGATACGAATAAAGCAATGTTATCATAGCTTAAAAACGTGTCTCGCATGTGTACATTGACGAATTATCTTTAGTAGGATATAATGATTTCATATCGTTTGAATTTGGAAAAAGAAACATACATTGTTTATTCAAGTTACAATATGAAAAAGACACGTTAAATAAGTTATTATTGGGTAAACTATATCAACCCATTTTAATGATTACAGACGTGAAATTGTTACACACGTGAAGTCATGTGCCACCCATAGGTTTTGTTCACTTTTATCCGACTGTTTTTGGAGAATCTATGTGCTTTAAGGTTATTATTTCTAGACACACACAAGAAAATAAATTAAATATCGACATTTAAGTTATAGAATTTAAATCAATCAGTTGTAGTGTGTATCAATTATGTTAACTTCAGCCCCGTGGACAGAATGAGAGGGTTAGTGATTTGGGACGGGTATTATGTAATTGTAGTATAGGAGGAGGATTTTTATTGTAGGTTCTGAAATGCGTCTTTATTATTTTGATTAAGTAATTTAATAGCGGGTCTTATTGACAAAATAACCAGCAGAGTTTAATAATCTTTACGTGGCACTGAGGTAACTGGTATGCACAAACGGTCCAGGCAAATAATGACATCAAATAAAGGTGTTAATTAAGTTTCGAGTAATTTAAAGGGTTAATGGATTAAAGAAATTTTCCACTCGTTTTTGTAACTCTGCAAATTCATCAGAAGAGCCTTCATCATTTTCTGTCTTTGATTTAGACTCCATTACTGCAATTAGCCTAACACGCTTTTCCTTCGGTTTGTTAAGTATATAGGCGAAGTTTATAACCATGGTAGGCAAACTTTATCAACATTTTTAACATTCCCGTCAGTCAACAGTTTAAAACCGAACTGTTCGTGTAATCGCCAAGAATTTTACTATTTATCGGCCACTTTTTTTATAAATTGGAAATTTTGGTTAATTTTTGACTTTATATAATTTGTTAGTTATGGGTCGATAAATCGTTAAAAATTATTTAATGGTTAAAATTTTAAAACAATTAATCGAGAAATTAATCTTTAATTTTCGCAGACCCTGTAAAAATATATACTTATAATTTGTCGCACAATAACGAAATTTATAGGATGTTAACACGATTCTAAATTAGCGGCATACATTTGAAAGGAGAAACTACAATACGTGTACGCGTGGTACGCCATGAAAAACCCAGTAATGAAAGGAATGTTATAATCAGTCTCCCTACCAAGGACGCGTTGACATCCGTGACGTCCTACCGCCTTATCTAGGACCTGAAGTGACACCTATGCCTATGTGCTTCTTCCGCAAAGAAAACATGTTTGAGAGTGTCTTAAAGTTTAAGCGCGTACCCAGAAGTGATAAAATTTAATTCATTGACATGGAACATTGCGGTAATAACTGTCCCCATTAATATACATGTAATAAAACATTCAGTAAAGAAGACTCAATGGCTAATTATCGTTGTACGAACCCAAGATGTCGGCCGGAAAGTTGGTCGCGTCCAGGACTGTACGGTTGCTATGTTGTAGTTATCTCCCTTTGTTGTTGTATTTTTTCGGTTGTCTCCCTCACTTGAAATTTGAAATAAATAATAAAATAACTACGGGGTGGGGTTTGCTGAGGGTACCCCAACCCCAAAATAAAAAAATCGGGGGAGGGGTCTACAGGGAGGGGGGAGCCTACCCTTTGAATTATTAGATACGAATAATCGAATACGAAACAGCGGACATAGCGAGTGATGCAATAATCAATAAGCGCGCGATTTTGAAGCCTCGCTCTTTTTCCGATTTGCAACCGTAGCGCAAACATCGCATAGGACATTTATTAGTGATTTGCTAAATGGAAGAAGCTTTTTAAAGTTTTTTACTAGGAATATTTCGAAATGATATAAGTCAAGAATTATTTATAACGTGTATTTTTCGTTATTTTCTTCCATTGCACGGCCCATTTCATTTTCAGCAATTTCCCCTCAGTTGGGACTTTCGATCCGCCAGCCATCTTTGTGACTTGCATAGCAACGAAAAATGTCGGCCGGAAAAGACCTCATTTCGGCCTGATCCGTACAACGGTAATTTACCGAGTCAATAATGATATAAAATATATCTTTTTAAGGACTTTAAACAATTTTGTCTAGTTTTTTTTTATGTTCAGCATTGTTTAAGAGTATTTGATGACATTTTAATGTCCCCATCTTCTAAACTTTTTATTTGGGTCTTAAGATATTTGTATATATGATAACAGATCACCTGTCCTTAAAATATTTAAATACGTTGAACAGAAACATATTAAACAAGATACAACCCGCAGCTTACTCCACAGATTCGCTCATAGATGGCGCAAAATTGTGGGAAATTCGGAATGGGGAGAGGTGGGTGTTGCAGAATTTAAGACTTATTGTTTTTCTCGAGACATGCGCACTGTGGTTGTTGTTACTTGCTCCCCCTCTCACCCTCATACATTGCCAACCAGGGACTGTGATTGGTTCACAAATAGCAAGAGCCATTCATCATTCTTATTGGGACTTTACTTGTTCTTGTCATGGTGAATTGTATGTTTAGATTGTTTTGAATGTCGATCTGTGATTGGTCTTTTGATAACCAAAGCGTTTTTTGCCGAACGTGGAGAACATAGCACTGAGCACGGCCCACTAGTCGCTTGACCAGAACGATCAATGAGGCACGCACCGTGAGACTCCACTGGACACCGTGCGCGACAGTTTGAATAGATCCCTGATTAGTCCGATTTGTTGACATTAGAGCGCCGAGTTGACACCTATGATCTTCTCCCGCATAGAAACAATTTTAGAGACAGTTTCACCTTTTCGCTACAAAGGGAAGTAAAGTTCTATCATGGGCCACGTAACAGAGGGAGGAATTATATTGGGGCTCGTAAATTAACTGTGAGGTAATGTTGATTAAAAAAAAAAATCAAATCAGTCTTGAATTTACTGAAATTAAAAAAAAAATATGCGTTTTAATAAAATAAAAAGGCATTTAATTTTGAAACAAAGCTAAACTGTCGTCTTTCGCCTGCTTACACCACAACGGTATACCTTGCTAACCTATAGTTGTTATTATCCTAGGTGTACACTGCGGCTAAAATATGAGTCGATTTCACTATATTTAGGCTAAAAGTGTGTGATTCCTATGCTAATACCTAACATTAGTCCATATAGTTAATGTGTTTATGCAGTGTTCATGATTACATAATTTTTAAGATAACAATGTCAGAAAACATGATTGGTCCCCATTTAAGGATGATTATTGAAAACTTTAAAAAAAAATAACCTTTTTTCATTTCCAGGCAAATGGTAAGGCGTAGTGTATTTTCGGTTACGTTGGTGGTGTCAGGTTCGAATCTTGTTTGCGAGTTTATTATTTTTTTAAAACCACCTTGAGTGTCCTCGTAAACAATGTTTTATACTACGGGGCCATCAAAGTTTAAATGACCCACCCCCCCCCCACGCCCTCAAAGCCTGTCAACGAGAATCGGTAAAAGTTTGTTCTTATATACGGAAAGGTCTAGTGTGCAAACTTACACTTTATTATAATGTATGTGCTATCATTGTGAGGTGAATAAATGGAGCACACGGTACAAGTGTTAAAAAATTCATACTCCACTGTACAGACCAAATAAAATATGACATGAATGTTCACAACTTCTATTTATTCGACTGTAAACTGTTACGTCAATGACTGCTCGATGTAGTTTGAGATTTTTGGAGTGTGTCACCTTCCAATAGGCTTGTAGCCCCGCCCACTATTTATTTGACCAGAACAACCCATGAGAAATACGCCGTACTTTTCCCATGCTCCGCTGGACACGACTTACGACCGTTTGAATATGCCCCTGATTAGCCGGCTTTGTTGACATTAAGGCACCGAGATGACACCTATGATCTTCTACCGTCTCACCCAAAACTGAGCTCACGTTTTGTTTACTTACACAGAGACTACATTCTTGGATAACATCTCTATGTTCGGCTAAAGGCGGATAATGGTACAAAAAATAAATCCGGTGGCGGGAACTTTTGTTTCGCAAAACAGTCAAATAGAGATTAACGTCTATAAAACTTATGCTTTACCGTGTCATAAAAATACATTGTTTCATCTCATTTGAATTATAATTTTTTAAAAATAAAATATGTTTAAAGCGTGTGTGATGCTATTGTTGCAAGGATTAAAATATGTAATTCATTTTTTTAAAAAAAAGTGTACTTTTCAAAGATTTTTAAAAGAACCTTCTGTATACTTTAAAATAAATATTCTTTTCCAACGAACGTTCAAAAGGAAACAATTACAATTAAAAAAAATTGAAGTAAAATATTTCCCTTTAGGCTATTTGTTTAAATAATTCTATTTATTTATTTTCATACGGACAAATGATGTAGCAAGAAATACACACCCACCTACACGTGGATGTAATTAGATGTCTATAATACTAATATATTCCAAATGTCGTCACCGTGATCACATATATTGTCTATTGTATTACACCTCTTATGTTGTGCCTCCTTATCTTAGGACTTAAACCATTGTAGAGATAATGGACATTAAAGTGTCATCGCAGGCTCTAATAACACACCTCATTAGACTTTATATAATATTTAGATTTTTAAAAACTTTCTTACACTTTAAATTTCTTTTTTAAAATTTAATATCCTGGCTGACCTTAAAAATTCTTTAAAAAATCCTTTCTTAAGATATATAAATCTTTACCTATATTTCCTCAATGTTCCATGTCGCTGGATTTATTTTAAATAATTTTGGGCAAGTGATTGTTACCGAACTTAGCGACGGTCTCTAAAATGTTCACTATGTAGAAGAAGATCATAGGTGTTACCTCAGGTACTAGATAAGGCGGTGGGACATCACAGGTGATAACACATTATGGGTCGGGTGACTGAGCTAAGTTTAAAAGCCTTTATATTAACTTGTGGTGTCTGAGTCCTTGCTTGCTTGCTTGCCGAAAAAATTTAGGATCAATTTATAAAACTTCCTCGTAAGCTAGTGAGCTGAATTTTTGCAGGCAGACTGGTGGCGATGATAAAAAATGATGCATGCAAATGTCAGATCGATCAAATTTACTGTAATTGAATTAGTGACGTGGTGCGTTTTATGTTTCACAACCTTTCGTATCTCGCATTACGGTTCGCATTATATTGACACTTCTTTAAAAAAAAATCAAGATCGATTTGCATTATATTAATCACGTTTTACGAGATTTACTAGAATTTTGGATTTTCGGATTG
>MUZC01004706.1:845202-867448 GCA_002072015.1 Radix auricularia | reverse complement strand
TATCCTTCTGGGTGGTTGACTTTCAGTTCGAACCATCTTTCTTCTTCACTGGTTTTGAGAAACTCCTTTTTTCTATATATACGAGACATGACCATAAGGATTCTCATTATAACACGCACGTAAAAACAATCCCAAAATATAAAACTATATTTTTGTCTCGAAACATTTTTAATATAATGCGCACCGATCGTGAATATATTTAAAATGTATTGACAATATAATATGCACCTCATTGCGTGACAGGAAATATTGTTTAACATTATACGCACCACAACACTTTATATCAAAAAATTAACATGATATAAAAAGTTAAATAAAATAATATAAAAATTCAATAATTTAGTTATTGTCCATTCGATCGATCTGAAATTTTGAGACATGATTTTTATCAACGGTATGAGTCTGCCTGAAAAATTTCAGCTAGCTAGCTTACGAGAAATTGAGTAAAAAAGCGATCTAAAGTTTTTTCTTTACGCAAGCACGGTCAGTCGGTCGGTCGCACGTGCTCAGACAACACAAGTAATATATAGGATTCAATTTACAAAACCCGTAAAAAAAGTTTTTCACTCTAAATCATATATGTATATATGAGACATAATGAATGTTCATCATAATACTCAGGGCAAAACAATGCGAAAATACCAAATTCTAGTTATGTCTCGTAAATCGCATTTAATGTAATGCGCACCGATCGTGAATATATTTTTAAAAAGTAGTGCCAATGTCATGCGCACCTTATTGTGCGACATAAAAGGTTATTAAACATATTACGCACCACAGCACTCTATCTCAAAAAATTAACATGATAATTATATAGAGATAAATAAAATAAATTAATCTTTCAATAATTCAATTACTGTCCATTCGATCAATTTGAAAATTTAATACATCATTGGCATGAGCCTGCTTGCAAAATTTAAGCTCGCGAGCTAACAAAAAAGTGGCTAAAAATCGATCCATAGTTTTTTCGACAGGTTTGCACGGTCGGTCATTCGCAGGGCTCAGACACCACAAGTTAATATAAAGATTATAAAATGATTTAACATTTGTATGTGACAAGCAAGACTGATTTGCCCTCTCTAATGAGCATTGAAAAATAGCTATTTCAAGCAATGGTGGATTAAGTAAAGGGGGTCTGAGCGGGCTGTAGCCAGATGCCGCGGTGGATTTGGGGCCCCCATACTTTTTATATTTTATAATAGGTGTGTACAAATGTTTGCACCAACCTTTGAAAATATAATAAATTAAAATAAATTAATAAATCTTATCCATCAATATGATCGCTAGTGAGAAGCGATAGTCTTAATAATGGAGAAAATTGATTTGAATGGCTCACTAAGAGAACATAGTATAGAATAATGTTTATATTTTTTAAAATGTACCGCTTTTTTTCATAAGCTCTGCTGGCCGTCTGGAAGAGTTTATGCTTGAGATTCAATCGGTGTTGGGATCGAATCCCAGGAGTATATATATATACTTATATTTTATTTTTTACTCTAAATATTAATAGACCGGCAAACGCTTCAAACACTTATTTCTTAAGGGGGGGGGGGTCATGATTAATATTTTAGGTTGGGAAAGGCGTTCCCATAATACAGACTAGCATGTTCAGGGAATCAATTGACTATTTATTTACTGTCTTATGTTAGCTGCTAGCAATCATTTTATTTAAAGGAACGGTGGCTGGATATGGCCCCCGTTTGATTGCAGCCATGGGCCCCGTACCGTGTTATTCAGACCTTGATTGTGAGCTTACTTAGCTTTAATGACTTGATTTATAACTTCACAATGAGATAAATTCACAACTGAAAGTTGTTGGTTGAAATAATAATAATAAATATTTTACAACTTTTTTTATTTCAAATAGAAAAAAAAAAACTTGTTAAGTTACCTCATTAAAAAAATTAATAATCTTAAAAAAACATTGAAAATAACGGAACAACGCGTAATAATAATCTTGATGGGAGCGCGCTTGAGACCTTTAAACAGCGTAAGTCGAGATGAGAAAGGAGGAATACCTATAAACAAATATGCATGTCTATTTTCGAACGACTTTAACTAATATCAGGAAAACAAAATATTAATTTAAAGGCACTGAATTAATAATCTACTCCTTAACAAAGTAACAACAAAGAAAACGCATATTTTGAATTTTTTGGGAGAAAAGTTGTATTCCAATCCACCCAACTTTGGTGAAGGGAGTGGTGAGGTGGGATTTATCCATGCTCTCGGTGTATTTCAAAGTCGAAATGGCTTTATATCTTTTAAAACATGTCCAGCCTTTTTAACATCTCTCAGCAGATACTTTTTCTCTCTCTTTTACATTGTTTGTTTTAATGTTCCATGTGTGTTGGGACTGTTATAGTATTGCAAGTTACTGATGTTTGTTTTTTTTAATTAAAAGTTTTTGCATTTAACGTACTTGAATAATCTCTTAGTTCCTTTCTATTTGAAATAGATGTGTCTATTTTTTCTGACATGAAATCGAACAAAATTAAATATTTTAACTTTGGTGTCACCAGGGTCGGACCGCAAAGCCCCCACCCCCAAGGCGACACTTCAAGAAGTATAAAACACTAATTACCAGTAACCTCTTTGTGGTATTTAAAATTAAAATAAAATGAAAATACCCGAAACCGGGTTCGAACCTGATTACACCAACGTAACCAGAAAATGCACTACGCCTAACTATTTGTCTGGAAATGCAAAAAAAAGTCTTTTTTTTTTTTTTTAAAGATATAACTAATCATCGAGGTTTAGGAATCTTTGGGGAAAAACATTTGTTTTGTCTCTTAAATAAATAAGAAAAAATCTCAATGAAATCAGTCATGACCTATTTGTAAAAAAATTAGGGCTGCGGAAATTACCGATTAATTTTTTGGATTAATCGGTAAATTATTTTATCGATTAAAATTATTTTAATCGATAAAATAGTGATTAAAAATAGATTTTTTTAAAAAAAATTCGATTTATTAATAAATAATTAATAATTGTTTATAATATTATTTTTTTACATACAAACTTCTACGTTAAGCGAATTCAGAAAGAGTATACTTTAAAATAACCTGTTTTATAAGGACAATGATATAAAAACCATTGTTTTTAACTATTTAACAATAACAACATTTAAATTCATTTATATTATATTGATCTACTTATTTTTAAATACATCCCCTAACAATTGTACGTGTTTTAAATTTAATTAAATTAAATACTTAGGTTATGGGCATTTTTAAAAATGCAATAAAAGGGCACAGAATATGAAGGAAAATGAATTAGTGAAAAAGAGATTGTGAGGTCTTAGAAAAAATCATAGCTTTCAAACCACTTGGGATAAAAATATGATCTTTATGTTTTTACTAATCATCAAACAATTTCTATAAAGCTGTATTACTTTTATATTTATAAAAATAATTTGAAACTTTCATTCAAGTGCCTCAACTTTAATACGTTATTTAACTTGTTTTCAGTGCTAACTGTTTTAAAAATAACTTAATGGTGATTCTAATTTCCTGTTTTTATTACTTCCCATGAAATTTTCAGTCTAATGACGTCATACATCTTTATTTTTCATCATCATCATCATTTTTCCTTTTGGTTCCTTGTGGAACATAGGGCTTCTGTCAAAGCTCGCCACTGTGCACGGTCCCTTGCCAGTCGTTTCAATTCTTCCCAGCTCTTTCCAGTTCTTCCAGCCTCATCTAACATGCTCCGTCTCCATGTACGCTTGGGTCTTCCTCGCTGGCGTTTGCCCTTGGGGTTCCAATCTAAGGCCTGCCTCACCCTGCTGTTATCTTTCCGAAGGGTGTGTCCAATCCATCTCCATTTCCTTTCCATGATTTGTTGTTCTACTGTCCTTTGTCCACACCTCTCCCACAGTTTGGAGTTTTCGACCTTGTCGTACCATTTTATTTTCTGAATATTTCTATGGCATCTGTTGACAAAGGTTTGGAGTCTATTTTTGGTTGTCTCTATCGTTCGCCATAAAGTAGGACCGTTTTAACGTTGGTGTTAAAGATCTTTACTTTTGTTTTGACAGAGATATATGTAGATCTCCAGACCTGCTTCAGATTGGCAAATGCCTGTCGTGCTAGATTTATTCTTCGTTCTATGTCCTCATCAGTTCCTCGTGTTACACTAACCACACTCCCAAGATAAACAAAGTTGTTTACTTGTTCCAAGGTACAGTTCGCTACGTGTATGTCTCCATCTTGCTGGTAGTTAACTTTTAAAAATTTTGTTTTTTGAATATTGATATTAAGCCCTACTCTTTTCCCAGTCTCGCTCAATGCTGTGAGTTTGTCTTGCATGTCTTGAAGTCTGTGGTACAGAATGGCCAAGTCATCTGCAAATTCCAGGTCCTCTAGTTTTTGCATTAGGTTCCACTGGATTCCTTTTCCTGAGCTTGCATATGCTTCTTTTGTGACCCAGTTTAACACAAGAAGGAACAGAAGTGGTGAAAGGAGGCATCCTTGTTTGACTCCTGTTGTGACATGGAATTCATCTGTTAATCTACCATTATGTACTACTTGGCAAGTGAAGTTTTCGTACAGATTTTGGATGACATTTGTTATTTTATTTGGTATTCCATAGTGTCTCATTATTGACCATATAGTTTCTCTATTTATGCTATCAAAGGCCTTTTCAAAATCCACAAATGTGGTATAAAGTTGAGATTGTCATTCAATAGACTGCTCAATGACTATCCGGAGTGTTGCTATTTGGTCAATGCATGATATTCCTTTTCTGAACCAAGCTTGTTCTTCCCTCAGGAGATCATCACAGACATCTTTTATTCTGTTTAGTATTGTTCTACTAAAGACCTTGCATGGTACTGATAGGAGGGTAATTCCTCGCCATTTCTCACATTGTGACAAATCCCCATTCTTTGGAATTTTAATCAGTAAGCCCTTTTTCCATTCTGCAGGAGGGGTTTCAGTTGACCAAATTTTGTTGAAGATACTATGGAGTTGGTTAATGATTTCAGCTCCTCCTTCTTTTAGGATCTCAGGTGGTATGTTATCAACACCTGCTGCTTTCCCTATCTTCATTTGGTTAATGGCTGTCCATATTTCTTCTTTGGATATCTCTTCCATATTTATGTCAAGTATTTTTCCAGTGGTCAGATTGGGTGGGTTCAGAGGGGTCGGTCTGTTTAGCACTTCCTGGAAATATTATTTCCATCTTCTAAGCTGTTCATCTATGGAGGAGAGGACTTTGCCTTGTTTGACTTGGACTGGTACATTGTAATTAGATTTCTTGCCACTCAAGTGTTTAGTAATTTTGTATAACTGTTTTAGATATCCCTTTCCTGCTGCTTCTTCTGCTTGTTCAGCTAGCTTATTATAAAGTGTTCGTTTGTCATTTCTAAGCATTTTTGTGACCTCTTTTGAAATTGCATGGTACTCTTGTTGGGTAAGTTGTTTAGTTTTTCTTGTTTTGGCTTGATTAACTCTTTGTTTTGCATGTTTCCTATCTTCAACTCTTTGCCATGCCTCATCACTGATCCAGTGTTTTTTATTTACTGGGGCAGGTTTTAGTATTTCATTGCAAGATCCTATAATAATTTCTTTGAAGTTATCCCAGATTTTGTCTATGTTTTCTTCCCTTCCATCATCTAGTTGCAGTGCAGCAAATTGATTTTTAAGGGTTAGCTGTAGTTCGTTCCTTTCCTGTGGGTTACGGAGCTTGCCTAGGTCAAATCTAATTCGCCTGTCTGTTTTTGGCCTTTGGTTGGCTAGCTTTATTTTTTGCTTAGCTACAACCAGATAATGGTCTGATCCAATGTCTGCTCCTCTTTTTGTTTGTACGTCCTGTAATGTGCTCCTCCTGGAGCGGCATATAGTGATGTGGTCTATTTGATTCTCTGTTTTGTTGTCTGGTGAGACCCACGTTACTTTGTGGCAATTTTTGTATGGGAAGATGGTGCTTCCAATCACCAGCTCATTGAATCTGCAGAAGTTTGC
This sequence comes from Radix auricularia, assembly GCA_002072015.1. Taxonomy (NCBI): domain Eukaryota; kingdom Metazoa; phylum Mollusca; class Gastropoda; family Lymnaeidae; genus Radix; species Radix auricularia. The sequence continues at coordinate 861,482 of MUZC01004706.1, read as the reverse complement.
AAACATCTCTCCGTTTTCATTCATGTTGCCCAGTCCATGTGGGCCCTTTACCTTCTCTCTGTCTATGTTGTCGTTGCCAACTTTAGCATTCATATCGCCTATGACGACCAGTATGTCTCTTTTCGGTATTTTATCCATTATACTTTGAAGTTATTCATAGAATGTAACTTTGTCTTCCTCAGGTGCAAGGTTTGTTGGGGCATAGCACATAATGATAATGACATTTTTTAACCTGGACAGGAATTTGGCCCTGATTATTATTTCTGAAATCGGCTCCCATTCAAGGAGGCTCTTAAATGCATCTTTGCTCAGTAGGAGTGCTACTCCATTTTCATGGATGTCTTCCTCATTTTCTATTCCAGAGAAGAGCAGGATTTCACCTGATTGAAGTCTAGTTTCTCCAAATGTGTTCCACCGTACTTCACTTAGACCCAGAATTTGTAGTTTGTACCTTACCATCTCTTTGGCGACTTGAGCGCATCTGCCTGGTTCTTGTAGTGTTCTGACATTCCATGTTCCCAAGTTGAGAGGTGCCTTGTGGATGAGGTGATTTTCTTTTTTCATCGGTTTGAGTAGGGTGGTAGGCCTTGTGGGATTCTGTTGACTTTCCCCACAAGGCTTCATGAGTCTCCTTTGCGGAGCTCTACTCTCGCCTCTGACTGTATTACATGTGTTTGCTTTGCTTTCGGTTTCAGTAACAATCTTCTTTTTACATGGCTGGGTTGTTGGCCCTGCGCATAACCATCTGGGAGGGTTCCCTTTCAGCTCAATGGATAACTGCCTTATTTTTCGGGTAAGGTTCCCTAGCCTTTATGAATCCCTTCATCTTCTGCAAGGCAGCAGTTGATTTTATTTCGGAGTTTTCTCTCCTAGATGATTGCTATCCCTAGCTAACGGCCTCATCTGTCCGGGTTTAGAGTTTAAGCGCTCTATGTTCGCTTTTTGCCGTCATTTCCTTGGATTTATGGGGCATTTTTTAAAGAGTATCCTTACCAGGGGATACCCCACCCCATCCTCAACGACAACAAACCAGTTGGTCCACGGCCGCTTATTTAATATTCGCGGCTAACCCTTATATCTAAGGGTCGTTCCTCTATCCACCACCTGAGGACGCGCCTGGTAGGAGATGGTAGCTCCCCCAGGATCTTTATTTTTAGCTTAACAAAATTATCGATTAATTAATCGGTAGTTTTTCAAAAGATAACGATTAAATTTAATTTAATCGATAACAGTCCTAGAAAAAGTATTTTAAAAGTATTCTTTAAAAAAAATATCCATTCATTGTTTCATTTGAAACAAAATAGTTTCAATTCAAAAGAGGGTAATTAAGTATAGTCGCTGCGCGCGCTGAAACAGTGGGCTAAGCGGGGTGCGGCACCGTGACCAATTGTGAATGGCGTGTTTCGGTACGTGTTGGTCTTTGTCTCTCTCATGCGTCATTTTCTAAAAATAACTCAAATGTGTAGCTAAACTTTTTTTGCCAAAGATTTCTGATCACGAGGGTATAAATATTGTGTCATTTGGACCTTTCTTTCGACGAACAATTGGAGCGTATACCTTTGGTAAATGGAAACTCTTGTAAAATATTTTCTTAATTATGACTGTAGCGGGTAGATCTTGTATTGTATGGAAAGCTTTATCACTTTAGAAGCTAATGCTTTTACTTAAAACATCACTGACCCCTCTAAACAATTTAAATTAACGCCAGCCGCGTAATTTTCCATGTAATCGGAAAAATGGCGGCCATCTTAAAAAAATATTTTTTTTAAAGACAGCGAGGCTGAGTTGTTAGATTATATTCAGTTTAAAGTGCAATAGTCTACATAAATTTAACACACGTTTAAAGGATATTTGGAGATTTTTTATAGATAAAACAATGTATTTGTAAATGAAAAATATGTTTTTTCATAATATAGCTAGATCTATTGTAATGAAATACTATAATACCTAATTAATTTGTTCAAATAAGAATCTCCCCCCCCCCATAGTTTGTATTAGTTACCAAAGCCCATATTAGTTTTACTGTACTAGTACTAGGATTATTGTCATTAAATTTAGTTTTTAATTCATCTAACTTTTTTTTACGCAGCAGTTATTTTTAAGACACAGGAATTTGTTACTTTAATTCTTTAAAAAAATATTTTTTTCAGTTTTACCATTTTTTTATCTTCCTGTCACTATCGCTTGGCTTTGAATTCTCTCAATTAAAAGTGGCTGAAGTCACTCTAGTTGAATCACCTGATATTGATGTTATTGTTAAAAAAAACTCCGAAAGACTTGGATAATTTTGTGTTAAGCTTTGCAGAGGATGCAGTAACTAAACACTACAGGAATGGTTACATTGTTCATGTGCATTTTAGCAATGGAAATATTTTAACAAAGACTGCGAAAATGCTTGTTCAATATTTCCAAGAATCAGACAGCAATTATGTGATAAATAAAGCAGCTGCAAAGACCAGTTTACATAGTTTATTGAATAAGACAAACATTAATAGAAACTGGCATCTTATTGAACATTTGTTACTGCAGCCTGTTTATGTACCCCAATCAAAGAAGAGACAATTGATCCCAATATTACTCTTAGTGGTGACAACATTGAAGAGACTGTACTAAATTCACCTCCTGTTAAAAAATTAAGAAGTGACTGTGGGAAATGCCCTTCTCTCAAAGAGGAAAGCCACTCTAAATGCAAACACATTGTCGAAAGGCTGAAAGAGAAAAATATTAAGGTAAAAGAACTTTCAAAGCGATTTAATATGCGAGTTCTCAATCAGTCATTGAAAAGGAAAAGTGAAATTATAAATTAACTTAAAATTGAGAACAAAGCTTTAAAACAGGACATAGTACAAGTTAAGAATCAAACACCTAGAAGTTGTACAAGTCATGAATGTACTGCACAGATATCAAAGTTGGAGAGGGAGAAGAAAATGTTAGGGCGCCAGGTTTTGATTCTTCGTAGGCAACTGACTGTTTTGAAAGAATCTTTAAAAACAGCAAATTGTGAAAGACAAGCGGCTCTCCCTAGCATGGACAATTTTATGGAGACAGCAATTGAGGAAGCCATTGCAACAACATCCAACCATTTATCAATTCCGAACAAAAAGTGCAGAGGAAGACCAACACAGCACCTATTCGAAAGTGGATCTATAACTGCCTCTTGAACCAAGTGCCCATTGAGAGAGCTGGGGAAGTTATTGCATTCACAGTGAACGAGTTAACAGGAAAGGAGCTGTCTGACATACCAGGAACATCAACGACATCAAACACGGCGCTAGAGATCAGCATATTGTCAGACATCCAGGTGGCAGAGGTCACGTACGAGTCTGCAAACCTCACCTTTTCGTGGGACTCCACAACAATAGATGGGCAGCATTATAATGCTTGCCACATCTCCACAGGTACACAAAAACTGATAATTGAAGTGGCAGGAGTTCCTGGAGGAAAAACGGAGGATTACTTACACCAGATTGTGAACTCCCTCCAAGATCTTGCCACACTGTTTTCTCTTTACTGTAAAGAGGACCAGCATATTGTTCTTCAAAAAATTCTGCAGTATTTCAGTTCCACTCTTAGTGACAGGGCCAAGGTCAATAGCTGCGTGTCTTCTCAGTTGGGGGATATGCTAAATAAAAAGTTAGTGCAGTTAAAATGCAATCTGCATCCCCTTGAAGGATTGGCCTTTGAAGCACATAAGCAGTGCAAGATTCTCGATGATTCGTGGAATCTTTCTGGCCTGTCATATGGGAGCGACGGAAGTGCTGGGAATTAGATTCGCGCAATTTCTAAGCTCAGGTACATTTTATCAATATCTGTTACACATAGCTAATTTTTATGTTAGATATAGTTATATAGTTCATAAAATAATTAGTTTCAAAGGTGAACTGAGGCTAATGAAGAACTTAGCATTTCTTTTCTATTTTCCCCACAGGCATAAGATGTCATCTGGGGATCCTGCAGGGCTGAATGCATTCATGGAGAGGGAAAATTTAAAACCAGGAATCCTTCTTCGCTATGTAGGCAATAGGCTACACATTTTGTTTCACCTGGCTGGGGTAATTTTTTAAATCAAGGAATCACTGGCCCAGTACGTGAAAAAGTATTGTATGTCAACAAAGTTAATGACAGCCCTTATGAGTGACATCTGGAACACTGACATTTAGAGTCTTAGTTAAATAAATAGTACACTTTTTTATTATAAAATAGAATAGAAAAGTACAATGATATGAGCTACTATATTTTTTTAAAAATTCTTGAATTTTTTTGTTCTTATGTCTCTTTGGAAAACGTTTGACTGGACCCTGGATGACTCAGTTCTACAAAAATTCAATGGGCCTAAAGCATTTGGAGATGGTGAGTATATTAATTTTGCCTACTTAAAGTTTGAACTTAAACATCTTGCATTTTATCTTTAAAAAGTTTTTGTATAGCCACTTGATTATGGAATTGTTTTTAGCCTTTACTTTATTTTGTATAATGTTTAATGAACAGATACCATACATGAGGACGTGCCTAGCCAGCCTGGAGGAGATAAACAAAAACCCTGGACTGATACTGACGAGAGAGGAGGACGTGTTTAATCTACCCATAGACGGGGATAATGTGCTACTTGACTTGAGGAGCCAAATCTACCAACCATGTCCACAATTTTTTGAGACAGTTTCTATTCTGTCTTTAGGATTTGTATCAGTCCTTAACAGACAACTTGAGTCTTATCTTGTTGGGGAACTGGCTATTCCATCAGCAGAATTAATGGCCCTGACCTCATCAGCCCCTGTTCCACAATGTTCATAGTGAGAGGGTTTTAGGGATGGTTTATGCACAATTTAAAAGAGCCCCTAATGCTTCAACTGGGTTTATCGATGCCAAGGTTAAGGGAATGGTTAACAAAACTTTGGATTGGTTATTGGCTAAACCTATTTTAGAGCAAGAGGGTCTCATTAAGTTTGCTATTGGAGAAGCCAGTAAATCTAGGATTATTTTAAAGGGTCGGGATAATCATATTAAGATAGCACGTCAGATAGCGGTGGGACAGAAAGGAGCAGGGAGAAAGGAATAAGTTAGAGAAGAGAGTTAGACCTTTATTAGAATCTGATAGAGGGTTGAATGATGTAATTTTTGATGGACTATGTGAGAACGTTTAGGAAAAGCTGTCCATGCTACTCTCTGGTAGAACAGACTGCTTTCCCATGAAGATTAGGCATACATGGGATGTTGATGGGGAGGAAGAAGAGATTTTTGGAGATCTGGTTGGGTTTGTCAGGAAATCTGGGAAGCTATTTTGAAAATTCGTATTTTCTGACATAGATCATGAAGAAATTACATTATCTCATTTAGTTGAAGATGTTATCATGGGTGACTTTCATTTTATTTAAATTTTTTTTTTTTTTTTATTTCTTTCATTTTCAGGTTGACAAGGACACAATACACCATATTCTGCTAGACTATTACTGGGGATGGCCATCCTGCCTTGGACACAAGAGCTCAATGTTTAAAATGTTTTAATTTGAATGTTACAGTAAAAAAAAATTCTTAATAGTATTTTTATAATTATGCATAGTTATAAAATCGCTATTGTTTAATTATCAGCAAACTTGTCTTATTTAACTAACAGTTGTATTGCAATTGGATTCTTGATGTTACAAATTTAAAAGTAAATTGTCGGCAGAGTTCCATTTGCGATCATTGCTTTTTAAAAAAAAATATACACTTTTTTTGATATGCTTTTTATGTGTTCCTTTATTGGCATTAATTTCAACTGTGAATTATCTGATTGCACTGAAAGTTTCATAGCAAAATCTTTTTTAGTTTTAAAATTATACATTTAAATGTAAATTGTCGGCAGAGTTTGATTTGCGATCTCTGCTTTTTTAAAATAATTGCGTAAAATTATCTGGTCTGCATTTAATGTATTTTTTTATTAGCATTAATTTCAGCTGTGAATTATCTTTTTGTACTGAAAAATCTACTGTTATTGCATTGTTGGTTTAAAATTTATGCTGTATTGTATTAAAACAGAAGTTACATACTTTGTCGCTAATGACCCCTGTACATATATAGTCATGTAAATAAAAATATATTTAATTATTTCACAACTACAGTGTTGTTTTTTGTATAAGTATGGGTAATTAATGTATCCACCAAATTGCATGGTTCTATCTTCATTATTTAATAAGTTATGAACAAAATAGCGTGGGAAGAGCTAAAATTGGATCACAGTGCATAGAATTAATTCATCCGGCATCCTTCCGTCTCGCGAGACGATGGTGCATCACCGTTGGGTTGGGTTGCATTTCCTCGAGTGACTGTGCAGTCCTATCCTTGAGTGACAGTCTTTGCCGCAGTTTTTACACACGAGTTATGTGCTTCCAAATGTTTTGGCCTTTCTCCTAGCTCTTCTGTCTGCAGCCTCCTCCATTCTTCGCTCCTCGGCTACTATGACGCCCTCTTTGACAACTGTGCGCCACGTAGATCGGTCTTCTGCCTTACACTCCCAGTCACTTGTATGCATTTTGGCTGCTTTCATGTCCCTTTGACAGACATCTTTAAATCGCAAGCGTGGGCGACCTGTTTTCCTCTTTCCTGAAGCAAGTTCACCATATAGGAGATCCTTCGGGATGCGGCCGGGGCTCATTCTTTTGACATGTCCTAGCCACCTCAGGCGTCTTTCACTAAGAATTGAGAAGATGCTTTGGGTATTGGCACGCGTTAGTACCTCACTATTAGGCACTTTTTCTTGCCATTTAATACCAAGGATGTGGCGCAAGCATCTCAAATGGAAGCTGTTAAGCTTACGCTCTTGTGATGTATAAGTGGTCCATGTCTCGCTCCCATATAGTAGTGTACTGATGACACAGGCTCGATAGACGCACAGTTTGGTTTTCTCCGTTAGCTTGGTGTTTTGCCAGACCCGCTTATTTAGTTTAGCCATTGTTGCGGCTGCCTTGCCAATTCTGCTGTTTATTTCTTCTTCAATGGACAGTGTATTGGAGACCTTGGATCCCAAGTAGGTGAAGCTGTCCACAACCTCCAAGTTTTCATTATCGATATTTATGGTAGGAGGAGGTCGAGTGTCTTGGGCCATGATGTTTGTCTTTTTCAAGCTGATTTGCAGACCAAATTCTTTGCAGGCATTGGAGAAGCTTGACACGAGTTGTTGCAAACCAGATTCTGTATGTGCTGTTAGTGCCGCATCATCCGCAAATAGTAGCTCTCGAATTAGGACATCCGTCGTTTTGGTCTTGGCTCGGAGGCGGGCAGTGTTGAAAAGTCCTCCATCAGCTCTGGTATGTAACCAGATTCCCTCACTGCTATCCTTGAATGCGTATCGAAGAAGTACAGAGAAGAATATTGCGAAGAGTGTTGGTGCGAGTACACAACCTTGTTTAACTCCACTGCTGACAGGGAAGGCCTCTGACTTAGCTCCATCGAACTGTACTGTGCCAAGCATATTTTCATGGAACTGTCTGATGATGGCAAGTAGGTGAGGGGGACATCCAATTTTTGCCAGTATTTGGAATAGCCCGTTGCGACTGACTAAGTCGAAGGCTTTTGTAAGGTCCACAAATGCAATGTATAGTGGCATCTGCTGCTCTCTGCATTTTTCCTGGAGCTGTCGTATGGAGAACACCATGTCTATGGTAGACCGACCGGACCGGAAACCACACTCAGATTCTGGATAGACGCGGGATGCTAGGCTTTGTAAACGTTTTAGTATAACGCGGGCAAAGGTCTTTCCTACAGTACTAAGGAGTGAAATGCCGCGATAATTATTGCAATCACTCCTATCACCTTTGTTTTTATATAGTGTCACTATATTTGCATCCTTTAGGTCTTGGGGGATGTAGCCCTGTTCCCAGCAGAGGGACAGAATCTCGTGCAATGGTTGGAGTAAAGCTGTCTTGCCACTCTTTAGAACCTCTGGTGGTATTCCATCATTCCCAGGCGCTTTTCCACAAGCTAGACTGTCAATTGCTTTGCTCAGCTCTTCCTGTGTGGGCACGACATCAAGTTCTTCCATAGAATTAATTACAAAGGTAAATAAGGAGGAAAATTAATTCACTAAAAATATCGTAACTTTCCTCCTATAAGAGATAGAAGAATGATTTAGGTGTCATTGAAGAGCTGAAAGCAAGCTCTTTCCAATGATATGCTATATATTTATGTAGGTTAAATTTAAATTTTGAGATGGAGTGCCTTTTGTGGAGTGTATTTTATAATTTTGAAATGGAATGATACCAAATGTTTTAGTTAAAAATAAAAATAAATTTTTAAAAAAATCAATAAATTTAAAAAAAGTTTTAAAATGTTGATAAACTCAGCAATAACTCATTAGAATATGTGATACGAATAAAACAATGTAAGCATAGCTTAAAAATGTATCTCGCACGTGTACTTTGACGAATTATCCTAAGTAGGATATGATGTTTTCATATTGTTTGAATTTCGAAAAAGAAAAATACTTTGTGGATACAAGTGGCAATGGGAAAAAGACACGTTTAATTGGTTTTTCATTGGTCGTCTATATCAATCCATTTTAATGATTACACACGCGATATTGTTAGACATGTGAAGTCATGTGCCACCCCTAGATGTTGCTCACTTTCATACGACAGTTGTTAGAGAATCTAAGTGCTGTAAGGTTATTGTTTCTAGACACACACACGAAAAAAATATATATACCTACATTTAAGGTTTATTATTTAAATCAATCAGTTGTAGTGTGTGTCAATCACGTTAATTCTAGGCATGTGGACAGAAGGAGAGGGTTGGTGACTTGGGACGGATCTTATGTAATTGGACCCTAGTAGGAGGGATGGTTTTCATTGTCGGTTCTGGAATGCGTCATAATTTTTTCGATTAAGTAATTTAAGAGTGGGTCTAATAGACATTATAACCAGCCGAGCTGAACAATCATTCACAGGGAATTGAGGTATCTGGTATGCACAAACAGTCTTGGAAAATAATAATGACAAATCGGGTATGGGTTTTCATTAACTTTCCAGCAATGTAAAGGGTTAATGGATTCAGGAAGTTTTTCGCTTCATTTTGTAACGCTGTAATTCATCAGAAGAGCTGTCATCATTTTCTGTCTTTGATTTAGACTCCATTACTACCATTACCTTAACACGCTTTTCCTTTTGTTTGATACGTGATAAGTATATAGGCGAAGTGTTATAACGATGGTAGGCAAACTTTATAAAAAAAGTATTAACTTTCCCGTCATTCAACAGTTTAAAACCAAACTGTTTGTGTAATCGTCAAGAAAATTACTGTTTTACCGGCCGCTACTCTCATAATTTGTAAATTTTGGGTTAATTTTTGACTTCATATAATTTTTAGTTGAAAATTAATCGTTAAAAATAATTTAATCCTTAAAATTTTAAAACTATTAATCGAGAAATTAATCGTTAATTTTCACAGCCCTTGTAAAAAATAAAGAAAGAAATTTAATGGAAGTTAACACAAATCTAAATTAGCAGCATACATTTCAAAGGAGGAATCACAATACGTGTATGCATGGAATGCGCATGAAAAGCACAGTAATGAAGGGAATTTTATTATCAGTCTTCCTACCAAGAACGAGTTTGACGTCCTACCACCTTATCTAGTGCCTGAAGTGACCCCTATGTTCTTTTTTTCCATAGAAAACATGTTTCGTGAGTGTCTTAAAGTTTAATATGTATCCAGAAGTGATAAAATTTAATTTATTGACATGGAACATTGGGGTAATAAAGGTTCCCATTAAAATCCATCTAGCTAAACATTCAGTAAAGAAGAGTCAATAATAATATGAAATATATATATATTTTTTAAATGACTTAAAAAATATTTTGACTTCATTTGTTTACTAAAAGAGTATTAGATGAAATTTTAATATCCTCATCTGCTAAAATTTGTATATGATAACAGATCATCTGTCCTTAAAGTAAAAAAAAACAAAACATTTTATAATTTTTTCTAACAAATGTGTCGCTTGTCTTTTGTATTTAAATCTTCTATTTGACAGTTTTTCTTTTGGACAAACATTTTATTGTAAAGGATACGGAATCGTCTTTAGGAAATGTATACTGCCTTTTTTTAAAAAATTAATACATATTTAAATACGTTGAACAAAAACATACAACTCACGGCTTGGTGGGAAATGCGGAGTGGGGAGAGATGGGTGTTGGAGAATTTAAGACTTATTGTTTGTCTTGAGACATGCGCACAGTGGTTGTTGTTACTAGCTCCCCCCCTCTCGCCCTCATACATTGCCAACCAGGGACTGTGATTGTTTTACCTTAGCAAGAGCCATTCGTCATGCTTATTGGGACATGACTTGTTCTTGTCTTGTATGTTTAGATTGTTTTGAATGTTGAGCTGTGATTGGTCTTTTGATAACCAGGCGCTTTTGACGAAGGTAGAGAACATAGCTCTGAGCACGGCCCACTAGTCGCTTGACCAGAACGACCAATGAGGCACGCACCGTGAGACTCCACTGGACACCGTGCGCGACAGTTTGAATAGATCCCTGATTAATCTATTTGTTGACATTAGAGCGCCGAGTTGATACCTATGATCTTCTACCGGCTCACCTGAACTAAGCTCACATTTTGTTTATTTAGGCAGGGTGACATTTTTAGACAACGTCTCTCCGTTCGGCTAAAGGCGCATGACGGCCAGAGGTACAAACAAATTGAACCTGTGGCAGGAACTTTTGGTTTACAAACAAACCAATTAGAGATCAAGGTCCAGAGAATTTATGCTGTACCATATCAAAGAAATACATTGTTTAATCTTATTTGAATTTATACGTTTAAAAAAAGAAACATATTTAAAGTGTTTGTCATGTTATTGTTGAAAGGATTCAAATATGTAATTAATTTTTTTTTAAAAATCCACAAAAACAATGCACTTTACAAAGATTTTTTAAAGACGCTTCTGCATACTTAAAAAGTAATATTCTTTTCCAGCGAACTTTCAAAAGGAAACAGTTACAATTAAAAAATATATAGCAAAATATTTGCCTTTAGGCTATTTGTTTGAACAATTCATTTTATTTATTTTAATACGGACAAATGATGAGGCATAAAATACACATCCATCTACAGATATATGTTATTAGATGTCTATAATACTAATATATTCCAAATGTCGCCACCGTGATCACATATATTGTCTATTGTATGACACCTCTGATGTTGTGCCGCTTTATCTTAGAAATTAGACCAATGTAGAGATAATGACAAAGTGTCATCACAGGCTTTAATTAAACACCACATTAGACTTTGAATAATATTTAGATTTTTAACTTTTTAACACTTTAAATTTCTTTTTAAAAATTTAATATCCTTGTTGACCCTTCAAATCTCTTTAAAAAATTTTCACTAGAGAAGTATAAAACTTTACCCATATTTCCTCAATGTTCTGTGTCGCTGGATTTATTTCTAATACTTTTGGGCACGTGATTGTTACCGGACTTAGCGACTATCTCTAAAATTTTCACTATGAGGAAGAAGATTATAGGTGTCACCTCAGGTACTAACTAAAGAGTGGGACATAACAGGTGATAAAAGGTTATGGGTCGGGTGACTGAGCGAAATTAAAAAAACCCTTTATATTAACTTGTGATGTCTCAGACCATGTTTGCTCGCTTGCCGAAAAAACTTAGAATCAATTTCTAACATTTCCTCGTAAGCTAGTGAGCTGAAGTTTTGCAGGCGGACTGGTGACGATGATAAAAATTATGTACGCAAATGTCAGATCGATCGAATTTACTGTAATTGAATTAGTGACGTGGTGCGTTTTATGTTTCACAACCTTTCCTATCTCGCAATACGGTTCGCATTATATTGACAATACTTTTTAAACATATCACGATCGGTTCGCATTATGTTAAACAAGTTTTAAGAGACATAACTAGAATTTTGGATTTTCGGATTGTTTTGCCGTGCGTGATATAATGAACATCCTTATAATTATGTCTCGTATATAAAAGTATATATATTCATAATTTATTTTTAAAAATGTTTTATATCTCCAGCTCACTACTGACCTATTTACATGCTCACCATATTGTGGTTCCTTTTTCCAACGTATGTTGCTAAATGAGGTTTTAAATTCCTTCAAATGTCATTGGCATTTTAAAAATAAATAGGTATAACTCACTAGAACAAATATCAAGTAGTGTGGAAATAATAAATCAGCATGATGATTGACCCTAGCTGCACGGGGTCGACCCATTGTAGATTATAACAGTTTATATTTGGCAAGCGAAGTTGGTGCAACGGGTGATGTGTTGATATGGCTCGAAGCCAGCAATGCTTCTCGCGATTAATTGCTTGTTATTTAACAGAAAACTACAGGATTCACTGTGAAAAGGATAGCATGCCCACCTGGGATAAAATGCAAAAGGAAAAAAAAATAATTTTTTTAAAAAAGTTTTTGGCGAATGCTACAAAGTGGGTCATAGCTGGTTATTTTTTTTTAGTCCCATTACCTCTTTTTATCGAAGTCGTAGAGGATTTTAATGTTTCCATTAGAATATTCTCGGGCTTAATAGACACTGGCTGCGCCCATCCCTCTCCAGGTCAGCGGAGTACTTTCTAAGCGTTAGTCATTGCACAACATTTTTATAGTGGCTTGTGAGGCTAGCACACTATTGACTTCGCTACCCAGCTGATAAATATATATATATATTTATTTTTTTTACAGAAGATATAAAAAATAAAATAAAAAAAAAAAACACTAAACGTTCCAATAATTTTTAATGCATTAGTAAGTCAAAGTTCAGACTAACTATAGCAACAGCATTAAGATCAGCAAAACAAAACGAACATAAGTGTGTACTGACATAAGGAAAAAATATACACCCTTATTAGATTAGAAGAATGCAAATATAAATAACATTGAAAGGAATTAATCAATAAAATTAATGCGCATCTGAAAACTTACAATAACACCTGCAAATAATCCTAGGGCTCTATTACACGACATCCTCCCCCGACCCACCATCATTTTGCTCTGGTATAAATGCCTCGAGATTTTATTGTTGTAGCGCTTAAAAAAAAAAAAAAAGAATCATTAAAGTGGGTTCCATCATAATATCTGAGGATGACAACCTATTCAATTTAACCCCGACCCCGAAACAAAAGCCTAAAGAAATGCCACAAGAACTATACAAGGGTATTGTTCATATAAGAGTTGTCTGGGAACATCCTTTCTTTTAAACTGATTTCTTAAATATATATTTTTTTATTAGCTTCTAGATCAGAGTTTGTTCAAGCAGCCCTCCCTTCCCCGCTTCTTATACTGCAAACAAGTCTGGACAGATCATTGAAAATATACCCCAAAAGAACTTATTAAATAGAGTATCTTAGAACATGGGTAAGATTGATAAAGACTAAATGGAAATCAACCTTAATGATAACTCTCAGGCATATATAAAAATCTTAACTTTGTGCTTTAACCTGTCCCATGGAAGCGACTCCACAATATTTCAACCATTGTACACATGTGGGCTGTTAGACAAGTTTTCAAACTTTTCTTACAGATAAATGCGCTACTACATCACATGTGTCACGTTCATTCAAACTTGTCACAGATGCGTTCACGTTCGGCAACTCTTCGTTGGTCACATTACCTGGCAATAGTAGTAGCTGAATTTATTTACACTTTCAGCTCTTACAATTTTCTTTGTTTGTCTTAAATGTTTTCATTAAATATATTTTTATAATTGTAATGTCAAATTTCAAGATATTCATGCATTCTTCATTTAAAAAATAAATAAAAATTAATTGATAAAACGTATTTGCCGCTTTAATTATGAACTGCATAAGTTTCATTTTAAAAAGTATAATTTTAAATTATTCTGTTCCTGTAAAATTAAGATTGAAATTTCAAATTGCATGGCAACATTCATCCACAACTGCTTATTTTTTCCGATAATTACCTGCCCCTTGTTTAAACTTTATTACACCTGACCATGTACTTGCACCCGAACATCGAATCAGTCTCCAAATATACCTTCTACGCTGGCGAAGATCATAGGTGTCACCTGCGAGCTCTAATGTCAACAAATCCGACTAATCAGGGGTCTATTCAAACTGTCGCGCGCCGTGTCCAGTGAAGCAGGAAGGAAGGGACGGCGCGTGCCGCTTTGGTCGTTCGGGTCAAGCGGTTAGTGGGCGGTGCTACATGTCTAGGTGACAGCTTACCACACTATAAAGGTTGCAAACTTTAATGTTACATTCCACTTGTTACTTGTTACCACTCCGCTTGAGTTTCGAGATACAGCTTATCATATCTCTCTTGTCTATTGTAGACTAGATTTATACGACGTGGATTACTGACTGTGATTCGAGATTTTATAACATTGTGTCTATCATTTACTGTGAAATTTTCTTACTTCTAATTCTCCGTTGCATTGAGAGCAATGGATGTGCCATCAACTTCAGGTACTTTCGTACCAACATCACCAAAGGACTTGGTTACCGTCAAGTCAGATGGACCCAGTGGAAATCTCCCCAAAAATAAACGGAAGAGAACTTTGTCAGTTGAAAATACTGAGAACACTGAAGACAGGCCAAAAGGAAAACGTGTGAGGAAAAGTCGGTCTAACAAAGACACACACCTGACAGCAGAAGAAGCTGAGGAGAGAAGGAAGCGAGTCAATGAACAGGTAGGTGATATTTTTTTAAAAATACCTGTTAACTGTTTTTTTTTACTGATTTGAATGATAAATTTATTTAGGCTTAAAAGGCATAAAACATTTATTTACGTCTATTGAAATCTGTTTTAACTACAGTAAATCGAAGGCAAAACACAAATTTAGGAATAGAATTAGTCATTTTATTAATTATTAGCTGGGCGTGGATTCATTTCTTTAATTATTTTTATGATTATAGTGTATAGTGCCAATAATTCCGATATACTTTAAATAAAACTACGTGTAAAGTGTTGCTTGTATGTTCACGGTATCGTTTAACACATTTTGTAGTAAAATAATTTTTATAACAACTTTAACATCAAACATATAACCTTCTAAAATAACCAGACACTATTGGTACAATATGATATTTGAAATGAATTTAAATGAAATTATTTTTTAATCATAAAAACGTAGTCGTCTGCATACATTTAAGCTATAAGTAAAACGTTTTCCCATTTATTTTTTTGTGCATGTGTTATGTCACTT
The DNA here is from genome assembly GCA_002072015.1 of Radix auricularia. Lineage (NCBI taxonomy): Eukaryota > Metazoa > Mollusca > Gastropoda > Lymnaeidae > Radix > Radix auricularia. The sequence goes on along the minus strand of MUZC01004706.1, from coordinate 846,307 downwards.
ATATTAACTCTTTGCCGTATAGAGATATTTAGCAAAAATTATGACATAATTTGCCTATATTTTTTATAAGCAAATAGAGAGAAGGAATAGAGCTAATATTTAAATGTCAAATATGTTTGAATTTTACCGATACTTTTCTTGGAATTTGAAAAAACAATGTCAGTTCACTTAACATAAAGAAAAATGTTTTTTCTTACAATATTGAAGGCCATACTTATATCTATTATGATTTTGACGCGAACAGAAAACTCCGACAATATTAAAACTTTATTTTCCTTAAAAATTATCATTATGTATCTTAATTAGCCTTCAATTTGTATTTTTAAAAAATTAATTTGCCTTTTTTATAAATGAAGAATTTTGGTTTGCGTCACTCACAGAGTACGATGATTTACTATTTCCTATTATTATTGAATTTAGAAATGAGTAAAATATCATCATAGATCTACTTCTCGCGACCCTTTAAAAAATCATTTTAAAAATAAAACCTAGTTGTTTGTTTTACAAAATTCTTATATGTAGAAGTAGGGCTGTCGATATTGCTGAAAAATGCTGCCCGGGTTCCCGTCCAAGTTTGAACAGGCACCTAGGTTACCTGTTCGAAACACCTTAAATTTTGCCGTCATACCTATTAGACTTAGGGGCCGTCCATAAATAACGTCACGCACCTGAGAAGAGGAGTCAACCATTTGTGACGAAGGGGAAGCTTTGTTTCAGAAATGCGATGTCATATCAAATTAATTTACTTTAAATTAAAATTGCATTTTAAATATGGGATTTTTACAATTTTTTTTCATGACGTTTTCACATGTGTTACGATGTTATAGTGGAATTAAGAACAAATAAGTAGATATCATAAATAAAAAACCCACGTTTTTATAAGTGGACTAAAGAGAAGAAAATTAATTAAAACTTATAAGTACAACTATTTTGATTTAATATGTCTTACAACGTAGGGCGGGCGCTTATGAAATTTTACTTATATGCATTTCACTCATTATCTCCCTTTTAGACCTTTTTTGGGGTTCTTTTTTAATTGTTAACTTTTATTTTTTGTACCACACATATCTTTGTGTTGTATTTATAAATTGGATTAGGATTCTAA
>MUZC01004706.1:813862-836575 GCA_002072015.1 Radix auricularia | reverse complement strand
AAAAAAAAAAAAAAAAAAAAAAAGCCGAATTCTCTAAATAAAAATGGGCATGTTGCAATCATTGTACTTTCAATATATAATCGTTACAGGCATAAAGCCATTAAAAACGTCAGTAAATAAGTTGTGAACAAACAAATGTATTTTTAGAACACCCTCCTTCTCGTCACAAATCGTGACCCCCTCCCCCTATGAAGAATGAAACAGGGCGGGCTCAGTTGGCTAAAGCCAGGGGAACAATGATTTACATTTTATTATAGTCTATAATAAAGATGGGCAAATGTTTGTATGAATCCCTGAAATGCCCTGGACAGTCAGGCGGTACTGCTGTAAATATAAATAGGAAGTATAACTGAGTCCAGGCTATTCTTTGTGAGAAATGCAGTGTTACTAATTATGTGCCGTTCACAGATTATTCCTTTAATTTGGTTGGGAAAAATGCAACAGGTTTACCTGTCGGATTTTTTTTTTCTTCTGCAAAATCTTTATACCTGGCTTGTTGCATCCACTCATCATTGACAGGTAACACGTGAAATTGATTCCTGTTAACAAAGCCTTGTGTGAAACAAAGGGCAGTGGCTATTGAGACTCTAACGTCTTAATAGCCCACAGGCTATCGAGACGCTAACGTCTTAATAGCCCACAGGCTATTTAGACGCAAACAAAATAAGCCAATGAAAAATAAATAGTCGTCCTTGACTGACGTCACGCGCCAAGTGGGGTAAGAGAGGGGGTCATGCCTTTGTGACGGTGTGTGAGAGGGTGTTAAATATGATGTCGCATGTAAATGCGCAACTTTAAATAAAACTTCTACAAAAGTATTTGATAGCTTGCTATTTCTTTAAGGACAGTTTCAGTTGCCAAAAAAAATTTTTTTTAAATATTAAGAAAATGATAATAATAAAAAATCAGAACGCCACTTCTATAAAAGGTAGAAAGACAAAACAAATGTTGTTCGTGATAAATGGTATATTATTTAAGCATATCAAACTGCATTTACATTTTCTGTCAAAATTCTTAGTATAAGCCACACCACAATCAATTTGCGGGACCATCCATAAGGCAGCAGGGGGAGGGGGGCGTCTTCGAAAAATGTCATTTTGCGTATGAATGGATGCGTACGGGTAGGGGGGAGTGTCTCCACTAAACGCGTACTTACGCACAACAAATGTAATTTGCATAATACTAAGCCTAGTAACGTAAACCGCGCAGACTCTAACGGCATTTTAACTGACTGATTGAGTCAAGACTATTAAGACGCCTTTGGGCTATTAAGACGTTAGCGTCTCAATAACCACTGCCGAAACAAAGTGGTCAGCCCGACATGAAGCTGTAAGGACTATTAATAATAAGCCACGAGACTGTTGGCTTGAAGCAGGAGTATTTCGGTTGGAACTTGAACAACTGGAAGTCGCAATTTTATTTGAAATTTGGGAAACAATATTAGAAAGATTTCAGAAAATGAATGTATCTCTTCAAGAACCAAGAATATCTTTGAATTCAGCCATGAATTTGAATTTTCTCACTGAGTTTGTTAAAAGACAGCGTTCTTAATTCGATTCCTATACAGACAGAAATAAGGACAAGTCGTGGAAAAAAGTGAATAAACAATCTGCAATACTACGAAAGTAGAAAGTGTACGTTTTATAAGGGGACATCACTTTAATGGTATTTCTGATAATAATTGACAAACTTTCTTAATTAGGCGCACATAAAGATACCCAAGAGAAATTTGGCTTTGTTACAAACCTAACTGAGCTCAGCAGTAACGCCATCCGATGGGAAGCAGCCAAGTTAATGGAAGAATAATCGATTTCGAAGACTGCTTACCTTCAGAACTTAAAAATTGTATTGTGTCAGCCCAAGGCTCCGGGTAAGGAAAAGAAATAGTTTAATGCGTAACTCAACACACGTGCACAGAGCTAAAAAAAATTTGCTTTTGAATGAGCTAAATTTTACACAGTTCTTTACACAGATAAATCACACTTCGTATCTATCTCTCTATTATAACATCAAACTTATGAAGAGACAAATAATTTATAAGTTGAAAAGTATATACTAAAATAACACTTTAACAAACAAGTTTTTCACTATAAATCCTTTATAGACGAGACATTTTTCTTCTTGTTCGGCGTTCTCAAAACCTTTTTGAAGTAGGATTTAGATCACAAGCCCTATATCCGTGATGTATTGCGCTGTGGCCTTCAAGTGGTTCAGTCCACCATACAGTTTATCATTGACGGTAGTTTCCTGGGTCAAATGGCCTTCCGGGTATTGAGGTACAGAGGGCAATTTTGCAGCACATTTTCCGCGTTCTCTGCAGCTGTTCCACAGGGGCACATTTCGGTTTTTCCAATTCGAAGTTTGCGGAACAAGTGCTGCCTAAGTTCGTTGTGGCCCGTCCTTAGCCTGAATATGATGTTTTGAAATTGGCGAGGGAGTTTAAAGAATGCATCGGCTTTTGGATGGTTGACTTTTAGTTCGGACCATCTTTTTGCTTCACTGCTTTTGATATACTCCTTTATTTATCTATTTACACGAGACATAAATATAAGGATGCTCATTATAACACGCAGGGCAAAACAATCCCAAAATACAAAGCTCTATTTTTGTCTCGAAACATTTTTAATATAATGCGTACCGATCGTGAATATATTTTTAAAATGTATTGACAATATAATGCGCACTTTATTATGCGATAGGAAATGTTGTTGAACATAATACGCTCAACAAGACTATATATCAAAAAATTAACATGATATCAAAAGATAAATAAAATAATTTTAAAATTCATTAATTCAATTAATGTCCATACGATGGATCTGAAATTTTTATACATGCTTTTTATGAACTGCATGAGTCTGCCTGTAAAATTTCAGCTCGCCAGCTTACGAGAAATTGGGTTAAAAATCGATCCAAAGTTTTGTCGTCACACACGCATGGTAGGACGGGCGCTAGCACGAGCTCAGACACCACAAGTTAATATAAAGAATTTAATTTACAAAAACCCGCTTACAAATCCTTTATATACGATACATATGGATGTTCATAACAATACTCAAGGCAAAACAATGCGAAATAACAAAATTCTAGTTATGTCTCGTAAAACGTGTTTAATATAATACGCACCGATCGTGAATATATTTTTTAAAAAGTACTGTCAATGTAATGCGTACCTTATTGCGTGACATGAAAGGTTATTGAAAATATTACGCACCACAACACTCTATCTTAAAAAATTAACATGATATAAAGAGATAAATTTAATAATTCCAAAAAAAAAAATAATTCAATTACTGTCCACTCGATCAATTTCAAATTTTGATATATTATTTACATCATTGGCATGAGTCTGCCTGCAAAATTTAAGCTCGCTAGCTTACTAGAAAGTGGCTTAAAAAACGAACCAAATTTTTTTCGACAAGTTAGCACGGTCGGTCGGTCGGTCTGTCGGTCGCACGGCTCAGACAACACAAGTTAATATAAAGATTTAAAAATGAGTTAGAATTTGTATGGGACAAGAAAGACTGATATGTCCGCTCTAATGGGCATTGAAAAGGAAATATTTTTAGTTATGGCGTATTGAGTGGCCACATGCCCGCGGTGGATCTGGGACCCCTATACTTTTTATATTTTATAAGTGTGTACACATGTTTAAACCAACCTTGAAAATATAATAAATAAAAAAAAAATTAATAAATCTTATCTATCATCTGATCGCTAGTGAGTCGCGATAGTCTTAATAATCAAGAAAATAGATTTGAATGGCTCACTAAGAGAACATACCATAGAATAATGTTTATATTTTTTAAAAATGTTCCTCTTTTACATAAGCTCTGTGGGCCGTCTGGAAGAGGTTGGGCTTGAGGTGCAAGCGGTGTTGGCATCGACTACCAGGGGTGGAATATAGATTTCATTTTATTTTTTACACTTAATATTTATAAACCGGCAAACACTTCAAACACTTATTTCTTCAGGGGTAGGGAGGAGTTTCATGATTAATATTTCTGATTGGGAAATCCGTTCCCATAGTACAGACAAGCACGTTAAGGGACTATTTATTTACAGTCTTATGTCAACTGGTAGCAATCATTTTATTGAAAGGAACAGTGGCTGGATAGGGCCCCCGTTTGATTTCAGCCAGGTTCCCCGTGCAGTCTTATTCCGACCCTGCTTGTGAGCTTACTTCGCTTTAATGACTTTATTTATAACTTCACAATGAGAAAAATTCGCAAAAGAAAAATGTAGGTTAAAATAATAAAATTTTAGTACTTTTTAAAAATTTTAAATAGAAAAAAAATGATTTGTTGTGTTAGCTCATAAAAAATTTAATGATCTTTAAAAAAAAATAAAAAACATTAAAAATACGGAATTACGCGTAATGTTAATCTTTATGTGAGCGCGTTTGTAACCTTTAAACAGCGAAAGTCGAGATTAGAAATAAACTATAAATAAATATGCATGTCAGGTTTTGAATGCCTTTAATTAATATCCAGAAAACAAAATATGAATTTAAAGACATTGAATTTATAATTTTCTCCTTAACAAAGTAACAACAAAGAAAACTCATCTTTTGAATTTTTTGGGAGAAAAGTTGTATTCCACCCCCCCCCCCCAACATTTAGGGAGGGAGTTGTGTGGTGGAATATATCCATACCATCTGTGTATTTCAAAGTCGAAATGGCTTTTTATTTTTTAAAATATGTCCAGCCTTTTCAAAAATCTCACTGAAGTGACTTTTTTCTCTTTTTCTTCTTTTGTTTAAATGTTCGCTGTGTGTTGGGACTTTTTGGTATTGCAAGTTACTGATATTTTTTTAATTGAAAGTTTTTGCATTAAACCTACTTGAATAATTTCTTAGATCCTTTCTAGTTGAAATAAAATGTTTTTTTGTTTGTTCTGACATGAAATCGAACACACTAACAATTTTGACTTTGGTGTGAGTCCCCTGATGGTTTCACCAAGGTCGAACCGCACCCCCCCTCCTCACGACGCCAGTACATATAGTATAAAACACTTTATACGAAAAACCTCATTGTGGTTATAAAATATAAAAAACAACCCTTAGCCGAGATTTGAACCGACTCCATCAATGTAAGCGAAAATGCACCACGCCTAGCATTTTGTCTGAAAATTTAAAGAAAAATTTGTTTTTTTTCTTTTTAAAGATATAACTAATCATTGAGGTATAGGAATCTTCGGGGAAAATATACTGTGTCAGTATAATAAATTAGAATAAATTTTTCTTTAAAAAAATCTCAATGAAATCATTCATGACTTTATGCAACAAAATATTTAAAAAGTATTCTTTGTAATTAAAAATTAAAAAAATACATTGCAGTTCATTGTTTCAGTAGCAACGAAATTGTTTCAATTAATAATAGAGTAATTAAGAATACACGTATATTTTATAATTACTGAAATGAAATGATACCCATTATACTTAAGTTTTAAAAAAAATTAAAATAAAAAAAAATCAAAAGTTTTAAAATGTTGATAAATTCAGCAATAACTCATTATATGTGATACGAATAAAACAATGTAAGCATAGCTTAAAAATGCGATTCGCATGTGTACTTTGACAAATTATCCTAAGTATGTTATGATGATTTCATATGGTTTGAATTTCGAAAAGGAAAAATACATTGTGGTTTCAAGTTACAATATGAAGAAGACACGTTCAAAAGGTAATTGATACGTAGTCTATCCCGATCAATGTTAATGATTACACACGTGAAATTGTTACACATGTGAAGTCATGTGCCAGCTATTGATGTTGCTCACTTTCATACATTTGTTGGGGAATCTATGTGCTGCAAGGTTATTGTTTCTAGACACACACAAAAAATAAATTAAATACCTACATTTAAGGTTTATTATTTAAATCAATCAGTTGTAGTGTGTATCAATCACGCTAACTCTAGGCATGTGGACAGAAGGAGAGGGTTGGTGATTTGGGACGGATCTTATGTAATTGGACCCTAGTAGGCGGGAGGATTTTCATTGTCGGTTCTGGAAAGCGTCATAATTTTTTCGATTAAGTAATTTAAGAGTGGGTCTAATAGACATTATAACCAGCCGAGCTGAACAATCATTCACAGGGAATTGAGGTATGTGGTATGCACAAACAGTCTTGGAAAATAATAATGACAAATCGGGTATGGGTTTTCATTAACTTTCCCGCAATGTAAAGGGTTAATGGATTCAGGAAGTTTTTCGCTTCATTTTGTAACGATGTAATTCATCAGAAGAGCTGTCATCATTTTCTGTCTCTGATTTAGACTCCATTACTACCATTACCTTAACACGCTTATCCTTTGGTTTGATACGTGATAAGTATATAGGCGAAGTGTTATAACGATGGTAGGCAAACTTTATAAAAAAAATTATTAACTTTCCCTTCATTCAACAGTTTAAAACCAAATTGTTCGTGTAATCGTCAGAAATTTATTGTTTACCGGCCGCTACTTTTATATTTTGTCAATTTTTGGTCAATTTTTGACTTCATATAATTTTTAGTTGAAAATTAATCGTTAAAAATAATTTAATCGTTAAAATGTTAAAACTATTAATCGATAAATTAATCGTTGATTTTTCACAGCCCTTGTAAAAAATGTATAATATGCTTTGCTGCACAATAACGAAATTTAAAGGTCGTTAACACAATTCTAAATTAGCAGCATACATTTCAAAGGAGGAATCACAATACGTGTGTGCATGGAATGCTCATGAAAAGCTCAGTAATGAAGGGAATTTTATTATCAGTCTCCCTACCAAGAACGAGTTTGACGACCTACCACCTTATCTAGGACCAGAAGTGACCCCTATTTTTTTCCCCATAGAAAACATGTTTTGTGAGTGTCTTAAAGTTTAATCGTATATCCAGAAGTGATAAAATTTAATTCATTGACAGTAATGACGGGATTTTTATTATCAGTCTCCCTAACAAAGGACGAGTTGACAACCGTGACGTCCTACCGCCTTATCTAGGACCTGAAGTGACCCCCTATGTTCTTCTTTCGTAATAGAAATCATGTTTTGTGAGTGTCTTAAAGTTTAATATGTATCCAGAAGTGATAAAATTTAATTCATTGACATGGAACATTGGGGTAATAAAGGTTCCCATTAAAATCCATCTAGCAAAACATTCAGTAAAGAAGAGTCAATAATAACATGAACTGTTCTTTTTTTTAAATGACTTAAAAAATATTTTGACTCCATTTCTTTATTAAAAGTGTATTAGATGAAATTTTAATGTTCTCATCTGCTAACCTTTTTATCTGAGTCGTAAAATATTTGAATATGATAACAGATCATCTGACCTTAAAGTAAAAAAAAAAAAAAAAATTAAAAATTTTGTCTAACAAATCTGTCACTTTTCTTTTGTATTTAAATCTTCATTTGACAGTTTTTCTTTTGGACAAAAATTTTATTTTAAAGGATACGGAATCGTCTTTAGGAAATGTATACTGCCTTTTTTAAAAATTAATAATACGTTGAACAAAAACATACAACTCACGGCTTACACCGCAGAATCGCTTGTAGATTTCGAAAAAAAAATGGTGGGAAATTTGGAGTGGGGAGAGGTGGATGTTGGAGAATTTTAAACTTATTGTTTGTCTTGAGACATGCGCACAGCGGTTGTTGTTACTAGCTCCCCCTCTCGCCCTCATACATTACCAACCAGGGACTGTGATTGGTTTACCTTAGCAAGAGCCATTCGTCATGCTCATTGGGACATGACTTGTTCTTGTCTTGTATGTTTAGATTGTTTTGAATTTTGAGCTGTGATTGGTCTTTTGATAACCAGGCGCTTTTGACGACGGTAGAGAACATAGGTCTGAGCACGGCCCACTAGTCGCTTGACCAGAACGACCAATGAGGCACGCACCGTGAGACTCCACTGGACACCGTGCGCGACAGTTTGAATAGAACCCTGATTAGTCTGATTTGATGACATTGGAGCGCCGAGTGGACACCTATGATCTTCTACCGGCTCACCTGAACTAAGCTCACATTTTGTTAATTTACGCAGGGATGACATTTTTAGACAACGTCTCTACGTTCGGCTAAAGGCGCATGATCGCCAGTGGTACAAAAAAAACAAAAAACAAAAAACGAACCAGTGGCAGGTTTACGAAAAACTAATTAGAGATCAAGGTCCAGAGAATTTATGCTGTACCGTATCAAAGAAATACATTGTTTAATCTTATTTGAATTATACGTTTAAAAAAAGAAACGTATTTAAAGCGTTTGTCATGTTATTGTTGCAAGGATTCAAATATGTAATTAATCTTTTTTAAATAAACAAAAAACAATGTACTTTTCAAAGATTTTTTAAAGACGCTTCTGCATGCTTTAAAATAAATATTCTTTTCCAGCGAACTTTCAAAAGGAAACAATTACAATTAAAAAATAAAGCAAAATAATTTCCTTTAGGCTATTTGCATGAATAATTCATTTTATTAATTTTAAATAATGAGGCATAAAATACACATCCATCTCCAGATAGATGATATTAGATTTCTATAATACTAATATATTCCAAATGTCGCCACCGTGATCACATATATTTTCTATTGCATGACACCTCTGATGTTGTACTGCCTCATCTTAGGAATTAAACCAATGTAGAGATAATGACATTAAAGGTCATCACATGCTCTAATTATACACCACATTAGACTTTGAATAATATTTAGATTTTAACTTTTTAACACTTAAAATTTCTTTTAAAAAATTTAATATCGTTTTTGACCCTTCAAATCTCTTTAAAAAATTCTTCACTAGAGATTTATAAACCTTTACCAATATTTTCTCAATGTTCCGTGTCGCTGGATTTATTTCTAATACTTTTGGGCAAGTGATTGTTACCGAACTTAGCGACGGTCTCTAAAATTTTCACTATGTAGAAGAAGATCATAGGTGTCACCTCAGGTACTAGTTAAAGCGGTGGGACATAACAGGTGATAATAGGTTATGGGTCGGGTGACTGAGCTAAGTTAAAAACCCTTTACATTAACTCGTGGTGTCTCAGCCCATGTTTGCTTGCTTGCCGAAAAAACATAGGATCAAATTTAACACTTCCTCGTAAGCTAGTGAGCTGAAGTTTTTCAGGCGGAATGGTGGCGATGATAAAAATGATGTATGCAAATGTCAGATCGATCGAATTTACTGTAATTGATATAGTGACGTGGTGCGTTTTATGTTTTACAATCTTTCCTATCTCGCAATACGGTTCGCATTATATTGACAATGCTTTTTAAACATATCACGATCGGTTCGCATTATATTAAACAAGTTTTACGAGATATAACTAGAATTTTGGATTTTCGGATTGTTTTTCCGCGCGTATAATAATGAACATCCTTATAAATTATGTCTCGTATATAAAAGTATATATATTCATAGTTTTTTTTTTATTAAATGTATTATTATTTCCCGCTCACTACTGCGCTATTTACATTCTCACCATATTGTGGTTCCACTTTCCAACGTATGCTGCTAAATGAGATTTTAGTTAACTTCCTTAAAATGTCATTGGCATTTTAAAAATACATAGGTATAACTCAGCAGAACAAAAAACAAGTTTTGTGGAAATAATAAATCAGCATGATGATTGACCCTATCTGCACGGGGTCGACCCATTGTAGATTATAACAGTTTATATATGGCAAGCGAAGTTGGTGCAACGGGTGATGTGTTGATATGGCTCGAAGCCAGCAATGCTTCTCGCGATTAGTCGCTTGTTATTTAACAGAAAACTACAGGATTCACAGAGAAGAGGATATCATGCCAAACTGGGATAAAATGCAAGAGGAAACAATAAATAATAGTTTTTTAAAAAAAAATCCAAAACGTTCCAATAATTTTCAAGGTATTAGTAAGTCCAAAGTTCAGACTAACTATATCAACAACTTTAAGATCAGCAAAACAAATCGAAAAAATTAGTGTGAACTGACGAAAGGAAAATTTATACACCCTTATTAGATTAGAAGAATGCAAATATAAATAACATTAATAGGAATTAATCAATAAAACTAATGCGCAGCTGAGAACTTACAATAACACCTACAAATAACCTTAGGGCGCTATTACCCGACATCCTCCCCCAACCAACCATCATTTTGCTCTGGTATAAATGCCTCGAGATTTTATTGTTGTAGCGCATTTTTAAAAGAAAAAAAAGAATCATTAAAGTGGGTTCAATCATAATATCTGAGAATGAGAACCTATTCAATTTAACCCCCACCCCGAAACAAAAGCCTAAAGAAATTCCACAAGAACTATACACGGGTATTGTTCATATAAGAGTTGTCTGGGAACATCCTGTCTTTTAAACTGATTTTTTAAATATATTTTTTATTAGCTTCTAGATCAGAGTTTGTTTAAAGCAGCACTCCCTTCCCCGCTTCTTATACTGAAAACAAGTCTGGACAGATCATTCAAAATATACCCCAAAAGAACATAAGAGTATCTTATAACATGGGTAAGATTTAAAAAGACTATATGTGGAAATCAACCTAAATGATAATTCTCAGGAAATATATAAAGATCTTAGCTTTGTGCTTCAACCTGTCCCATGTAAGCGATTCCACAATATTTCAAACCATTGTACACAAGTGGGTTGTGAGACGAGTTTTCAAACTTTTCACAACTGTGTTCACGTTCGGCAACTCTTCGTTGGTTACATTACCTGGCGATAGTAGTAGCTTAATTTATTGACAATTTCAACTCTTTTAATTTTCTTTGTTGGTCTTAAATGTTTTCATCAAAAATATTTGTATAATTGTATTTTCAAATTTCAAGATATACGGTACATGCATTCTTCTTTTTTAAACATTTTAAATTGATAAAAATGTATTTGCCGCTTTAATTATTAACTGCATAAGTTTAATATTAAAAAGTATAATTTAAAATTATTCTGTTCCTCTAAAATTAAGACTGAAATTTCAAATTGCCTAACATATGATATAAGCAATCTACATGACACAATTTTTTTTTCGATAATTCCCTGCCCCTTGATTAAAACTTATTACCCCTGACCAAGTACTTGTACTCGAAGATCGAATCAGTCTCCAAATATATCTTCTACGCGGGAGAAGATCGTAGGTGTCACTTTGGAGCTCTAATATAAAAAAATCCGACTAATCAGGGGTCTATTCAAACTATCGCGTGCTGTGTCCAGTGAAGCAGGTCGGAAGGGACAGCGGGTGCCGCTTTTGTCTTTCGGGTCAAGCGGTTAGTGGGCGGCGCTACATTGCTAGGCGACAGCTTACCACACTATAAAGGTTGCAAACAGTGATGTTACATTCACATACCACTCCGCTTGAGTTTTGATATACAGTTTATCTTATCATATCTCTCATGTCTTTTTTTAGACGATATTTGTACGACGTGGATTATTGACTGTGATTTGATATTTTATAACATTGTGTCTATCATTTATTGTGAAATTTTCTTACTTCTAATTCTCCGTTGCACTGTGATCAATGGATGTGCCATTAACTTCAGGTACTCTCGTACCAACATCACCAAATGACTTGGTTACCGTCAAGACAGATGGACCCAGAGGAAATCTCCCCAGAAATAAACGGAAGAGAACTTTGTCAGTTGAAAATGTTGAGAACACTGAAGACAGTCCAAAAGGAAAACGTGTGAGGAAAAGTCGGTCTAACAAAAACACGCACCTGACAGCAGGAGAAGCTGAGGAGAGAAGGAAGCGAGTCAATGTGGGACGTGGTGGTCGAGAGGTAGCGCTCTCGACTGTCATACCGATGGTCACGAGTTCGAATCCACACGAAAGTGAGGATTTGTTCTCGGGGCCTGAGGAGTCCCCGAGTCACCCAGCTCCGAATGGGTACCTAACTAGACAATAGTTAGGCGGCGGGGTAATGCGTGGAACCCTTATAGCCGTGGCCTGTGACCGCTGCATCACTTGCCAACAGATCATCTCTCATGGTCTGTGGACGCAATAATCTTCTGCATAGAAGGAGCGTCTGTATATCTAAGATAAGATAAGATAATGAACAGGTAGGTGAATTTTTTTTTAAATACCTGGTAATTTTTTTTTTTATTTTTTTTTTTTTATTTTTTATTTTTTAAACTGATTTGAATGACCATTTATTTAGGCTTAAAAGGCATGCAAAATTAATTTACATCATTTAAAATCTGTTTTAACAACTGTAAATTGAAGGCAAAACAAAATGTAAGGAAAATAATTAGTCATTTTATTTATTATTAGCTGGGCGTGGATTTATAGTCTTTAATTATTTTTACCATTATAGTGTATAGTGCCAATAATTCCGATATACTTTAAATGAAACTAAGTGTAAAGTGTTGCTCATATGTTCACAGCATCGTTTAACACATTTTGTAGTAGAATAATTTTATTAACAACTCTAACATCAAACATATAACCTTCTAAAATAACCAGACACAATTTGTACCATATGATATTTGAAATGAGTTTAAATGAAAACATTTTTTTTGAAATCATAAAAACGTAGTCGTCTACATACATTTAAGCTATAAGTAAAACTTTGTCCTATTTATTTTTTGTGCATGTGTTGTGTCACTTATATTAACACTTTGTCGTATAAAGATATTTAGCAAAAAAAATATTAACATTATTTGCCTACATTTTTATAAGCAAGTAGAAAGAAGGAATAGAGCTAATATTTAAATGTAAAATTTGTTTGAATTTTGACGATACTTTTCTTGGATTTTGAAAATGTCAGTTCCCTTAACATTTTTTTTTTTTACAAAATTGAAAGCCATACTTATATCTATTATGATTTTGACGCGAACAGAAAACCCCGACAATATTAACACTTTATTTTCCTTAAAAATTATCATTATATATCTTAATTAGCCTTCAATTTCTATTTTTATAAAATTAATTTGCCTTAGTTATAAACGAAGAATTTTGGTTTGCGTCACTCACTGAGTACGATGATTTACTATTTCCTATTATTATTGAATTTAGAAATGCGTAAAATATCATCATAGATCTACTCCTCGCGACCCTTTAAAAAATCATTTTAAAAATAAAACCTAGTTGTTGTTTTACAAAATTCTTTATATATAGAAGTAGGGCTGTCAATTTTGCTCTAAAAAGCTGCCCGGGTTCCCGTCCAAATTTGAACAGGTACCTAGGTTACCTATACGAAACACCTTAAATTTTCGCCGTCATACCTGTTAGACTTAGGGGCCGTCCATAAATAACGTCACGCACCTGAGGTCAACCAATTGTGACGAAGGGGAAGCTTTGTTTCAGAAATGTGATGTCACATCAAAATACTTTACTTTAAAAAAAAATTGCATTTTAAATATTGGATTGTTTACAAATTTTTTCATGACGTTTTCACATGTGTTACGGTGTTATAGTGCAATTAAGAACACCCCTTAAATGACAAATAAGTAGATATCATAAATAAAAAACCCACGTTTTTATAAGTGGACTAAAGAGAAGAAAATTAATTAGAACTTTTAACTACAACTACTTTGATTTAATATGTCTTAAAAAGTGCGGCGGGCGCTTATGAAATTTTACTAAAATTATATGCAATTCACTCATTATCTCACGAATAGTCCTATTTGCTTTTTTAATTGTTAACTTTTTTTTGTACCACACACCTATCTTTGTGTTGTATTTATAAATTGGATTGGGATTCTAAAGCAACCCCCCCCCCCCGACTTAAGTTGTATAAATCAAGGTATTTGAACTTATGCGTTTTAATTATTTTACTCTTTTAAGTCCACTTATAAAAAGTTGATTTAAAAAAAATATTTTACGTGTATTTATTTCCTTATATCAAACATCTGATAAGCGCCCACACAACTGTTCAATATCACGGGGATTTGGTCAAGGCCATGGAATGAGCTCCGGTGGAAAGTGTCTTCAGCAGACGAATACATACGATATATATATATTCAATGGATCTGACGTTTTGATACAGTGTATTGTCATTAGGGATGTCAATATTGTTGAAAAAGGCTGTCCGTGTAACCATCCAAAATTTGGATGGGTAAACGGTTTGCCCGTTGGAAATGTCTCTCAAAATATTCGTTATTGTGCCCGCTATTAATACCATTTGTCTTTAACTGCTTTGTTTATTGTGGAAGTGCTAATCTTGATGTAATGAGTCTACGATTAGAAAATGATAACAGAGGTGTCAATGAGCAGATCGGTGTTGAGGTTATTTTTTGAGCAGTGGGGATGTGCTAATGGTATGATGACCTAGTGGGTTATTTCTATTTTATAGCTGTAGCTGACAACTGTTTAATTAACTAAACTTTTCAGGACTTGCCCCTACGTAGTGGAGGGATCCCCCAAGAATTTATTTTTGTAATACAGTGAAGATTGTTCAATAATTGAAATATGTTTTTAAACACACCCACACACAAAAAAAAAAAAGATTGGAGACAGCAGTTATGGGAGGGGGGGGGGGGCTAAATAAAAGAAATTGGCGCGTCCCAATTGGTAATAAAGATGAGCGGTGTGTGTCAAAGTCAAGATCAATTGTCATTCCTAGTTATCACTCTGTTGTCCTATTTTGTGTCTAACTGAGTGGGCGGAAACACCCAACCATTTATTTTTGTTGTTATAATGAAAATCATTCAACGATTGAAATATTTTTTTCAAAGTATGGTTAAGATAGGAGCGGAGTCACGTGTGGGTGTGGGTTTTGGGGGATTAGATAAACAACATTGGCTGGCTCAATTGATAACAAAGATGTTCAGGGTATTTCAAAGCAAAGGTTATTTCTAACCCTTCCTAGTGAATATTAGTTATCAGCGTTGTATTCTATTTTCCTTACTGGAACAATACAAAGATAAAAAAGTGTTCTTGTTTTAAATGATTTTTGTTTATGTTTCCGTGAAAAAAGTGTATCAAAATATTTTGTAGTTTGTCGGGATAGTGTTTTATTTCCGCTCAACGCTTCTTTCTTTTTAAGCTTTTTCGTGTTAGGACGTATACACAGTATAGATCTAGATCTATACTTGAAACCTAAAGCTTCAATTTTCTGAATTATTCGCGAGCTGAGATTTAAACACAGAAGAGCCACAGCTAAAAAACTTGCGATAAATATATTGCAGTAACATTTTCACGGGTACCCGATCGCAATTTTACATCACGGGTAGTTTGCTCGGCAACGGGTACCTGGGTCCTGGGTACCTTTTCACAGACCTAATTGTCATATGTTGTAAAATATTGAGATATATTGGATCCTCATCAGTGGTTTAATTTTACGTTGCAAAATTTAAACTTTTGGGGAGACACAAAAAGACAAAGTTAACGAAAAGGAAACGAAATTAAGTTATTAAAAAAAAACGTTGTAAAAAAGGGGGCTTTGAAATATGCTCATTTTAAAAGAGAAAAATTACTTTTAAGGGGCAATACTTTTGGGACGTCACTTTTAAGGGAGTGGGTCTCAATCTAAGTGATCGGGGGAGGAATGGGAGTAAAAAAAATAAGAGAAACTCGCGTGACGTTATCTGTGGACTGCCCTTTATACTTCTTTATTTATTATGCGACTGAAAATTTGAAAAAATTGATTACATTAAAATAATATCATACTACAGTGGTATAAAAACAATAAGCAGAGAGGTTCCGATGTAATTTTATTTATGTTTTATTTTTTTTATTTTTTTGAGGTGGTGGCGCTAAATGAAATATTTTAAGATAAATGGCAGTATTCGTTTGATGACATGGCGGACTATTTCTAGTTTACAGCTGACAACTTTTGTAAATCAAGAAAACTTTTTTGGACTCGCCCTTACTGTGTGGACTTAAAACCCCACCTTTGATTTTTTTTAACCATAGTGAAAATAAGTCAGTGATAGAAATATTGTTTTAAAAAAAAAAACTATAATAGAGCAGGTTGTTGTGTCCTTTTAAGTTAGGAAGGAAGTGGAGGACACAATAAGCATGTGGTGATGGATTAGATAAAAATATTTAGATTTTCTAAACCAGTAACTCAAAATAATGCAGCGTATTTAAAAGCAAGAGCCAAGGTCATTTCTGTACATTACTGCCCTGCCTAATATTGACGTTATATTCTATTTTCCTTACTTCATCGTTTCAAAGAAACAAAATCTCTTTTTTTCCATATAAACTAATTTTTGTCATGTTCCAAGAAAAAAAGTTATTTTCAACCTTTTTAAATTTTTAAATACATTTTACATATTTTAAACGTATTTCCAAATGCATATACCAATGGAAATTTTTAATGTAATAAATAGTTTTTGTGACGAAATGTGAGCCTTAGTTTGACCACCGTTGGTCTAGACCAGGGGTTCCCAACCTTTTTTTACTCTAGAGCACATTCTAAAATATCGGTAGGGTGGCGGGCACCACCTGTTTTACATCGACAAACTCCTTCCATAACTTGTCATTTTCCCATAATTTATTTTCTTATAGTCATAACGTATTAATTAATAATAAACAAAAATGTTTCAAAATAATACAATTATTTGGCTTTTTTTTTTCAAATTGCTTACACTTACACACAGAGAAATGTATTTACAAAACGTAAAGACAGTATACAAAACACACAAATACAAAGAAAACATTTGATTAAAAAAATAAAGTCAATGTGATCTTTGGCATTGCATTTCTTTGGCCAGAGCTTCATAATTAGGAGCGTAAGACGATAATCCTGTTAGCAGACAATCATAAAGATGCTCATCGGTGAGTCGAGGTCTATATCTTGATTTTATTAAGTTCATGTTTGAAAACAATGATTCGCATAAATATGTCGAACCGAAAAATGATTCAATTTTATATGCCGCTTTTTTCAACAATGGAAACTTTTCTCTATCCACTGTATTCCAAAAGTCCTCTGACATTAAGGATTTTAGCAAAATATCATTCTTAAGGTCCAAAATTTCTAACTCTAGTTCTTCTGTCTAACCTTGAACAAAATCTGCAATACATGCGGCTATTTCATAACATTTATTTGGCAAGTAAAAGGATTGATACAGAAGGAAACTATGGGCTCAATATGTTTAAACTGCAAAAATCTCTCTTCAAACTGTTTATTTTACTCTTGAAGATGCTTAATAAATAATGTCCCATTTAATTCATTGTTACATAGCATTTTCTTCATATGTGGGAAATGCACGAGAGAATTGATCTGCAGATGTGATATCAACGAATCCAATTTACCTTTAAATGACTTTACAAAGCTTATCATTTCAGCTATGATTTTGTCTTTACCCTGCAACTCCAAATTTAAAGAATTCAATTTTTCCATGACGTCTGTGAGAAATCCCAAATCAATCAGCCAGCCAGAGTCAGCTAGTTCATCATAATTTGCCTTTCTGTCGTTTATAAATGTTCTTATTTCTTCAATTAAAATCACAAATCTTGTAAGAACCTTTCCTTTACTGAGCCAACGTACTTCAGTATGCAGAATAAGATCATGTTCTTTATCTTCAGTATCTTCTAACAGAGCCTTGAAAAGTCGGTGTTGCAAAGGAGCTGCTCGAATAGAATTGATTATTTTTGTAACTATTTTCATGACGTGTTCAAATGGCAAAATTTTACAACACAGAGCTTCCTGGTGGATAATACAATGGTAGGACATGAAGTTTGAAAATGAAGCATCCTTCATGCAGAGGCCAATAAATCCTTTGTTTTTACCCATCATTGCTGGCGCCCCATCAGTGGTTATTGCAGACAGCTTGTGCAAAGGCATATTTATTGACTTGGCGTATGTTTTGAATGTAATATAAATACCCTCACCCCTTGTCTGTCCATTCATAGGTAACAATTGTAACACATCTTCTTTTACTGTGAAGTTACTAAACACCATTCTCACCATAACTGCTGATAGTGCGGTGTCTGATATATCTGTTGACTCGTCAAATTGTAGCGAGAACCAGTCACATATTTCCAAGTCAGTTTTTAACTGAGTTTGTATGTCAGTTGAAATTGCATGTATTCTTCTTGTGACTGTGTTATTTGACAACTGTAAGTCTTGTTGCTGAGACAACGTTTGTTAGAAAATCCATCAAACAAACGATCGGCACCAGTCAAAAATAGTTCCTTAAACAACTCACCATTAATGAAAGGTTTCTTCTTTTTTGCGAGCATGTGAGATATTTTGAAAGAAGCAATAGTGGCCTTTTTTGAATTTTCCACATGTCTAGTGAAAACAGTCTGTTGTGTTTTTAGACTTGATTTTAGATTACAAATTTTTTTCTATCTTACTTCAGATTTAAGAGGAAAATTCACATTAAAAGTGCCATGATTTGTCTGAAAGTGTCGTGTAACATTATGTTTTTTTCGTCACTGCAATGCTACTATCACACAACAAACAAACGCATTTATTTTTCAAATTAACGAAACAATATGATTTCTCCCAGTCAGTGTTAAAATTATAGGTTCGTTGTCTTTTACTTGGTCCACTCATTTTAGGGCTAAAATAAAAATCAATAATAATAAAATGATTGAACTACAATGTAATATCAATATTATAGCGCAAGTGTACTCTGCATTTTAGGAATAAATATATTTTAACAAGAACTATAACTATCTCCACAATAATAATAGTTTATTAATAGATCATCGCTTATGAATACAATAAATTACGCACCTCGCTTTTAGCCTGTTATTTTACTTTTGTTATAGAAAACTCCTAATTCGTGTTTCGTCTGACAAACATGTCTCTTTATAACTGTCGCGACCCGAACAGGGCAGCAATCGCAATGACAACAACGCAGTTTCAGGCGGGGAATACTTTTTGCGCATCACTCCATGCACACGCGGAAAACACGAAGTGAGCCGATGATCGCCGAAGCAATCAGAGTTATGTGCCTTGTGATTTGGCGCCTTCGGCGTTTATCGGATCAGTTCGTGGCGTTCGTTCCATTCGTAAAATTCGTTCACTTCGGGTTTTCTGCATGTATAAGGTGTGATGTGCAAATGGCACTAGCCCTTCCAGGCAAGCGTAAATAGTGCAGTCTGGCTCGCCGCTAGACAAGTTGGGACAAGTATCGAAGATATTGAACCTTGGCAGTCAAAAAAAATTTATAAAACTCAAACAAATGAATAAAAAATAAAGCACATTTTAAAATAATGTTTATGAAGAAAATTCTGTCTCTGTCGAATAGTGAGAGGCGGGCACATAAGAATCGTTCCGCGGGCGCCATGGCGCCCGCGGGCTCAGGGTTGGGAACCTCTGGTCTAGACACATTAGTAACGTTTCAAGGGTACCAGGGTGCAATTTTAGAATGCAGGTATACGCATAATTAACCAAGACCTACATAAGAGACATAATTACAATTTTCGTATTGTTGAATGATGTGACTAGACTACATTTAAAAAAAAAATTAAAATATCATTTGATGTGTATACACATAATATATTATCATGAACACGCTTTTAATTAAGTCTCGTTAATGAACGATTTATAGTTTTTAAAAAACTTACGTTTTTACGTTTAGTTTTTACTATATTCTTTATATTAACTCGTGGCGTCTTTTAGGATTATTGATTGCCTCGAAAAATATTGGAACTATTTTGAACCATTTTCAATCAGCTGAAAATTTACAGACTCGTGACGATGAGAAAAATGATCTATCAAAATCGATGGAATGTAATGTAATTAAGTTAATGAGTTTTTATATTATCTCTATTTATCTCTATGTAACATGTTAATTTTTGTGTTAAAATGTCTCTATAATGTCGCGGTTCGTATTATATTGAACAACAATTTAATATTTTACTGGTGAGTGGTGCGGCGCGTATTATAATTGACGATACTTTATTAAAAATTTGTTCCCGATCTTTATGTGTAAATGCTAGTGAATGCTTATCTGTGTCTCGGTGCGCATAATATTAAAATCGTTTTTATAATACTTTCACGTGATGCCATGATCAAATCAAGCTCAAGTTTAACACGAAAACTAGCAGTTTATATTACAATAAATCTTGTATATCTGATAAATAAATACAATTTTGAATTGTTGGATTGTCGTGCGATGTGTATTATAATGAACATATTTTTAGATATGTTTCGTTAATAAAGGATTAGTTTTCAAAAAACTATTTTTTTTAAATGTTTTTTAAAATTTAATGTTATTTCAGGAAAGACTTCGACAGAAGCAGATTTCTGAAGCCATTGAACGTCTTAGACGACTGAATTTACCCTATAACCCCAAACTGCGCAACCACAAGAAATATTCCAACAGGTGCGTCTTCAACACTGCCGCTTTTGTTCTCGGAGGTCTAAGGAAGATGTTACTAGACAATGGAATTGATCCTAATATACACGAGTTACCTCTGAAACCAAAGAACGCTGTTTCAGGAAAACATGAGACAGTTAGTAGTGATGACACTGGCCTTCAAAATGGGCCCGTGACAGTGGATCAAATACCAGCACAAGATGTCTCTACTGCACCTACTCAGTGTTTTGAAGGAGAACAAATAATATCAAGTGACAAAACATCCACCAGCAGAGTCTACCGGAGAATCATCCGCAAAGTTCCACTGTGCACCAACATAGTGGTCGATGGCAGTAACCATCAACAGGAACCTTTCGGACACATGTATCCACAGCAAAACATGTAAGTTTATTGACAAATTAAACCAGAGCACACAATGACAGTTAGTGAAATTTTTAAGACTTGAAGTACTTCGCTTTTTTTCAATACATTAACTTGATTTTAAATAATTTAAAATACAACCCGCTTTTCCATTTTTGTAAGTTTCAATTAACCCAGAAAAACATTTGCTCATGAGCCAAATGCGCCTCTTTTGATGGCTTTGTCTGGCTCTCATTCATATTTACAATTAATTCAAAAAACTTTAATTCAGGCACATTAGATCTGCATATAAATTGCATATGACAGAATCAGCACAACAATGTTATTTTAAATAATCTAGAGATATAAATTTTGTAATTTTAATGTCAGTGTTCAATTTACTTGAATTTTGAGTTTTAAAATTATTTATTGCTTTCAGTCAATTATTTTTGAAAATATGTGGTTTTTATATCTCTCTCAGAAAAAAAAAGTTTTCTGACCAATGAATTACACTAACTGAACATTTTTAATTCATGTTGTTTTTTTCCAGGGGTGACCTAATGAGCCAGAAGATTTTAGCACAGCCTCAGTCATATGGAAACCAGTCAGTTACAGGTTTTTATTCCGTGAATCAGATAAATGCTGCAGCAAATTCACTTGGGGGATACAACAATGGACCACTCCAAGGCCCACCAACAGGACCACTGAATGGACCACTCCCAGGCCCATCTACAGGACCACATAATGGACCCCTCCCAGGCCCATCAACAGGACAACTGAATGGACAAAGTAGGATGAGTGGAAGTCCTAACTTCACCAACCAGACATCTCAACCTGTCGTTAAATCGTCTTTTCCCCCGAGTGCTGTAAACGTCAGCCCAAAGCTTACTTCAAATCTCGTTGTTAATCACATGCAAACTGCTCCCACCATGTCCAAACCCATTTCTACTCCAAACTTTACTCCAAAACTCACCCCCAACATCTCTACTGAAACACTACCATCAAACCCTTTTCACGTTGTAGAGGTCTAGCCACCCAATGTGTCACAACCCACGACACTTTCAGTGAATTTATCCCCCAAATCAACAGCATGTACTTTAGAAACAAACCAAAATGATAGTGGCGAAATAAACCTTGCTCTTGGCAATGAATCTGGAATGAGTGAGAGCCGAAGACAGGCCCTTATTGATGACTTTCTCAACAGCTGGATGGACTAATATGGATATTAACAGCTGGGTAGACTGTGATGAGATTTGTGCGGACTCTTAGACTTAGTAACCCCTAGCACTTGAACCACCCCGAGAGGAAGGGGGGGGTAACCAGCCATCGCAAAAGTTGACAGAAATGCGTGCATACTTTCCGCTACGGGGCTGAATAAAGGTAGTCCTAAGACCATTGGTCATATTATTGGACACAACCAATCGAGGATAAGGGAAATCACATGACCATCCAAAATATAAACCGTGCACAGACACCAATTCAGTCTTTTCCACTGCCCAGCCACGGGGTATTCGTCAGACAAGATCGGTCACCGTGCTATATCTAGGAAGAGCCAGCAATCGCCAGTCTAGTAAGAGTGAACTCTTATCTTATTTTATTCATGCATTATTGATTATCACTTGTATTTTATCATGGCCGATTGATATCAATCCTGTCCGATTGACATGGATTTATTACCCCACGGGACACATTGTACCGTGTTGGGACCCCTGTATATTATTCTTGCCAATAACATGTTTGCTTAAATTATAATGTGCCTACACACGCGATCTCCACCAAATAGATGGAGTAGCGTGTGTGGATGTTTATTTATATCTTTAGTTGTGTAGAATGTTTTATTAATTGCTGAACTCACGTATGAGGTGTTCGCCAAATAGGCCGACGCCCGTGACAGTAAGCATACAAAGTTAATCAAATTAGTATGTCAAAATTGTTATTCCCTTCTGGCGGCTTGCTCTGAACGGCTTGTCGTGGAAGGAGGAAAGTCATAGATCTATGGAATAGAAGATTCCCCGAGTCTTATTTCTATTTTCATAGACTGGTTCCTGGTACGCCCGAGTCAGATAGCCTACATCTGAATTCCCGGAATACGACCAGAGGTACTACACACTTGAAGCTGTCGGACCACCGTCCCCCTTCTTGTGTATGATTGCTGTAGAGAGGAGTGCTACCCTTGCCACG
>MUZC01004706.1:797256-808386 GCA_002072015.1 Radix auricularia | reverse complement strand
GACAGCAACTAGCGTCCGTGTCAGCTAGGACACTAGCAGATCTCCTAAGGCTACATCGGACCTAATCACCTGTATCTCCGTGAGTTAGGCCGATTAGCACAATCGTCACAGAGCCCTGTGCTCTGCAACCTTCCGGCAACCGGTGTTTTACGCCGTTGAGCCGATGCCGTCCTCTACGGGCGAAGTTATCTTTTGAAAGCACGAGGATAGAAGTGCCAGCGTGTACGATCGACCCAGATCGACATCGCATCCTACACCTTATTTGTCAACTCAGCTGACCGCTTCATTGTTTGTCAACTCAGCTGACCGCTTCATGTTTGTCAACACGAGAAGCACAACAGTCCGAGAGCACCGTCATCACGTCACCTGGAGACAGAACTAGGTCGCTGCGTGATACAGACACCGTAGAACATCTCAGCGCTAGGGGCGGGACTGACCTCGAGAGCTGACGTCATCCAGCACGGCGCAGCAGACCACCAGTGACCAGGGACTACACACCTTTAATTTAAGTATTATATATAAAGAAACATTGGCATAGGGCAGGCCGTAATGATGACATCTAGATAGCCTATTCACTATTTGTTTAAATAAGTTAACATAAGGGCACCTCGTTATCTGCCCAGTAATTGGTCATTGTATATATTGTAAATTAAAGATTATAATTTGTATTATACTACGGTTCTTGGTCTTAATCATTTGCGGAGATCACTGAAGCGTATCCTTGTTTGTGCAAACTAATAATAATAATAATAATACCCTAGACAACAGCCACATAACACACATTTCACCACATAGACGAACAAGAATATTCACATTTGTATGGACTAACAAGGAATAAGCAGCTGAATTGCCTAACATGAATATTAACTAGATGATTTACTGAATGAATAATACAAGTTAGATAAACTTTCATGGATACTAAAAGTGTCAGGGAATTATATGAATATTAGTTGGAGCTGTAGATTTGTCGAAGAAAAAGGCATTTATCTTTGTTTTGTATTTTAAAACTTAAATTATACCTATAATATTGTTGAGTTCAAATGCTTGTGTCAACAACTGTAAAAAATTTTAATACATCATTAATCTTGATCTCATCAATCTATTTAAGCGACCTAGAACATGCGTTCAATTTTTAAAATTATTTTTAAATGTATGCAAAAAAAACAATCAAGTGGGGCTCATAAAGATAACAGAAACCAAACGATTGCCTCACCCTTGTGTGACTTAGAATCTATGAGATGTTTTAACATTGAGTAACTTCCCAATTTATTGTTTATTTTATGTGATTTTATTTGCTCTTTTTTTCTTTTAATTTTTTTTTATGGTAAAATATAATTAACTGAATCATTAAGTTTCAAAATACATATTATAATAATTTTTTTTTCATGTTATTGAATTACATATAATTTTTCTCTTCCATTTTCCTTTATTCATAGGACATTTCTTAATTTTTATTTACTGATTTTGGTTTTAATATTATGTCATATTTGATTTTAATAATATAAAAAGTGATTCACATTTACTTTATGTATGAATTCTGAATTTTTAAACTTTGTAATGAATTAATGTGCGTCATGTTTTTTTTTAAAATTAATTACTGAGAAATAGCATTACACTTGTGAAACAATGTCAAATATTGTCATGTAAATAGTTTTAAATAATTTGATTAAAAATTAATTATCTTAATTTAATTTCTTTGTCTCTTAAGAATATTTCATTGAAAACCATACTTAAGCTAAATAACATTTAATACCCCCCTAGTTTAGAAATATTTCACAGCAGAGACGCCAATGAAATGTAATTGTTGGAAATAAGTTAGATCCTTGGGCATCATGCAATGAGAAATGGTGATGAAGGAAACTTAAGTGTTAATATATCATGGTGTTATAATTTATACTAAAAAACATTCAGTAGCATTCAGTTAACTTGTTAGATATCTTTTCACCTATTCAGTGCTAATACACACAATTATATTTTTCAAATAATCCAATTTCTTCAAATTTGTTACCTAAAATCACAACACAAGAGTACACTAGGCAGATAGTCACTGATAAGCAATGTCTTTGCTATCAAACAACTCTTTTCCGAATACTCAAAAGAAATTAAAAAAATAGAAAAACCGTACACTTTTACGAAATTTTTAACACATACATTTTATAAGTCTTCTAAATATCTGTAATAAATATTAACTTAAATATTGATACATAATTTATTATATACCTAAAAGCATTAACAAGAAACAAAAGACAGGGGGTATTTATTTCACTTTGCAATTCAAAAACATTGTTCTAAGGAAAGCTGCAACTTAAGATGACAATAAAATGTATCAAGCTTGTTTTGAAGCACCAAAACACATAAAAGAGTAAAGCTAGTTACCCAATTTAAAAAAAAATAAGTCGACCATTAGTAATTATCCAAATAGCTGTTAAATCCCCCCCCACACACACATACACAGAGACACAAACTTACATTAAACTACAATTATGAAATATAAAAAAAGATTGTTGATGTGGGAATAATCAGTATGATAGAGTAACATACTGTTAAGAAGATTTCCTCTTTATACGTCTTTATTAATGAATTTTATATAATTATTCGATATATCATAAATTATGTAAACATAATTAAAGGCCATCATCAGCAATGTATGCCTCTAATTGTAATTATAAAAAAAGATCTCCTTAAATTAAAATATCAGAATAAGTTTCTTTTAAAAATTACATTATTTGTAATTTTTTAAGCACTATAATACACATTCCGCAAAGTGGAGAAGAGCAGAAATTTAACATACGACGAATTCTATATCTATATCAAAGTTGTAAAAATGAGGATATTTAAATTTCATTGTACGCTTTTTGATAAACAGGCCATTAGGCACTAAGTAATTATTAAAATTATTAAAGTGTGTTCATTGCAATGTTAAAGAATTTCCGCTAATCTAGTCCCACACACTTCTTTTTCGAACAACTCTTTCATAAATACCAATAACAAATGCATTGTGTTGGAGAGAGGTCTGAAATTGACACAAGGAGAGACTTCTAGATTCCAGATATTTCTCAAAATATATAATTGAGTAGGCCAGTGGGCTAAGGCCCAGCTATGTGTGAGGCTAAAAAAAAGCAATGAAACTCATGGTATGAGAGATTTCAGAGCTGGTACAAAATAAATCTCCGACTTGAAAGCAGTTCTTTTCTTTGTTCTCTGACTTGTCCCATACAAGCGCGCCATAATCTCTCAAAGCGCTGTATACAAGTGACACACCAAGGTAATCTGTGCTTAAATATAAAGGCGGCACCACATCACAGGTTACTCTGTCCATTACAGCTTGTGGTCATTTCTATGATGCTTGGTTACTCTAATTGATCTATTCGTCTCATATTTCATGAGGATGTGTAGTACCGGAATTTATCACAATTTTCAGCAATTTAAATATATTTTTTGATATTGTAGCATAATCATATTTTTATAGATTCCATTCATAATCATTTTTTTTAAATTAAAAAAAATCGATTAAAAAAGGCCGGCACTACGTTTACCGTGGTGGTGTACCTAGCTAAACTAACGTATTTGGCATGTTTTCACCGCCGCGGTAATCCTTGCGATACAATGGGCTGTCGCCTAGGTCTGACACGGCTGAAAAAATGGGCATTGATGGGAAAAAACGATGAATTACTATGCGATCGCCTAAGTATAAAATGAAGCTCTTGTGCGTTGATTATTAAGGTATCCTAGAATAGATATTTAAATATATACATGACATACATGATATAGCAAATAAATATATATTATTTCCTGCTGTCTCAATGACTTACATGTCTAAAAGTTTCAGGTGCTAGTGGTTTCACCATCTTTGACTCGTCACTGACGCCATATCCCCTTCCCCCTATCTTTCGTCATTTAATGTCAATGAGGAATTCTACTATTTCTTCTCTGACGCATTTTTAAGTATGATCTGTGGAAACTGACGTCATTGTCAACAGTATCATTTCAACAAATAAATGTTGCATTAAAAATTATTTACTGCAGTGGACCTGTACAAATTATAATCTGTACGTCTAAACAATTATATTATACTTGTCAATCCAATGAAAAAAAAATGTCATATGAATATGGGCCGTCTATATATAACGTCTTGTGTTTTTTGACGAATGTTCATCCCCCCGTCACACGCTGTCACAAAAACTAAGCCCCCTCCTACTCCCAATTTTTATATTATGACATCACAATGCTTCCCCCCACGCCAAAGCCGTATTTCTATTTAAACCTGAATTTTTTTAAATTAAAAACACATTTTTCGCCCTTTACTTATAAGATAAATATTTAAATAATATGTAATTGTAGTACCTTTGAATGAATACACATTTAAAAAAAATAAAATAAATAATTGCTTTTCTTTTGGTGTGTGTGGGAAGGGGGGTATTTATCTATTTTGTTACAATTCGGGATGGGTCGTTTGGAAAACAATGTGTATAAGTGTAAGACTATATAGATGTAGAAGAGGAGTCTCTAACACAACATATATGACAGTATTGAAAGACTTGTAGAGAGGGATGCTTCATAGAAACTTTAATGAACACGTAGTCAGAGGCGTCGCTAGGGTTAATGTCATCTGGGCCGGTAGCTCGTGGTGTCACACCTTCACAACTGATAACACCGTCCGTAAATGACGTCACGTCAGGTTGCCACTTTTTACCCCACCCTCTCCCCGTAATACTTTATCAAAACCTAGACCTCTACCCCTTTTTTTCCACTATGACGCTACGAAGTCTTGACACTGCCCACCACCCCAAAAAAGCCTCATTCTCTAAATAAAAATGCGCATGTTTCAATTATTGTACTTTCAATATATATAATCATTACACGCATGAAGCCATTAAAAACGTCAGTAATTACATTGTCAGAAATTATCACAAATGGGTGACCCCCTTCCCCTATGAAGAATGAAAGGGGGTGGGCTGAGCTGGCTAAAGCCAGGGGAAACAATGATTTTAATAATATTATATTCTCTGATAAAGATTGGCAAATATTTGTATTAAATATTTGAAAATGCCTTTTAAAAAGTCACGCGGTACTGCTGTAAATATAAGTAGGAAATATAACTGAGTCCAGGCATTTCTTAGTGATGAATGCAATGTAGCTAACTATGTGCCGTTCACAACTTATTCCTTTAATTTGGTTGGGGAAAATGCAGCAGGTATACCTGTCAGATTTGTTTTGTCTTCTGCAAAATCTTTATACCTGGCTTGTTGCATCCACTCATCATTGGCAGGTAACACGTGGAATTGATACCTATTAACAAAGCCTTGTGTGACACAAGATGGTCAGCCTGACATGAAGCTGTAAAGATCTTTTATTAAAGCATGAAAATATTGCAGCACTTAAAGAATTAGCAAATAACGTAAATAAGGCTTGAAGCTGGAGGATTTGGGAAGTAACTTGAACAACTGGAAGTTGCAATTTTATTTGAAATTTTGGAAACAATATTAGAAAGATTTCAAAAAATGAATGTATCTCTTGAACAACCGAGAATATTTTTGAATTCAGCCATGAATTTGAAGTTTAATTTCTCATTGAGTTTGTTAAAAGACAGCATACTTAATTTAATTCCTATCAACTTCAAGGTAATGACAAATCGTTGAAGAAAAGTGAATAGACAATCTTGAATACTATCAAAAGAAGAAAGTGTCCGTTTTATAAAGGGACATAACCAAAATGGTATTTCTGGTAATCATTTACAAACTTTCTTGGTTAGGTAAAATCGCAATTCGCATCCTCTCTCTATGATGACATCAAACTTAAGAAGAGAGCAATCATTTATAATTTGAAAAAAATATATAAAAGAACCCGTAAAAAACAAGTTTTTCACTATAAATCCTTTATAGCCGAGACATGTTTCTTCTTCTTCTGCGATCTCAAAATCTTGTTGAAGTAGGATTCAGATCACAAGCCCTATATCCGTGATGTATTGCGCTGTGGCTGTCAATTGGCTCAGCTCAACATACCGTTGATCATGGAGGGTAGTAGCTTTGGGCCAAATGGCCGCCAGGGTATGGAGTTACAATGGGCAGTTTTCCGCTTTCTATGCGGCTGTTCCGCATGGGCACATATGGGTTTCTCCTATTCGGCGTTTCCGGAACAAGTGCTGCCTAAGTTCGTTGTGGCCCGTCCTTTACTGGAATATGATGTTTTGAAATTGGCGGGGGAGTTAAAAGAATGCATCGCCTACTGGATTGTTGACTTTCAGCTCGGACCATCTTTCTGCTTCACTGCTTTTGAGAAATCCCTTTATTTCTATATATACGAGATATGACTATAACTCTGACTCATTATAACACGCAGGGCAAAACAATCCGGAAATACAAAACTCTATTTTTGTCTCGAATCATTTTTAATACGAGCAAAATACCCGTGCTAGGCTACGGGGTAGCACAATAAGAACAACTTTATTTGGTTTTTGGTCTCAAATTCTCCTTGAAAATGATTGTAAACGCATCTGGAAATTAGGGTAGTGATCAATCGAACCCTTTCTTAATAAAAGCAAATATATATGTGTCGAGAAAAAATGTATTAATTTAAATATTACCCATCAAATTTGGTATTTCTGCTTTAAAATAGCATCATCATTATAATCCGTGGCTCTACAGCCGATGTAGGGCCCTGGCATGCTCCACCACATCCTTCCTTTCAGATCGATTGATGCCTTTCTTTCACTATGCTCGAACCTTCTAATAACGCATGCTATATACTCTACCAGAATAACAAATGTCATTAGCAGTTACAAAAAATTAACGGGCAAGGCTCACTTTCTTTTCACGTGAATCAAAACATGAAAACAATATTTTTCTACATGTTTCCTTTGCTTCTTAGAAATAGCTCGCTAAACACCTCTTTCATTTATAGGCTAAGTATGAAATTAGTTCAAGGCGAATATGATATTTTTAGCCATATAATATTTGTGAATATTGTGGCTTGGGGAGAGTGGAAATAATGGTTTATTTGTTTTAAAGGCACATGTTCCTTTAACGTGAGTAAAAACATAAGAACAGTGCTGCTTTTTAAGAAAAAGGTGATAAATTGATCTCCTTATAAATTTTATGTCAATCATTTTATATTCCCGCACATTTTTTCTAATAGTAACAATTCACTTAATATCACTTAACTATATTGTGCCGGGGCGCCGTGGCGCCTGCGGCGCCCCCTTTTTTGGGCGCCTACGGCGCCAACCTTTTTTCAAAAGACCAACTAACTTTTCCTTTTTTGATAAATACGAAATATTAAACTTTCTGAAATGTACGCAAAGTATTTAATAATAATAGGGGTTGTATTTTGCGCACCGATGCACACCAAACAATGACGTAATCATATTAAATATTTTTACAGCGCTCATCAACACACGATTTTTCAACTAAACTAACTGCTGTAGACTGTCGTACATCGCTCCTCAGCGTTACAGATCCAGTGAGTGACTTGGACTATTATATTATTTATATCAATCTTTATTCCCGTTGTATACTATTCATCTCATAAACTCAAAACAGCTTGGCACAAAATGAGTTGTTGTCGGTGTGTTTTTTTGACATAACACACACTTTCTTATGCTAGATCCTATTTATATGTCGTAATACCCGTGATATTTCTTTACACTTGATATATATGCACTTCAAAGAATAGTTTTTACCTGAAACGTATGTCATACAACCGCAATGTTTGAGAAATGTACCCAATTTTTGAAAATGGATCTTTTATCATTCGTTAGGCCTTAGAGTAAAATATATGTGTTAAGATTGCTTTTTTTATGGGAAAAGCTCTCCAAAACTTTATTTCTATTTCTAGGCTAAGCATGGCCTTAGTCAAATGAATAGGATTTTTTTTATTTGCGTTAGATATTAATTATGTGAATATTGATGCTAAATTAAGGTTGGCCTATGTATGAGTTAATTTGTTTTAAAGAAAAACCTTAAATAGCAAGGTTTGAGTTGAAAATGTACCCTGCTAGTTTACTTTAGTTGTGCAAAAAGTATTTTCTATTTGGTGGTTGGATACTTCGACAATGAACGATTTGACCCAGGACGGTTCGACCGTAGCAGTTCGACCACAGGACGTTTCGTCCCAGGGTCGTTTGGACTCCGGTCGGTTCGACCACGAACGGTTCGACCCCGGACGATTCGACCCGGGCGATTCGATCCCGGACAGTTCCACCACGGGACTTTTCGACCCTAGGGTGTTTCGACACCTAACTTTTCAACCCTTGCGTTTCTAAACTGAGATGAGTTATTTTATTACTATTATTATTTTTAATTAATGTTTAATATATTATAAATTAGAAATTGAAAACAGAATTTCAACTCCTATCCCAAACACACTTAAAAAGTATCTACACTTAAAAAGTACCTAAGTTAAATTGGGTTTTAAAGATGTATATATTTAAGTGCCTCAAAGATTTTCGCTGTGCTAACAAAAATAGATGATTTTTTTTTAAAAAATGTCGATAAACTGAACAATGATGAATTATTTTTATACCAATAACTAAATTATAAAAAGTATATATACAAAAAATAATAATACATTTCTACGGTGTAGATAGAAAGGGGTCGAAACGTCCGGGGTCTAATCACCCTAGGGTCGAAACGTCCTGTGGTCGAAATGTCCAGGATCCGAATTATCCTTAAATCTTACTATTTATATATTTTTAAAAGGTATTTAATGTTTTTATTTGCCTGCATAAAGTTCAAAGATTTATCAAAAAGGCATACCAGCTTGCAATATATTTTTTCCGATAATATATTATAATAAAGAAGACAATTTTGAGACCTAAAATCAAACAAATATAAGTGGTTTAAGAAGTTAAATCCCGGTTGTCATGTGAGAGGCGCAACATTAGCAGACATAGAAATAACCAAATCATACGCACATAGCCCATCCTCCCCCCACACCCACACACACACCCACACACACACGCACACACACACACACACATACACACACACACACACCCATAATATTGCATTACTCTAGCAATAAGTCTTTTTTTAACATAATCTTTTTCATTCATCTACAAATTAATCCACAACATCCAATCCTTTACAGTTTTTGCAATGCGTTTATTTAGGACAAAATAGATTTATTTTAATTGAGCTGTTTATTACTTACGTGATTGGGATGCGTAGGGTTGGGGAGATTTTTATTGATTGTCTATTTGTTTAAAAAAACACTTGTTGAATCGCAAGGTTTGGGCTTAAAATTTTATTTTACACTTTTGTTTTCTTAATCTTTGCAAAAAGGATATTATCAGTTGCTAAGAAATAGTGCCACTCAGGGTTCGGCAATATTATAAACTCATGACCCAAGAAATGAAATGCACCCTTCAAATAGTTCACAAAGTTGACCCTCTGTATAAAAATTACAATTCCGCTATTTAACCCCACTCTTACAACAGTGCATAAACGGTTATACAAGTACAATTTTATTATTTAAAATCCCTGAACGTTTACTTTATATACGAATTTCCTTAATGTCAGTTTATAATGAAATCGATCCAAAACACTTACTTGTATTAAGTAAGCACCTAAGAGAAATA
This sequence comes from Radix auricularia, assembly GCA_002072015.1. Classification (NCBI taxonomy): domain Eukaryota; kingdom Metazoa; phylum Mollusca; class Gastropoda; family Lymnaeidae; genus Radix; species Radix auricularia. The sequence continues at coordinate 798,809 of MUZC01004706.1, read as the reverse complement.
CATCTTCATCCTAACAGATATTTGCAATCGTTTTTATGATAATAAATTGTTAAATGCTTCAAAAGCCGTTCCGTATTAATCTTTCTATTAAGATATTACATTTTCTGTAATTTTGACTTGTTATAAGCCCGTATAAAATTTGCCTCCATTCGATTTACTACGTAGATGTATTCAAATGTAAAATTGATATTTCGTCTGCAATAAAATAATTTCTTCACATTTATTTATATAGTTATTTAATAGTGACTAAGAGAAATTAGTTCGAACCATCTTCGTGTGATTTTATTATTGTAAAATACAATTTAAAATTTTTAGAAATGTTCCGTTTTCTTTAAAAAATAAATATGCGCCAATCAGCCTCAATCTTACCCAATTTTATATTATAACTATAAATAATGAAATTTCAATAACGACTATAAGTTATTTTCACTGTTTTTTTTCTTTTTTGGCAATTCAAGCGATTAAACGTCCAACTAATTCGCAAGGGCTCATTTCTTCTAAAATGAAACATAAAGTAAAAACCATCTCTATAAAAAATGATTGGAGATTTATCTTCTCAATAACAGTTTTTTAAAGTCACATTTAATGACTTCCCGTTATCGTTTATTCAAGCACCCATGCAGATCGCATCGGCAGAAACTTGTGTTCATAAAATTAACGGAATTTTTCATTATCCAGTGCATAATTTTAACTATACATAAATCATTACATGATAACATCTTTTCAATATTTTATTTCACTTTTAGCAATCTATGAAATAAATCGTTATTTCACAACTAATACAATCACACACACACAGTCGCACAAACACACACATATGAACACAATCGCTCACATGCTTATTCACACAATCGGATTATCAACATAAAAAGTAATATCAAATAAATTAATTTAATAAAAGCTTCATGACGCCACGTCATTTCTTACAGCGCGCAAAACCACACGCTCAGTTAATCTCAAAACCAAAATCATTATGATTTTACGTCTATATTTTCAATTTAAAAAAAGTAATCCAGAGTTGCGGAGCATAGGGACTTCGCACACACACACACACACACACACACTGACGAACGCGCTTCGGCGTTTTATATAATTAATAATATATAATGCGCACCGAGAGTGAGTATTTTTTTAAAATATTGACACCATAATGCGACAGGAAATGTTGTTGAACATAATACGTATCACAACACTTTATATGTAAAAAAAGAACATGATATAAAAAGATTTTTAAAAATAATTTAAAATTTCATTAATTCAATTTAGATACATGCTTTTTATTAACGGAATGAGTCTGCCTGCAAAGTTTCAGCTCGCCAGCTTACGAGAAATTGGATTAAAAATCGCTCCAAAGTTTGTTCGTTACGCACGCACGGTCGGTCTGTCGGTCACACTTGCTCAGACACCACAAGTTAATATAAAGAATATAATTTACAAACCCCGTTTATAAATCCTTTATATACAAGACATAAAGATGTTAATCATAATACTCAAGGCAAAACATTGCGAAAATACTAAATTCTAGTTAGACTCTATGTCTCGTAAATCGTGTT
>MUZC01004706.1:748367-786782 GCA_002072015.1 Radix auricularia | reverse complement strand
TAATTAACCTCCAGTTTCTATTTTCAAAAAAAAAAAAAAAAATTATTAAAAAAAAATTATTAAAAAATAAAAATTAATCTGTCTTATAATTGACGAATTTTGGTTTGCGTCACTCACAGAGTACGATGATTTACAATTTACTATTATTATTGAATTTAGAAATGCGTAAAATATCATCATAGATCTACTCCTCGCGACCCTTTTCAAAAAATCATTTTAAAAATAAAATCTAGTTGTTGTTTTACAAAATTCTTTATATATAGAAGTAGGGCTGTCAATATTGCTGAAAAAAGCTGCCCGGGTTCCCGTCCAACTTTGAACAGGTGCGTAGGTTACCTGTTCGAAACACCTTAAATTTTCTCCGTCATACCTGTTAGACTTAGGGGCCGTCCATAAATATCGTCACGCACCTGAGGTCAACCAAATGTGACGAAGGGGAAGCTTTGTTTCAGAAATGTGTTGTCACATCAAAATACTTTACTTGAAATAAAATTTGCATTTTAAATATTGGATTTTTACAATTTTTTTTCATGACGTTTTCACATGTGTTACGATGTTATAGTGCATTTAAGAACAAATAAGTAGATATCATATATAAAAAACCAACGTTTTTATAAGTGGACTAAAGAGAAGAAAACTTATAAGTACAACTATTTTCATTTAATATGTCTTAAAACGTAAGACGGGCGCTTATGAATTTTACTTATATGTATTTCACTAATTTTCTCACTTATAGACTTTTTTTTTGGTGCTTTTTTAATTGTTAACTTTTTTTTTGTACCACACATATCTTTGTGTTGTATTTATAAATTGGATTAGGATTCTAAAGCACCCCCCCCACACACACACGATTTTAGTCATATTAAAACAAGGTAAAATATTTGAACTTATGCGTTTTAATTATTTTACTTTTTTATGTCCACTTATAACAAGTTGATTTTAAAAAAAATATTATTACCTGTGATTAATTTCTGATATCAAACATCTGATTAACGACCGCCCAACTATTCAATATCACGGGGATTTTGTCAATGCCCCAGTATAAACTCCGGTGGCAAGTAAGTGTCATCAAAAGACCAATACATTTGCTGTACATTTGATGGATCTAAATTTTTGATACAATGCATTGTCATTAGGGCTGTCAATATTGTTGAAAAATGATGTCCGTATAACCGTCCAAAATTTGGATGGGTACCCGGTTTGCCCGTTGGAAATGTCTCTCAAAATATTGGTCATTATGTCCGCTATTACTACCATTAGTCTTTAACTTCTTTGTTGATTGTGGAAATGAAAATCTTGATGTAATGAGTTTACGATGAGAAAATGGTGACAGTGGTATAAAAACAATGAGAAATAGGGTGCTAAGTTAATTTTTTTGACGGTGGGGAGCACTAATCGTATAATGACATGACGGGTTATTTCTAGTTCAAAGCTCTAGCTGACGACTGTTTTAATAAACTAAATTTTTCAGGACTTGCTTTTACCTAGTGGACAGATCCCGCCCCCCTCAGCATTTATTTTTGTAATACAGTGACGATTGTTCAATGATTAAAACATATTTTTAAAGACACACACATGCACACACGCACACACACACACACACAGATGATTTGAGACAAAAGTTAGTGTGTGGGGGGTATATAAAAGAAATTGGCGCGTCCCAATCAGTAACAAAGATGAGTGGCGTGTGTCAAAGTCTTGATCAATAGTCACTCCTATTTATCACTCTTCTGTCCTATTTTGTGTCATACTGAGTGGACGGAACCACCCAACCATTTGTTTTTTTTATTATAGTGAAAATCATTCAACGATTGAATTTTTTTTTTCAAAGTATGGTTGGGAGACATGTGTGAGTTTGGTGTTTGAGGGTTTAGATAAACAACATTGGCTAGCTTAATGGGTAACAAAGATGTTCAGGGTATTTCAAAGCCAAGGTCATTCCTAGCCCTTCCTAGTAAATATTAGTAATCGGCGTTATGCTCTATTTTCCTTACTAGAACGATACAAGGAGCTAAAACCTTCTTGTTTTAAATGATTTTTGTTTATGTTCCAGGGAAAAAAGTGTATCAAAATATTTGTAGTGTGTCGGGATAGTGTTTCAATTTCCTTTGAACACTTATTTTTTTTTTCAGCTTTTTCATGTTAAGACGTATTTTACAGTATAGATCTATATTTGAAACCAAAAGTTTCAATTTGCTTAATTATTCGCGAGCCAAAACTTAAACACAGAAGAGCCACAGCTCAAAAATTTGCGATAAAGATATTGCAGTAACATTTTCTCGGGTACCCGAGCGCAATTTTACTTCACGGGTTGTTTACTCGGCAACGGGTACCTGTGTCCCAGGTACGTTTTGACAGACCTAATTTTCATCTGTGGTAAAATGTTTAGATATATTTCATCCTCATCAGTGGTTTAATTTTACGTTGCAAAATTTAAACTTTTGTGGAAAGACAAAAGGACATAGTTAACGAAAAGGAAACGACATTAAAATATAAAAAAAAAAACTTTGTAAAAAAAGGGGCTTTGAAATATGCTCATTTTAAAAGAGAAAAATTACTTTTAAGGTGCAATACTTTTGTGACGTCACTTTTAAAGGAGTGGGTCTCACTGTATGTCCCCGGAAGGAGGGATGGGAGTAAAAAAAATTGGAGAAACTTGCGTGACGTTGTTTATGGACGGCCCCTTATACTTCTTTATTTATTATGCGACTGAAAATTTGAAAAATTGATTACAATAAAATAATGTCATACTACAGTGGTATAAAAACAATGAGAACAGAGGTTCCAACGTAATTTTATTTATGTTTTATTACTTTTTTGAGGTGGTGGCGCTAAATTAAAAATTTTAAGATAAACGGCGGTATTCGTTTGATGACATGGCGGACTATTTCTAGTTTACAGCTTACAACTTTTGTAATCAACAAAAACTTTTTTGGACTCGCCCTTACTGTGTGGACCTATAACCCAGCTTTGATTTTTTTTTTTTGTAATAGTGAAAATAAAATAGTGATTTAAATATTGTAAAAAAAACAATAATATTAGAGCAGGTTGTTGTGTCCATTTAAGTGTGATAGGAATAGGAGTGGAGGAAACAGTTAGCATGTGGTGGTGGATTAGATAATAATCATTGGCTTGACTAAACCAGTTACTAAAAATAATGCAGCGTATTTAAAAGCAAGAGCCAAGGTCATTTCTGTACTTTCCTGCCCTGCCTAATTATTGGCGTTATGTTCTATTTTCCTTACTTTATCGATTCAAAGAAACAAAATATATTTTTTCCATATAAACTAATTTTTGTCTTGTTCCTAAAAAAAAAAAGTTCTTTTCATCGTTTTTAATTTTTTAAATACATTTTTCATATTGAACGTATTTCCCAATGCATATACCAATGGACATTTTTAATGTAATAAATAGTTTGTGTGCCAAAATGTGAACCTTAGTTTGACCACCGTTGGCACCGTAGACACATCAGTAACATTTCACGGGTAACAGGGTGCAATTTAAGCATGCAGGTAATGGCATCATTAACCAAGACTAACACAAGAGACATAATTACAATTTTCGTATTGTTGAATGATGTGACATGACTACATTTAAAAAAAAATTAAATATCATCTGATGTGTATTATTATGAACACGCTTTTAATTAAGCCTCGTTAATGAAGGATTTATAGTAAAAAAACGTTTGTTTTTTACGTTTAGTTTTTACTATATTCTTTGTATTAACTCGTGGCGTCTGTGAGATTAATTGAATGCCTTGAAAAAAAAANTGTTAATTTTTGTGTTTAAATTTTTCTAAAATGTCGCGGTTCGTTTAACAACCATTTAATATTTTCCTGGTGAGCGGTGCGGGCGTATCATAATTGACGATACTTTATTAAAAATTTGTTCCCGATCTTTATGTGTAAATACTAGTGAATGCTTATCTGTGTCTCGATGCGCATAATATTAAAAACGTTTTTATAACCCTTTCACGTGATGCCATGATCAAATCAATATCAAATTTAACAGGAAAACTAGTAGTTTATATTACATTAAATCTTTTATATCTAATACATAAATACAATTTTGAATTGTTGGATTGTCGTGCGATGTGTATTATAAAGAACATATTTTTAGTTATGTCTCGCTAATAAAGTATTAGTTTTCAAAAAACTATTTTTAAAATGTTTTTTAAAATTTAATGTTATTTCAGGAAAGACTTCGACAGAAGCAGATTTCTGAAGCCATTGAACGTCTTAGACGACTGAATTTACCCTATAACCCCAAACTGCGCAACCACAAGAAATATTCCAACAGGTGCGTCTTCAACACTGCCGCTTTTGTTCTCGGAGGTCTAAGGAAGATGTTACTAGACAATGGAATTGATCCTGATATACACGATTTACCTATAAAACCAAAGAACTCTGTTTCAGGAAAACATGAGACAGTTAGTAGTGATGACACTGGCCTTCAAAATGGGCCCGTGTCAGTGGTTCCAATACCCGCACAAGATGTCTCTACTGCACCTATTCAGTGTTTTGGTGGAGAACAAATAATAACAAATGACAAACCATCCACCAGCAGAGTCTACCAGAGAATCATCCCTAAAGTTCCACAGTGCACCAACAAGTTGGTCGATGGCAGTAACCAGCAACAGTATCCTTATGGACACATGTTTCCACAGCAAAACATGTAAGTTTATTGACAAATTAAACCACCGAACAAAGTGACAGTGAAATTTTTTAGACTTGAAGTACTTCACTTTTTTTCAATACATTAACTTGATTTTAAATAATTTAAAATAAAACCTGCTTTTCCCTTTTTGTAAGTTTCAATTAACCCAGAGAAACATTGGCTCATGAGCCAAATGCGCCTCTTTTGATGGCTTTGTCTGGCTCTCATTCATATTTACAATTAATTCAAAACACTTTTATTCAGGCTCATTTGATCTACATATAAATTGCATTTGAAAAAAATAGCCCAACAATGTTATTTTAAATAATCTAGTGATATAAATTTTGTAATTTAAGCGTAAGTTAAAACTAAACAAAATGCATCCACTTTCAATCAATTATTGTTAAAAAATGTGGTTTTCATATCTCTCTCTCTCTAAAAAAAAAAAAAAAATATAAAAAAAAAAATAATAATCCTGACCACTGAATGACACTAACTTTAAAATTTAAATTCATGTTGTTTTTTTCCAGGGGTGACCTAATGAGCCAGAAGTTTTTAGCACAGCCTAAGTCATATGGAGACCAGTCAGTTACAGGTTTCTTTTCCGTGAATCAGATAAATGCTGCAGCAAATTCACTTGGGGGATACAACAATGGACCACTCCAAGTTCCATCAGCAGGACCACTGAATGGACAAAGTATGATGAGTGGACTTGATAGCGTCACCTCAAAGCTTACTCCAAATCTCGTAGTTAAAGACGTGCAGTCAGCTACCGCCATGTCCAAGCCCATCCTCACTCCAATCTTTACTACCAAACTCACCCCCAATATCTCTACTGAAAAACTACCATCAAATCCTCTTCGCGTTGTAGAGGTCCAGCCACCCAATGTGTCACAACCAAAGACAGTATCAGTGAATTTATCCCCCAAATCAACAGCATGTACTTCAGAAACAAACCTAAATGACAGTTGCGAAATAAACCTGGCTTTTGCCAATGTATCTGGAATGAGTGAGAGCCGAAGACAGGCCCTTATTGATGATTTTCTCAACAACTGGATGGACTGATATGGATATTAAAAGCTTGGTGAACAAACAAGAAAATTCACATTTGTATGGACTAACAAGGATATAAGCAGCCGAATTGCCTAACATGAATATTAACTAGCTGATTTACTGAATGAATATTATAAGTTAGATAAACTTCCGTGGATATTAAAAGTTTTATGGAATTACATGAATATTATTTTGATCTGTAGTTTCTTCAAAGAAAAAGTCATTTATCTTTGTTTTGTATTTTAAACCTCAAATATGCCTATAATATTGTTTAGTTCAAATGCTTGTCTCAACAAATGTAATAATTTTAAATACATCATTAACCTTGATCTTATCAATCTATTTAAGCGACTTTGAAACGTGCATTCAATTTCTAAAATTATATTAAAATATATGCCAAAAGGAATCAAGTTGGGGCTAATAAAGATAACAGACACCAAACGATTGTCGCATCCTTGTGTGACTTAGACTTAAAATCCATGAGTAGTTGTAAACATTCTTCAACTACCCATTTTTTTGTTTATTGCGTGTGATTTTATTTTTTAGCGCATTTTCGAGAAGTCGAATGCGCTATTGCACCCGTTTTGTCCGTCCGTCTGTCATCACCCTTGATCTCAGCATCCATAAGTCCTAGACCCATGAGGTATATATGTTTTTTGTATGTCCTGACCTGCCATTTGTGCATCAACACTCAGTTACTCGATCCGTTAAAAAACCCCGTTAAAACTACCAAAAAATATTTCGAATCGAGAGGTAACACTAGCGCAGGGAACGGCCGCCATTGCCGGAAGTCTAATATATAGCGCTCCAAGCATTGAAGAGTGGTGCGAAAGGGTGCAAAAGAATTAGTTGTTTTTTTTTAGTTGACGTCATTAGAATATGTGTAAAAGTTTAGAGAGTTTTACGTCATCATTTGTGGTGACTTGTAACTAGATTAAAGAGAAAATAATTTTTTTTAAAATGTAAAGAAACGACTTTTAAATTAAAAAAATGTCAGGTATATTCATTACACAAGAAAATTCATAAAAATATGTCTAAAATCTAAACACAATTACTGATAACTACATAATACTGATATCTAACATAAGTACTGATACATAATACGAAAATGCGCTAACACGTCCTGAATTCCAATAGGGACCAGGCTTAACATGATTTTTTTCTTTTCTTTTAATTTTTTAAATGATAAATTATAATTGCTGAATCATTAAGTTTCAAAATACATATAATACATATTTTTTTTATTATTGAATTATATTTATTTTTTTCCCTTCAATTTTCCTTTATTTATATGAAATTACTTTTTTTTATATTAGTGATTTTGTTTTAAATATAATGTCATAGTTGATTTTAATAACACAAAAAAAAAAATGATTCACATTTTCTTAATGTATTATTTTTGAATTTTAAAATTTTGTAATGAATTAATGTGTGTCATGTTATATTATTGATTATTGATAAATAGCATTACATTTGTAAAACAATGTCAAATATGGATTTGTATATAATTTTAAATAATTTGATTAAAAATAAATTATCTCCATTTAATTTCTTTCTCTAAAGAATATTTTGTTGAAAACCATACTAAACTAAATAAATTATAATACCTCCCTAGATAAGACATTTTTCACAGAAGACACATCAATTGAGTGTAATTCTTTCAAATAAATAGAAACCGTGGGCATCATGCAATGAGAAATGGTGATGCAGGAAAATTAAGTGTTAATATACCATGGTGTTATAATGTATATTAAAATAAATTCAGTAGCATTTCATTTTATAATTTGTTAACTTGTTAGATATCTTTTCACTTAATCAGTGCTAATACACACAATTATATTTTTCAAATACCCCAATTCCTTCAAATTTGTTACCTAACATCACAACGCAAGAGTACAGTAGGCGGAAAGTCTTATCTTATCTTAGATATACAGACGCTCCTTCTATGCAGAAGATAATTGCGTCCACAGACCATGAGAGATGATCTGTTGGCACTGATTTAAACCAACAATATATTTGCCATCAAAAACTTTTTTCCAAATACTCAAAAGAAATAAAATTTAGAAAAACCAAACCCTTTTATGGAATTTTTAACACAATTAATTCACAAGTCTTTCTAAATGTCTGTAATAGATATTAAATTAAATATTGATAATTTATTATTTATAAAATACCTAAAAGCATTAACAAGAAACAAAAGACAGGTTGTATTTATTTAACTTAGCAATTCCAAAACATTGTTCTAAGGAAAATTGCACCTTAAAATTGCAATAAAATGTATAGACCTTGTTTTGCAGCACCAAAATAATAAAAAAAGTAGATCTAGTTACCAAATTTTAAAAAAATATAGGACGTCCATTAGTAATTAACCAAATAGCTGTTACATCCACACAAACACAATACACAGAAAGCTAAATATATATTAAATTTCATTTATGAAAAATAAATAGACTGTTTATGTTTGGATAATCAGTATCAAAGATTAACATAATACTAAGTAAGATTTCCTCTTTATACGTCTTTATTAAGGAATTGTATATACTGATTAGAAATATCATAAATTTTGTAAACAAAATTAAATGCCATCATCAGCCATGTGTGGCTCTAATTGTATTTATATAAAAAAATATATCTTCTTGGAGTGGATTATCCGAAAAGGTATCTTTAAAAGTTACATTATTTGTAATTTTTAAAGCATTATAAAACACATTTTGCAATGTTGAGAAGAGCAGAAATTTAACATACGACGAATCCTATATCCATATCAAAATGTGAGAGATGAGGACATTTAAATATCATCGTGCGCTTTTTGATGAACAGTCAATTAGGCATTAAGTAATTATTATAAGTCTTAAAGTGAGATACATTGCAATGTTAAAGAAATTCCGCCAATCTCGCCCCCCACCCTTCTTTTTCAAACTCTTTCTTAAAAACCAACAAAAAATGTTTTTTGCTAAAGAGAATGAAAATGACACAAGTAGAGACTTTTAGATTCCAGATATTCCTCAAAATATGTAATTGAGTAGGCCAGTAGGCTATAGCCCAGCTATGTGTGAGGCTAAACAATCAATGAAACTCATGGTATGAGATATTCCAGAAATGGTAAATTATAACTCCGACTAGTGCTCTGACTTGTCCCATACAGCCCGCCATAATCTCTTAAAGCGCTGCATACAAGTGACACCGCAGTAACCCGAGCAAAAAGATAAAGGCGGCACAACATCACAGGTGTCTCTGTCCATTCAACCTTGTGGTCATTTCTATGATGCTTGGCCACTCTCATTGATCTATTCGTCTCATATTTCATGAGGATGTGTAGTACCTGAATTTATCACCATTTCCAGCAATTTAAATATCTTTTTTTTTTCATATTGTAGGTTAATAATATTTTATTGATTCCATACTTATTCATTTTATTTAAAAAATTTTAAAAATCGATTAAAAAAAGACGGCACTACGTATACCGGGGCGTTGTAGCTAGCTAAACTAATGTGGGATGTGGTGGTCGAGTGGTAGCGCGCTCGACTGGTGTACCGATGGTCCAGAGCTCGAATCCAGCTCTGAATGGGTACCTAACTATATAGACAATAGTTAGGCGGCAGGGTAATACGTGGAACCCTTACAGCCATGGCATACCTCTGCATCATTTGCCAAAAGAGCATGGTCTGTGGACGCAGTTATTTTCTGCATAGAAGGAGCGTCAAGAAAACTTTGATGGGAATGTAGTCAAAGGCGTCGCTAGGGTTAGTGTCACCTGGGCCTGTAGCTCGTGGTGTCACACCTTAACGACTAATGGGGCTGTCCATAAATGACGTCAAGTGAGATTGCCGCTTATTAGAACAAACCTCTCCCCGTAAAACTTTCTCAAAACTTAAACCCCACCCCTTTTTTCCACTATGACACCACAAAGCGTTGACACTGCCCACCACTCCATCCACCCCACCTCTCTAAAAAAAAGCAAAAATTTAAAAAGGAAGGCCGTATTCTTTAAAATTTAAACTGGCATGTGTCAATCATTGTACTTTTAAGATATAATCGTAACACGCAAAGAGCCATTAAAAACGTCAGTAAATAAATTGTGAACAGACAAATATATTCTTAACACACCCTCCTTCTCGTCACAAATCGTCACTAATAGGTGACACCCTCCCCTATGAAGTATGAAACGGGGTGGGCTGAGCTGGCTAAAGCCAGGGGGAACATTGATTTAAATGTTATTATAGTCTATAATAAAGATGGGCAAATGTTCGTAGAAATCTTTGAAAATGCCTTGGACAGACATGCGGTAATGCTGTAAATATGAGTAGGAAGCATAACTTAGTCCAGGCAATTCTTCATGAGAAATGCAGTGTTGCTAATTATGCGCCGTTCACATCTTATTCCTTTAATTTGGTTTGGAAAAGCGCAGCAGGTTTACCTGTCAGATTTGGTGTTTCTTCTTCAACATCTTTATACCTGGCTTGTTGCATTCACTCATCGTTGACAGGTAACACATGAAATTGATACCTGTTAACAAAGCCTTGCGTGACACAATATGGTCAGCCCGACATGAAGCCGTAAAGTTCTTTGATTAAAGCATATAATACCATGAAATTATTGCAGCACTTAAAGAATTAGCAACTAACGAAAATAAGCCACTAGACTATTGGCTTGAAGCAGGAGGATTTCGGAAGGAACTTCAACACATGGAAGTCGCAATTTCACCAGGGTCGGACCACAAACCCCTAACCCCTCCCCCATGCGAAACTTCAAGTAGTATAAAACACTAAATACAAGTAACCTCATTGTGGTTTTTAAAATAAAAATAAAATGAAAATACCCGTAACCGGGATTCGAACCCGATTACACCAACGTAACCAGCAAATGCATTACGCCTAATTATTTGTCTGGAAATGCAAAAATGTTGTGTTTTTTTTTAATGATATAACTAATCATCGAGGGTTAGGAATCTTTAGGGAAAAACAATTGTTTGGTCATTTAAATAAATAAGAAAAAATCTATATGAAATAAATCATGACTTGAATGGAAAAAATATTTTAAAATTATTCTTAAAAAAAAAAAAATTCCATTCATTGTTTCACTTGAAACAAAATTGTTTCAATTAAAAAGGGGGTAATTAAGAATAGACGTGTATTTAATAATTTTGAAATGGAATAATACCAATTGTTTTAGTTAAAAATAAAAATAAAATTTTATAAAAAATCAATAAATTTAAAAAAGTTATAAAATGTTTATAAATTCAGCAATAACTCATTAGAATATGTGATACGAATAAAACAATGTAAGAATAGCATAAAAACGTATCTCGCATGTGTACTTTGACGAATTATCCTAAGTAGGATATGATGTTTTCATATTGTTTTAATTTCGAAAAAGAAAAATACTTTGTTGATTCAAGTGGCAATTTGAAAAAGACACGTTCAATTGGTTTTTCATTGGTCGTCTATATCAACCAATTTTAATGATTACACACGCGATATTGATAGACATGTGAAGTCATGTGCCACCCCCAGATGTTGATCACTATCATACGACAGTTGTAAGAGAATCTAAGTGCTGCAAGGTTACTGTTTCTAGACACACACAATAAAATAAATTAAATACCTACATTTAAGGTTTATTATTTAAATCAATCAGTTGTAGAGTGTATCAATCACGTTAATTCTAGGCATGTGGACATAAGGAGAGGGTTGGTGATTTGGGGCGGATCTTATGTAATTGGACACTAGTAGGCTGGAGGATTTTCATTGTCGGTTTTAGAATGCGTCATAATTTTTTCGATTAAGTAATTTAAGAGTGGGTCTAATAGACATTATAACCATCCGAGCTGAACAATCATTCACAAGGAATTGAGGTATATGGTGTGCACAAACAGTCTTGGCAAATAATAATGACAATATCGGATATGTGTTTTCATTAAGTTTCCAGCAATGTAAAGTGTTAATGGATTCAGGAAGTTTTTCGCTTCATTTTGTAACGCTGTAATTCATCAGAAGAGCTGTCATCATTTTCTGTCTCTGATTTAGACACCCTTACTACCATTACCTTAACACGCTTTTCCTTTGGTTTGATACGTGGTAAGTATATAGGCGAAGTTTTATAACGATGGTAGGCAAACTTTATTAACAAAATATTAACTTTCCCGTCATTCAACAGTTTAAAACCAAACTGTTCGTGTAATCGTCAAGAAATGTACTGTTTACCGGCCGCTTCTTTTATAATTTGTAAAGTTTTGGGTTAATTTTTGACGTCATATAATTTTTAGTTGAAAAATAAATCGTTAAAAATAATTTAATCATTAAATTTTAAAACTATTAATTGAGAAATTAATCGTTAATTTTCACATCCCTTGTAAAAAATATATAATATGCTTTGCTGCACAATAACGAAATTTAAGGAAGTTAACACAATTCTAAATTAGCAGCATACATTTCAAAGGATGAATCTCAATACGTGTATGCATGGAATGCGCATGAAAAGCTCAGTAATGAAGGGAATTTTAATATCAGTCTCCCTACCAAGAACGAGTTTGAAGTAATACCACCTTATCTAGGACCTGAAGTGACCCCTATGTTCTTTTTTCCCATAGAAAACATGTTTTGTGAGTGTCTTAAAGTTTAATCGTATATCCAGAAGTGATAAAATTTAATTCATTGACAGTAATGACGGGAATTTTATTATCAGTCTCCCTAACCAAGGCCGGGTTGACAACCTTGACGTCCTACCGCCTTATCTAGGACCTGAAGTGACCCCCTATGTTCTTCTTTCGCATAGAAAACATGTTTTGTGTGTGTCTTAAAGTTTAATATGTATCCAGAAATGATAAAATTTAATTCATTGACATGGAACATAGGGTTAATAAAGGTTCCCATTAAAATCCATCTAGCAAAACATTCAGTAAAGAAGAATCAATAATAATATGAAATATTTATTTTTTAAAAATTACTTAAAATTATTTTGAAATCATTTGTTTCTTAAAAGAGTATTAGATGAAATTTTAATGTCCTCATCTGCTAAACTTTTTATCTGGTTCGTAAGATATTTGAATATGATAACAGATCATCTTTCCTTAAATTAAAAAAAAAATATTATAATTTTTTCTATCAAATTTGTCGCTTGTCCTTGTATTTAAATCTTCTAATTGACAGTTTTTCATTTGGACAAAAATTTTATTTTAACGGATACGGAATCGTCTTTAGGAAATGTATACTGCCTTTTTAAAAAATTAATAACATATTTAAATACGTTGAACAAAAACATACAACTCACGGCTTACGCCGCAGAATCGCTAGTAGATTGCGCAAAAATTGGTGGGAAATTCGGAGTGGGGAGAGGTGGGAGAATTTACGATTTATTGTTTGTCTTGAGACAAGCGCACAGTGGTTGTTGTCACTAGCTCCCCCTCTCGCCCTCATACATTGCCAACCAGGGACTGTGATTGGTTTACCTTAGCAAGAGCCATTCGTCATGCTCATTGGGACATGACTTGTTCTGGTCTTGTATGTTTAGATTGTTTTGAATGTTGAGCTGTGATTGGTCTTTTGATAACCAAGCGCTTATGACGACGGTAGAGAACATAGCACTGAGCACGGCCCACTAGTCGCTTGACCAGAACGATCAATGAGGCACGCACCGTGAGACTCCACTGGACACCGTGCGCGACAGTTTGAATAGATCCCTGATTAGTCCAATTTGTTGACATTAGAGCGCCGAGTTGACACCTAAGATCTTCTACCGGCACACATTTTTTTATTTACGCAGGGACGACATTTTTAGACAACGTCTCTGCGTTCGGATAAAGGCGCATGTTGGCCAAAGGTACAAAAAAAAATTGAACCAGTGGCAGGAACCTCGTGGGAGTTGCTGATCTTCTATCGAGCGCCTCCCCAGTCGGCGGATAGGGGAAAGCCCACCAGATATGGAGGGTACCGGGGAAATAAAATACCCGGGGTGGACCAAAATCAGCCCTACTGCCTTGTAGGAAGTGGAGGGATCCACAAAGGCTAGGGACCCAACCCGAACAAAGGCAGCTACCCACTGAGCTGTGAGGGGCAACCCCCCAAGGGGTTGCGCACAAGGCCAACAACCCTGCCGTGTAAAAAATCAAAGTTACAAAAACACCGAAAAGAGCAACAAAAGCCATTTCAGTCCTGGGAGAAGATGGATCCTCTGAGGAGGGAAATATGACGCCTAATAGTGAAAGCCAAAATCTGGAAGCTGTTAGACCGACAACCATCATTTCTACCAGGAACACCACCACCATCGGAGCGTGGAATGTCCGCACGATGTATGAAGCGGGAAAGGCTGCACAGATAGCCGCGGAGATGAAGAACTATAAGCTCACCATTCTAGGAATTAGTGAAGTAAGATGGACTGGACTGGGGCAGAAGAGATTAATCTCGGGAGAGATGGTGATATATTCGGGACACGAAGAAGAGGATGCCCCTCATACCCTGGGTGTTGCCATGATGCTATCAAGGGCAGCACAAGGAGCACTCATTGGATGGGAGGCCCATGGACCTAGAATTCTTTTAGCAACCTTTCGGACAAATAAGCGTAGCATCAACCTTGATGTCATTCAATGCTATGCACCAACTAACGAAAGCGACGAAAGAGACAAAGAAGAATTCTACAATAGAGTGATAACCATAGTGCAGGGTCGCCCACGGAGGAACATCGTCATCCTCATGGCAGACTTCAATGCAAAGATCGGCAATAACAACACAGGGTATGAAGAGGTTATGGGACAACAAGGGATAGGCGAGATGAACGACAACGGTGAGAGGTTTGCAGACCTATGTGCCACAGCAGACCTAGTAATAGGAGGGAGTATTTTCCAGCACAAGAGAATACATAAAGCTACATGGGTCTCACCAGACATGAGAACGATGAACCAAATAGACCATGTATGCATTAGTAAAAAATTTAGGCGATCTCTCCAAGACGTTCGTGTAAAGAGGGGAGCTGATGTTGCCTCAGACCACCATCTTCTTGTGGCCAGGATAAAATTGAAGCTGAAGAGACACTACATCGAACAACCAACATGTAGGTCTCGGTATAATACCTCCCTCCTAAAAGACCAAGCAAAAAAGGAGGAATTCAAACTCTCACTGTCAAATAAGTTCCAAGCCCTACGCCAACTACTTGAAGACGAGTCCACTGAAGGAAAGTGGCAAAGCGTGAAGAAAACTGTCCAGGCAACATGCCAAGAAGTGCTAGGAAAGAAGAAACAGGCACATAAAGAATGGATAACAGCAGGTACACTGAATAAAATAGAACAAAGGAAAAGAAAGAAAACAACAGCCGCACACGAGCCCGGAAATACAAATCCCAGAAAGAGTATTCAGAAGCAAATAAAGAAGTTAAGAAAAGCATCAAGAGAGACAAGAAAGAATTTGTGGACAAACTTACTAAAGAAGCAGAAGACGCAGCTTACCAGGGGAACATAAGAGAACTGTTTGATACAATTAAGATGCTATCTGGGAAATTTAGCAAGATCGAGAGACCGGTGAAGGA
The DNA here is from genome assembly GCA_002072015.1 of Radix auricularia. Lineage (NCBI taxonomy): Eukaryota > Metazoa > Mollusca > Gastropoda > Lymnaeidae > Radix > Radix auricularia. The sequence continues at coordinate 771,557 of MUZC01004706.1, read as the reverse complement.
TAAAATGGGAAACAACATTGCAAGTGATGCGCAACAGAGAGGTAGATGGAAGGAGCATTTTGAAGAGCTCTTAAACAGACCAGAACCAAGGAATCCACCAGATATCCAACCAGCTGATAATGACCTACAAATTGACTGTAATAGTCCCACAAAAGAAGAGATTAGCAGGGCCATTAAACAACTCAGAAATGGAAAAGCTGCAGGACCCGATGGCATCCCAGCAGAGGCACTGAAGGCAGACTTGGAAACCAGTGTGTAAATGCTACACCCTTTGTTTATGAAGCTATGGGAAGAGGAACAAGTGCCTTCTGATTGGAAAGAGGGATACCTTATCAAGATCCCAAAGAAGGGAGATTTAAGCTCCTGCTCGAACTACAGAGGGATTACCCTACTGCCCATCCCAGGAAAAGTTTTCAACCGTGTATTGCTTAACAGGATGAAAAACGCGGTAGACCCTCTACTGCGGGACCAACAAGCTGGTTTTCGCACCAACAGATCCTGCACTGACCAAATAGCGACACTGCGTATCATTCTAGAGCAGTCATTAGAGTGGAACTCACCCCTCTATATCAACTTTGTTGACTACGAAAAAGCCTTCGACAGTGTGGACAGGCAAACCATGTGGAGATTGCTAAGGCACTATGGGGTGCCACAGAAGATTACGGATATAATCAGAAACATGTATGAAGGGATAAACTGCCGAGTTGTCCATGGCCAGCAGGTGACAGATGCTTTCCAGGTGAAGACTGGTGTGAGACAAGGTTGCTTGCTGTCACCCTTTCTGTTTCTATTAGCCATTGACTGGGTGATGAAAACATCTACACAGCAGAAAAGAAATGGCATCCAATGGACCTTGTGGGATCAACTTGATGATCTAGACTTTGCAGATGACCTTGCTCTTCTTGCACATACCCAACAACAGATGCAGGAGAAAACAAACATTGTCGCAGCCACTTCTGCTAGCATAGGTCTCAACATACACAAAGGGAAGAGTAAAATCCTCAAGGTTAATGCCACCAGTACATCACCCATCATGCTTGAAGGAGAAGCCCTTGAGGAGGTGGAGAGTTTTGTTTACCTTGGCAGCATGGTGGATAAACAAGGTGGTACAGATGCCGACGTCAAAATAAGGATCGGAAAAGCAAGAGCAGCCTTCCACCAACTCAAGAATGTTTGGGTCGCCAACAACTTAGGCAGCAGGTTAAAAGTAAGGATTTTAACGCTATGGTGAAACCAGTGCTACTATATGGAGCAGAGACATGGAGAACAACGGCTGTAAACCTGACCAGAATCCAGACCTTCATTAACAATTGTCTAAGAAGGATTCTCAGAATTCACTGGCCGGACAAAATCAGCAACCAGGAACTGTGGCAGCGGACTAAACAGAAGCCCATTGAGGAAGAGATTCTTCAAAAGCGGTGGAGCTGGATCGGTCATACACTAAGAAAACCTGCTTCTAATACAACAAGGCAAGCCCTGAAATGGAACCCACAGGGTAAACGGAAAAGAGGCCGCCCAAGAAACACCTGGCGCCGAGAATTGGAGGCAGACATCAAGAGGATTGGCCATGAATGGAAGATCCTGGAGAAAATAGCCCAGGATAGAGATGCCTGGAGAGCTCTTGTAGGTGGCCTATGTCCTAAGAGGAAGTGCAGACGCCGGCGATGATCGGTAGATGTCCCTCATGGACGAGAAGGCTCAACACAACAGTGGCAGGAACGTTTGGTTTACTAACAAACTAATTAGCAGTGCTGCCAGCGACAATTTTTGGAAAAACCTAGCCAACACGTGAAAATAAACCTAGATCAATAGGAAAAAAAGAGAAAAAAATAGACATGCTAAAAATAAACAAACATGACGTCACAAAGCTCCCCACCCCACCCCATTATTTCATATGGAGCATGTCTCAAAATAAGTATTTGTCAAGTATTATTTAAGTATGAATTTAGTGTAAGATTAAGGGTGCAATCCAATAGCGTAAAGGATGTGAAGCCATTTAAAACGTCACTAAATAGTTAGGAATCAAATATTAAAGTGGAGCTTTCATTTAAAGTTGCGCGTTTTTTGAAGTGACGTCACAGTTCTTAAACAACCCTCTCCCCCTTATCACAAATCTCACAAAAGTATGACAACATTCCATCCTTCCCCAAAATCGTTTGGCATTGGCATTTATTAATATATTCTACATAACTATTTTGTAAAATATACTTATATTTCATTTTTTTAACACTTATGTCATCATCTTTATAAATCATTTGGCAATCTTATCAGCACTCTTGGAATAATTCACTATGACTATCTGAGTCTTGTATTAGATTATCTTTAGCCTATACTCAATACGGCATATACTTGAGAGTTTGACTCTTATCACCGACAGAAGAAAATGTTAGAGCCTCTAATAGTTTAATAAAATTAAATATTTTTGCACAATCAAGTTGTTTTATCTTGTACCAGAATTGTACAGACATGTGGTACCAACTTTTTAATTAAGTATCGTGGAGCCATATATTATGATAGATATGGAACATCAAAGAGCGGGTAAAAATACTGTTGCTACACACTGCTTATTTTTATTTTTAAATCGAATTATTTAGAATGTTAATTGTATATTTTTAATTATTTTGTTTCTTTCACACAGTGCTGCCAGCGACAATTTTAGGAAAAACCTAGCCAACACGTCAAAATAAACCTAGATCAGAAGGAAAAAAAGAGAAAAAAACCTAGCCATGCTAAAAATAAACAAAAAATGACGTCATAAAGCTCCCCACCCCCCTTATTTCAAGTTCAAATAGAGCATGTCTCAAATATTTTATTTGTCAAGTATCATTCAATTATGTATTTAGTGTGAGTTTATGGGCGCAACAAATAGCGCAAAGGATGTGAAGCCATTTAAAACGTCACTAAATAGTTAGGAAGCAAATATTAAAGTGGAGCTTTCATTTAAAGTTGCGCGTTTTTTTAAGTGACGTCACAGTTCTTAAACAGCCCCCTCCCCTTTGTCACAAATCTCACACAAGTATGACTACATTCAATCATTCCCCAAAATCGTTTTGGCTTTGGCATTTATTAAACATTCTACATAACTATTTGTAAAATATACTTACATTTGATTTTTTTTAGCACTTATGTCATCATCTTTATAAATCATTTGGCAATCTTATTAGCATTCTTGGAATAATTCACTATGACTATTCGAGTCTTGTTTTAGATAATGTTTAGACTATACTCAATACGGCATATACTTGAGAGTTTATTCTCTATCGCCGACAAAAGAAAATGTTAGAGCCTCTTATTGTCTAATAAAATTGAATATTTTTCCCCAATCAAGTTGTTTTATCTTGTACCAGAATTGTAAAGACAGATGGCGCCATCTTTCGAATATAGTAGCTTAGAGCCATAGATTATGATAGATATAATAATGGAACATCAAAAAGTGGCTAAAAATACTGTTGCTACATACTGCTTATTTTTATTTTTGAAAAATCGAATTATTTAGAATGTTAATTGCATATATTTAATTATTTTGTTTGTTTCACATGGAATAATTACTATAAAAAAAATTTAAAAGAAAAAAACTAGATTATGACTATTTTTGAAATAAAAAACCTAGAAACCTAGACGAGGTAAAAAAAACCTAGATCTAGGTTGAAAAACCTAGCGCTGACAGCACTGCTTTCACATGGAATATTTAATTACATTTAATTTTAAAAAACCTAGATCATGACTATTTTTGAAATAAAAAACCTAGAAACCTAGACGAGGTAAAAAAAACCTAGATCTAGGTTGAAAAACCTAGCGCTGGCAGCACTGCAAATTAGAGATTAAGGTCCAAAGAATTTACGCTGTACTGTATCAAAGAAATAAATTGTTTAATTTTATTTGAATTATACGTTTTAAAAAAAGAAACATATTTAAAGTAGGGCTGTTATCGATTAAATTAAATTTAATCGTTAACTTTTCAAAAATTACCGATTAATTAATCGATAATTTTCTTAAAGCTAAAAATAAAGATGTATGATGTCATTAAACTGAAAATGTCAAGGGAAGTAATAAAAACAGGTCATTGTTTTTTTTTAAATTGAGTTTTTTTTTTAAAAAAAACATAGTTAGCAAAAGGGTAAGTTAAATAACGCTTTAAAGTTTAGGCACTAAGATAAAAATTTCAAATTAATTTTAAAATGTAAACGTAATACAGCTGTTTAGAAATTGTTTGATGATTAAAAAAAACATAGAAATCATCTTCTTATCCCAAGTGGTTCAAAAGGTTTTTTTTTCTAAAGACCTCATTATCACTTTTTCAATTATATTGTTTTCCTTCACGTTTTGTGCCAATAATCTAAGTATTTCATGTAATTTAAAATTAAAAATGTAATATTGTTAGCAGATATATTTAAATACAAGCAGTTCAAAATAATGTCAATGACTTTAAATTTTGTTATTGTTATATAATTAAAAGCAATGTTTTGTCTTTTTAATATCGTTGTCCTTATAAAACACATTATTTTAAAGTTTACACGTTTAGAGTCCTTTTTTCTATATGGAGTAGTTTATACGTAAAAACAAAGTATTATTTATTAATAAATCGAAAATTAAAAAAACAAACTTTTCTTAATTTTAATCACTATTTTATCGATTAAAATAATTTTAATCGATAAAATGTTTTACCGATTAATCGAGAAATTAATCGGTAATTTCGGCAGCTCTAATTTAAAGCTTTTGTCATGTTATTGTTAAAAGGATTCAAATATGTATTTAATTTTTTAAAAAATCCACAAAAACCATGTACTTTTCAAAGATTTTTTAAAGACGCTTCTGCATACTCTAAAATTAATATTCTTTTCCAGCGAATTTTCAAAACGAAACAATTACAAGTAAAAAATATAAAGCAAAATATTTGCCTTTAGGCTATTTGTTTGAATAATTCATTTTATTTATTTTAATACGGACAAATGATGAGGCATAAAATACACATCCATTTACAGTTAGATGTAATTATTTGTCTATAATACTAATATTTTCCAAATGTCGCCACCGTGAACACATATATTTTCTATTGCATGACACCTCTTATGTTGTGCCGCCTTATCTTAGGACTGACACCAATGTAGAAATAATGACAATAAAGTAGCATCACATGCTCTAATTATACACCACATTTGAATAATGTTTAGATTTTTAACTTTTTAACACTTTAAATTTCTTTTTAAAAATTTAATATCCTTGTTGACCCTTTAAATCTCTTTAAAAAAATTTCACTAGAGAAATATAAACCTTTACCTATATTTCCTCAATGTTCCGTGTCGCTGGATTTATTTCTAATACTTTTGGGCACGTGATGGTTACCGGACTTAGTGACGGTCTTACAAATGTTCACTATGGTAAAGAAGATCATAGGTGTCAACTCAGGTATTAGTTAAAGCGGTGGGACATAACAGGTAATAGTAGGTTCCAAGTTATAGGTCGGGTGACTGAGCTAAGTTAAAAACCATTGACATTAACTCGTGGTGTCTCAGCCCATGTTTGCTTGCTTGCCGAAAAAACGTTGGATCAATTTTTAACACTTCCTCGTAAGCTAGTGAGCTGAAGTTTTGCATGCGGACTGGTGGCAATGATAAAATTGATGTATGCAAATGTCAGATCGATCAAATTTACTGTAATTGACATAGTGACGTGGTGCGTTTTATGTTTTACAACTTTCCAATCTCGCAATAAGGTTCGCATTATATTGACAATACTTTTTAAACACATCTCGATCGGTTCGCATTATATTAAATAAGTTTTACGAGACATAACTAGAATTTTGGATTTTCGGATTATTTTGACGCGCGTATAATAATGAACATCCTTATAATTATGTCTCGTATATAAAAGTATATATATTCATAATTTTTTTTTTTTTAAAGTTTGTTATCTCCCGCTCACTACTGACCTATTTACATGCTCACCATATTGTGGTTCCACTTTCCAACGTATGCTGCTAAATGAGATTTTAGTTAACTCCCTTAAGATGTCATTGGCATTTTTTAAAAAAATAGGTATAACTCACCAGAACAAAAAACAAGTAGTGTGGAAATAATAAATCAGCATGATGATTGACCCTAGCTGCATGAGGTCGACCCATTGCAGATTATCACAGTTTATATATGGCAAGCGAAGTTGGTGCAACTAGTGATGTGTTGATAGGTCTCGAAGCCAGCAATGCTTCTCGCGTTTAGTTGCGTTGTTATTTAACAGAAAACTACAGGATTCAAAGAGAAAAGTATATCATGCCAAACTTGTATAAAACGCAAGAGGAAACAATAAATAGTAATTTTTTTTTAAATCTTTAGGCGTATGCTACAAAGTGGGTGGTAGCGAGTTGGTGTATATATATATATTACAGAAGAAATAAAAATAAAATGCAAATAAAACTAAACGTTCCAATAATTTTCAAGGTATTAGTAAGTCCAAAGTTCAGACTAACTATAGGAACAACTTTAAGATCAGCAAAACAAAACGAAAAAGTTAGTGTGAATTGACATAAGGAAAATTTATACACCCGTATTAGATTAGAAGAATGCAAATATAAATAACATTGAAATGAATTAATCAATAAAACTAATGAGCATCTGAGAACTTACAATAACACCCGCAAACAACCCTAGGGCGCTATTACCCGACATCCTCCCACCCTCACACAATCATTTTGCTCTGGTTTAAATGCCTCGAAATTTTATTGTTGTAGCGCATTAAAAAAAAAGAATCATTAAAGTGGGTTCCATCATAATATCTGAGAATGAGAACCTATTCAATTTAACCCCCACCCCGAAACAAAAGCCAAAAGAAGTGCCACAAGAACTATACAAGGGTATTGTGCTTAAGAGAGTTGTCTGGGAACATCCTGTCTTTTAAACTGATTTTTTAAATATATTTTTTATTAGCTTCTAGATAAGAGTTTGTTCAAGCAGCCCTCCCTTCTCCGCTTCTTATACTGAAAACAAGTCTGGACAGATCGTTAAAAATATACCCCAAAAGAACTTATTAAATAGAGTATCTTAGAACATGGGTAAGATTTAAAAAGACTCTATGTGGAAATCAACCTTAATGATAATTCTCAGGCATATATAAAGATCTTAACTTTGTGCTCCAAACTGTCCCATGCAAGCGACTCCACAATATTTCAAACCATTGTACACAAGGGGGTTGTGAGAAAAGTTTTCAAACTTTTCTTACAGATAAATGCGCAAACAACATCACAGGTGTCACGGCTCATTCAAACTTGTCACAGATGCGTTCACGTTCGGCAACTCTTCGTTGGTCACATTACCTGGCGATAGTAGTAGCTGAATTTATTGACACTTTCAGCCCTTACAATTTTCTTTGTTTGTCTTAAATGTTTTCATTAAATATATTTTTATAATTGAAATTTCAAATTTCAAGATATTCATGCATTCTTCATTTAAAAAAAAATAATAATTAATTGATACAACGTATATGCTGCTTTAATTATGAACTGCATAAGTTTCATTTTAAAAAGTATAATTTTAAATTATTCTGTTCTTCTAAAATTAAGATTGAAATTTCAAATTGCATGGCATGTGTCATCCACAACTGCTTTTTTTCCCGATAATTCCCTGCCCCTTGATTAAACTTTATTACCCCTGACCATGTACTTGTACCCGAACATCGAATAAGTCTCCAAATATAACTTCTGCGCTGGAGAAGATCATAGGTGTCACCTCTCAGCTCTAATGTCAACACATCCTCCTAATCAGGGGTCTATTCAAACTGTCGCGCGCTGTGTCCAGTGAAGCAGGACGGAAGGGACGGTGCGTGCCGCTTTGGTCGTTCGGGTCAAGCGATTAGTGGGCGGTGCTACATGGCTAGGTGACAGCTTACCACACTATAAAGGTTGCAAACAGTGATGTTACATTCACATACAACTCCGCTTGAGTTTCTAGATACAGCTTATCATATCTCTCTTGTCTATTGTGGACTAGATTTATACGACGTGGATTACTGACTGTGATTCGACATTTTATAACATTGTGTCTATCATTTACTGTGAAATTTTCTTACTTCTAATTCTCTGTTGCATTGTGATCAATGGATGTGCCGTCAACTTCAGGTACTCTCGTACCAACATCACCAAACGATTTGGTTACCGTCAAGTCAGATGGACCCAGTGGAAGTCTCCCCGAAAATAAACGGAAGAGAACTTTGTCAGTTGAAAATGTTGAGAACACTGAAGACAGGCCAAAAGGAAAACGTGTGAGGAAAAGTCGGTCTAACAAAGACACGCACCTGACAGCAGAAGAAGCTGAGGAGAGAAGGAAGCGAGTCAATGAACAGGTAGGTGAATTTTTTTAAAAATACCTGTTAATTGTTTTTTTTTTACTGATTTGAATGATTATTTGTCATTTATTTAGGCTTAAAAGGCATGCACAATAAATTTACATCATTTGAAATCTGTTTTAACAAATGTAAATCGAAGACAAAACACAAAGGTAGGAATAGAATTAGTCATTTTATTTATTATTAGCTGGGAATTCATTCATCGTCTTTAATTATTTTTACGATTATAGTGTACAGTGCCAATAATGCCGATATACTTTAAATGAAACTACGTGTAAAGTGTTGCTTGTATTTTCAATGCATCGTTAAACACATTTTGTAGTTAAATAATTTTTATAACAACTTTAAAATCAACATATAACCTTCTAAAATAGCCAGACACTCCTTGTACAATATGATATTTAAATAAATTTTAATGAAAAATTCTCTGTAATTATAAAAACGCAGTCGTCTGCATGCATTTAAGCTATAAGTGAAACTTTTTCCTGTTTATTTTTTGTGCATGTGTTATGTCACTTATATTAACTTTTCCGTATAGAGATATTTAGCAAAAATTATATGACATAATATTCCTATATTTTTTATAAGCAAATAGAAAGAAGGAATAGATCTAATACTTAATTGTCAAATATGTTTGAATTTTGCCGATACTTTTCTTGGAATTTGAAAAAACAATGTCAGTTCACTTAACATAAAGAAAAATGTTTTTTCTTACAATATTGAAGGCCATACTTATATCTATTATGATTTTGACGCGAACAGAAAACTCCGACAATATTAACACTTTATTTTATCTAAAAATTATCATTATATATCTTAATTAGCCATCAATTTTTATTTTTTAAAATTAATTTACCTTATTTATAAGTAAAGAATTTTGGTTTGTGTCACTCACTGAGTACGATGATTTACTATTTCCTATTATTATTGAATTTAGAAATGCGTAACATATCGTCATAGATCTACTCCTCGCGACCCTTTAAAAAATCATTTTAAAAATAAAATCTAGTTGTTGTTTTTCAAAATTCTTTATATATAGAAGTAGGGCTGTCAATATTGCTGAAAAAAGCTGCCCGGGTTCCCGTCCAAGTTTGAACGGGCACCTAGGTTACCTGTTCGAAACAATTTAAATTTTCGCCGTCATACATGATAGACTTAGGGTTCGTCTATAAATAACGTCACGCACCTGAGAAGAGGAGTCAACCATTTGTGACGAAGGGGAAGCTTTGTTTCAGAAATGTGATGTCACATCAAAATACTTTACTTTAAATAAAAATTGCATTTTAAATATGGGATTTTTTACAAATTTTGTTTCATGACGTTTTCACATGTGTTACGATGTTATAGTGCAATTAAGAACAAATAAGTAGATATCATTAATAAAAAACCCACGTTTTTATAAGTGGACTAAAGAGAAGAAAATTAATTAAAACTTATAAGTACAACTTTTTTTATTTAATATGACTTAAAACGTAGGGCGGGCGCTTATGAAATTTTACTTATATGTATTTCACTTATTATCTCACTTATATATTTTTTTTTGCCTTTTTAATTGTTAACTTTTATTCTTGTACCACACATATTTAGCGTTGTATTTATAAATTGGATTGGGATTCTAAAGCACCCCCCCCCCCAATTTTAGTCATATTAAAACGAGGTATAATATTTGAACTTATGGGTTTTAATTATTTTACTTTTTTAAAAGTCTACTTATAACAAGTTGATTTTTAAAATTTTTTTTTTCCTGTGTTTAATTTCTTATATCAAACAACTGATTAATAATCGCCTAACTATTCAATATCACGGGATTTGGTCACTGCCACAGAATAAACGCCGGTGGCAAGTAAGTGTCTACAGTAGACGAATACATATGCTGTACATTTGATTGATTTGACTTTTTATACAATGCAATGTCATTAGGGCTGTCAATATTGTTGAAAAATGCTGTCCGTGTAACCGTCCAAAATTTTGATGGGTACCCGGTTTGGCCGTTGGAAATGTCTCAAAATTTGCGTTATTACTCCCGCTATTAACTATTAGTCTTTAACTGTTTTCTTTATTGTGGAAATAAAAATCTTGATGTAATGAGTTTACGATGAGAAAATGATGACATTGGTATAAAAACAATGAGAAATAGTGTGCTAAGTTGATTTTTTTAAGGTGGGGAGCACTAATCGTTTAATGACATGGCGGGTTATTTCTAGTACACAGCTCTAGCTGACGACTGTTTTAATTAACGAAACTTTTCAGGACTTTCCCTTACTTAGTGGACAGATCCCCCCCCCCTTTTTCAGCATTCATTTTTGTAATACAGTGAAGATTGTTCAATGATTGAAACATATTTTTTAACATACTGCACACACATACACGCAGGATTGGAGACATAAGTTAGTATGGGGGGGGGTTATATCAAAGAAATTGGCCCTTCTAAATCAGTAACAAACATGAGCGGCGTGTGTCAAAGTCATGAGCAATAGTCATTATAGTTATCACTCTTGTGTCCTATTTTATGTCATACTTAGTGGACGGAACCACCACACCATTTGTTTTTTATTATAGTGAAAATCATTCAACGATTGAATTTTTTTTTAAAGTATGGTTGGGATAGAAGTGGAGACACGTGTGAGTGTGGTGTTAGGTGGATTATATATACAACAATGGCTGGCTCAATGGGTAACAAAGATGTTCAGGATATTTCTAAGCGAAGGTCGATCCCAGCCCTTCCTAGTGAATTTTAGTTATCGCCGTTGTGTTCTATTTCCCTTATTGGAACAATACAAAGAGCTAAAACCTTCTTTTTTTATATGATTTTTTTTATTTTCCTGGGAAAAAAGGGTATCAAAATATTTTGTAGTTTGTCGAGATAGTGTTTCAATTTCCGTTCAACACTTATTTCTTTCTTAGCTTTTTCATGTTAAGGCGTATTTTCCAGTATAGATCTACATTTGAAAACAAAAGTTTCAATTTACTTTATTATTCGCAAGCTAAAACTTAAACACAGAAGAGCCACATCTCTAAAATTTGGGAAAAAGATATTGCAGGAACATTTTCACGGATACCCGAGCGCAATGTTACTTCACGGGTAGTTTGCTCGGCAACCGGTACCTGGGTCATGGGTACCTTTTGACAGACCTAATTGTCATCTGTGGTAAAATGTTGAGATATATTGGATCCTCATCAGTGGTTTAATTTTACGTTGCAAAATTTAAACTTTTAAGGAGAGACAAAAAGTAAATGTTAACGAAAATGAGACGAAATTAAGATATAAAAAAACTTTGTAAAAAAGGGGCTTTGAAATATGCTCATTTTTTAAAAAAGAAAAATTAGTTTTAGGGGGCGACGCTTTTGTGATGTCACTTTAAAGGAAGTGGGTCTAACTTTTTGTGCCCGGGGGAGGGGGCGGAATTAAAAAATTGGCGAAACTCGCGTGACGTTGTTTATGGACGGCCCCTTACACTTCTTTATTTTATATGCGACTGAAAATTTGAAAAGTTGATTACATTAAAATACTATCATACTAGAGTGGTATAAAAACAATGAGCAGAGAGGTTCCAACGTAATTTTATTTATGTTTTATTATTTTTTTGAGGTGGTTGCGCTAAATTAAAAATTTTAAGATAAATGGCGGTATTCGTTTGATGACATGGCGGACTATTTCTAGTTTACAGCTGACAACTTTTGTAATCAACAAAACTTTTTTGAAATCGCCCTTACTCTGTGGTCCTATAATCATGCTTTGATTTTTTTTATCACAGTGAAAATAATACAGTGATTGAAATATTGTTTTAAAAAAATAATAATTGAGCAGGTTGTTGTGCCCTTTTAAGTGTGGTATAGGAATAGGAGTGAAGGAAACAGTTAGCATATGGAGGTGGATTAGATAAAAATCATTGGCTTGTCTAAACCAGTTACTAAAAATATTGCAGCGTATTTAAAAGTAAGAGCCAAGGTCATTTCTGTACTTTCCTGCCCTGCCTAATTATTTACGTTACATTCTATTGTCCTTACTTGATCGATTCAAATAAACAAAATCTATTTTTTCCATATAAACCAATTTTTGTCTTGTTCCTAAAAAAAAAGTTCTTTTCATTTTTAAAAATTTTTTAAATACATTTTTCATATTAAACGTATTTCCCAATGCATATACCAATGGGAATTTTTAGTGTAATAAATAGTTTGTGTGCCAAAATGTGAGCCTTAGTTTGACCACTGTTGGTCTACACACATCAGTAACATTTCACGGGTACCAGGGTGCAAATTTAGTATGCAGGTAATCGCATAATTAACCAAGACCTACATAAAAGACATAATTACAATTTTCCTATTTTTGAATGATGTGACATGACTACATTTAAATTAAAAAAAAAAATCATCTGATGTGTATTATCATGAACACGCCTTTAATTAAGCCTCGTTAATAAAGAATTATAATTTAAAAAAACGTTTGATTTTTACGTTTAGTTTTTACTATATTCTTTATATTAACTCGTATCGTCTGTTAGATCTATTGATTGCCTTTAAAAAAAAATTTGAACTTCTTTTAACCATCTTCAATCAGCTGAAATTTTACAGACTCGTGACGATGATAAAAATGACTTATCAATATCGATGGAATGTAATGTAATTAAGTTAATTAATTTTTATATTATCTCTATTTATCTCTATGTAACATGTTAATTTGTGTGTTAAATTGTCTCTAAAATGTCACGATTCGTATTATATTGAACAACCATTTAATATTTTCCTGGTGAGCGGTGCGGCGCGTATTATAATTGACGATACTTTATTAAACATTTGTTCCCGATCTTTATGTGTAAATGTTAGTGAATGCTTATCTGTGTCTCGGTGCTCATAATATTAAAAACGTTTTTATAACCCTTTCACGTGATGCCATGATCAAATCAAGCTCAAATTTAACAGGAAAACTAGTAGTTTTATATCACAATAAATCTTGTATATCTGATACATAAATACAATTTTGAATTGTTGGATTGTCGTGCGATGTGTAATATAATGAACATATTTTTAGATATGACTCGTTAATAAAGGATTAGTTTTTAAAAAACTATTTTTAAATTTTTTAAAAAAATTTAATGTTATTTCAGGAAAGACTTCGACAGAAGCAGATTTCTGAAGCCATTGAACGTCTTAGACGACTGAATTTACCCTATAACCCCAAACTTCGCAACCACAAGAAATATTCCAACAGGTGCGTCTTCAACACTGCAGCTTTTGTTCTCGGAGGTCTAAGGAAGATGTTACTAGACAATGGAATTGATCCTGATATACACGAGTTACCTCTGAAATTAAAGAACTCTGTTTCAGGAAAACATGAGACATTTAGTAGTGATGACACTGGCCTTCAAAATGGACCCATGTCAGTGGCTCCAATACCAGCACAAAATGTCTCTACTGCACCTACTCAGTGTTTTGGTGAAGAACAAATAATATTAAGTGACAAACCATCCACCAGCAGAGTCTACAGGAGAATCATCCCTAAAGATCCACAGTGCACCAACAAGTTGGTCGATGGCAGTAACCAGCAACAGTATCCTTATGGACACATGTATCCACAGCAAAACATGTAAGTTTATTGTCAAATTAAACCACAGAACACGGTGACAGTTTGTGAAATTTTTTAGACTTGAAGTACTACACTTTTTTTCAATACATTAACTTGATTTTAAATAATTTAAAATACAACCTGATTTAACCTTTTTGTAAGTTTCAATTAACCCAGATAAACATTGGCTCCTGAGCCAAATGCGCCTGTTTTGATGGCTTCGTCTGGCTCTCATTCATATTTACAATTAATTCAAAACACTTTTATTCAGGCTCATTTGATCTACATATAAATTGCATTTGTAAAAAAATCAGCCCAACAATGTTATTTTAACTAATCTAGAGATATAAATTTTGTAATTTAAGTTAAAGGGTAAAAATTAAAAAAAATGCATCCACTTTCAATCAATTATTTTTTTTTAAAAATATGGTCTTCATATCTCTTTCTCTCTCTCTTAAAAAAAAATGCCTGACCACTGAATTACACTAACTTAAAAATTTAAATTCATGTTGTTTTTTCCAGGGGTGACCTAATGAGCCAAAAGTTTTTAGCACAGCCTCAGTCATATGGAGACCAGTCAGTTACAGGTTTCTATTCCGTGAATCAGATAAATCCTGCAGCAACTTCACTTGGGGGATACAACAATGGACCACTCCAAGGTCCATCAACAGGACCTCATAATGGACCACTCCAAGGTCCATCAACAGGACCACATAATGGATCACTCCAAGGCCCATCAACAGGACCACATATTGGACCACTCCCAGGCCCATTAACAGGACCACGGAATGGACAAAATAGGATGAATGGACTTAATAGCGTCACCCCAAAACTTACTTCAAATCTCGAAGTTAAAGACGTGCAATCAGCTGCCGCCATGTCCAAGCCCATCCTCACTCCAATCCTTACTACCAAATCCACCCCCAACATCTCTACTGAAAAACTACCATCAAATCCTCTTCGCGTTGTAGAGGTCCAGCCACCCAACGTGTCACAACCCTTTACAGTATCAGTGAATTTATCCCCCAAATCAACAGCATGTACTTCAGAAACAAACCAAAATGACAGTGGCGAAATAAACCTGGCTTTTGCCAATGGATCTGGAATGAGTGAGAGCCGAAGACAGGCCCTTATTGATGACTTTCTCAACAACTGGATGGACTGATATGGATATTAACAGCTGGAATGACAAACAAGAAAATTCACATTTGTATGGACTAACAAGGATATAAGCAGCTGAATTACCTCAAATGAATTATAACTAGCTGATTTACTGAATGAATATTATAAGTTAGATAAACTTCCGTGGATATTAAAAGTTGCAGGGAATTTTATGAATATTAGTTGGATCTATAGTTTCTTCAAAGAAAATGGCATTTATTTTCATTTTGTATTTTAAATCTTAAATATGCCTATAATATTGTTTATTTTTAATGTTTTTCTCAACAAATGTAATAATTTTAAATGCATCATTAATCTTGATCTCATCAATTTAAGCGACGTATAACCATGCGTTTAATTTTAAAATGATCTTAAAATATATGCTAAAAAAGGAATCAAGTTGGGGCTCATACAGATAACAGACACCAAACTATTGCCTAATCCTTGTGTGACTTATAATCCATGAGAATTTGTTAACATTGCGTAACTTTCCATATTATTGTTTATTTTGTGTGATTTTATTTGCTATTTTTTTCTTCCCTTTTAATTTTTTTAATGATAAATTATAATTACTGAATCATTAAGTTTCAAAATACCTACTATAAAATTTTTTTTTTCTTCTTATTGAATTACATTTATTTTTTTTTTGTCTTCCATTTTCCTTTATTCATATAAAATTTCTTTATTTTGATTTACTTATTTTGTTTTTAATATTAGAATATGTCATAGTTGATTTTAATAACATAAATAAGTGATTCACATTTACATTATGTATGATTCCTGAATTTGTAAACTTTGTAATGAAATAATGTGTGTCATGTTTTTTTAAAAATTAATTACTGAGAAATAGCATTACACTTGTGAAACAATGTCGAATATTGTCATGTAAATAGTTTTAAATAAATTGATTAAAATAAATTATCTTCATTTTATTTATTTGTCTCTTAAGAATATTTCATTGAAAACCACACTAAAGCTAAATAACTTTTAATACCGCCCTAGTTAAGAAATATTTCACAGCAGGAACAGCAATGGAGTGTAATTGTTGGAAATAAGTTACATCTTTGGGCATCATGCAATTAGATATGGTGATGAAGGAAACTTAAGTATTAATATATGATGGTGTTATAATTTATACTAAAAAATAGATTCAGTAGCATTTCATTTTTTAATTTGTTAACTTGTTAGATATCTTTTCACCTATAATTAGCATTATATTTTTCAAATAATCCAATTTCTTCAAATTTGTTACCTAACAACACAACGCAAGAGTACACTAGGCAGATAGTCACTGATAAGCAACGTATTTGCTATCAAACAACTCTTTTCCGAATACTCAAAAGAAATAAAAAATTAGAAAAACCTTACACTTTTATGAAATTTTTAACACATACATTTTACAAGACTTCTAAATATCTGTAATAAATATTAACTTAAATATTGATACATAATTTATTATTTATAAAATACCTAAAAGCATTAACAAGAAACAAAAGATAGGTGGTATTTATTTCACTTTGCAATTCAAAAACATTGATCTAAGGAAAGCTGCAACTTAGGCTGACAATAATGAATGTTCATTCTCTGTTGGGTTGAGCCGTTAGGCTCTTAAAACCCGGTTCAATTTTTCGCAGGCGAGCCTCAACATTCGGGCATCGCCGTAGAGGTAGTCCTCTGCAGGTGTTGCAACTTCACCAAATAAAGCCCCGTCCAACTCGGGGCAACTCTCTAGCACATGGGTCACCGTCTCCTCCGGGTAGCCACACAACCTACAGGCCAGTTCCCTTCTAGTGTCAAACTTGTATAGGTAGCTTCGTATGGGACAATGGTCAGTTCTCATCCTAGTTACGAGAGACTGACTACTACGATCAAGTTTCCACCAGGCATCGCTTTTGCTCGGTCGCGGCAGTTTCGGGTATACCTTTCTGGCCGTATTCCCATTCTTCCAGCCCTCAAGCCATTTCTCTCGGAAATGGTCTTTTAGCCACGACTTGACCCCCAGTTGGGTCAAGGGCTTGTCGGGTTGAGGCTGGGCTGCGCCTGCCCTGGCCAGTGCGTCGACCCTGTCTGATTGGGCCGTGCCGCAGTGTCCGGCCATGTACTGTGGGACTACTCTGCCGCCACGTGCCAGGATGTCACCCTCTGTATCCAGAATGGCACTTACTATATTGGCCTCCAGAGAGCTTCGACTCAAGGTTTCGAGCGAAAACCGAGAATATGTGAAGACCACGACAGTCGGGAAATTCTTTCTCTTAGCTAGACGACGGCGTACTTCCTTCAAACCCCTGTGGATCGCGTCCAGTTGGGCTTCGTGACTACTGTTCGTAGATCCACACGGTCCCGACAGCTCTACGCTGTCCGGCCCTGGCTGCGGGTATTGAATTAGCACACCGTATCCACTTTTGCCATCTCTTAAACGTGAGCCGTCCGTGAAGACTTTTACCACGCTGTCTCCATAGGCTTCGATTGTGCGCAAAGTCTCGTCTCGCAGACGCTCGACGGGACTGGCCCGTGTCACCGCGGTATTTGCCAGTGTCAGACGTACATCAGGCGGGTCAAGGCTTTCATGTGGTCCTTGAGCAGGGACCAGTTTCATGCGTTCCCTGAGCTTGGGTAGGGGGACTGATTCTTTAAGTTCGTGGACCGCGTCCATAAAGGAGGGTCTTTTCAGTCTTGTCCTCTTAACCCATCGGTCTTGCAGTTGGTAGCAGGGTTCGTCATGCTCCAACCTACGGTATCTCTCCACCGTAGTCATGATTGCCTTTTTCTCGCCTTATCGCCAGGGGTTCTACGTCTGACATTATTTCTACCGCGGCGGTGGGTGTGGTACGCAACGCCCCACATACGAACCGTAGAGCTTTGTTCTGTATTCGGTCCAAACCCTCTAGAGCCGTACGGATCGCAAAGGCCTGGACCGGGAGGCTGTAGTAAATAGCACTTCTCACGCTACCAAGATAGAGAGCTCTTAGTAGTCTTGCGTCCGCTCCCCAATTCGTGCTAGCCAGTTTCTTCACCAGGGACAATTTAGCTGTGGTTTTGGCGCATAATTCACGTACATGGTTATGCATCTGGAGTTTCTGGTCCAGCTTTATACCCAAGTAAGTTGGTGTCCGATCTCAATTTAGCCTCTTACCGCAGATCTGAAGCACCACCTCATGCTTCAGAGCGTTCCGTCCATTAGTGAAAATGGAATGGACCGTTTTTTCCGTATTTACCTCTAGGCGCCATTGGCTGGCGTAATTTTCGATACGGTTCAGATCATGCTGCAGCCGGTTCTGCAGTGTTGCGACGTCCTTTCCCGAACTCCATATCACCAGATCGTCAGCAAACATGGCATTCTGGTACTCGAGTATGCCTTGTAGATCGTGGACGTAGGCTAAGAACAATGTACAGCTAAGCGCTGAGCCCTGCGGGAGCCCGTCTTCCAGTCGTGCCTCACTGGATAGCGCTTCTCCAAGCCGTGTCTTGATAGTTCTGTCCGTGAGGAACGATTTTACCCAGCCGTACATTTTAGCAGTGACATCTAACTGCTGTAATTTGTATAGGAATCCTCCACGCCACACCTTATCGTATGCTTGCTTTAGATCGAAGAACACCGCAACTGTGTGGTTCTTCATCTGGAGTTCGTTTGTCATGGTCTGAATTAAGCGTAGTGCTTGGTCCATCGGGTTGCGTCCCTTGCGGAACCCACCCTGAGCCTTCGGAATGCTTTTGGTTTTCTCGAGGTACCAATAAAGCCGTGCGTTCACTAACCGTTCCGCTACCTTTCCCACACACGACGTGAGGGAAATGGGCCGGTAGCTGGACGGGTGTTCGCCGGGCTTCCCTTCCTTACGTATTGGGGTAATTATGGCCTTTTTCCACAGCTTCGGCAGTGTGCCTGTAGTCCAGGTTCGATCGATAAAACTCAATAGTTTTATTCGGCCTGTCGTGCCCAGATGCTTGAGCATTTCATTGTGAACCTTGTCTGGCCCTGGTGCTTTACCAGTTTCGCATTTGTTGAGTGCGGTTTGAAACTCTGTCATCGTGAAAGGTGCTTCGAAAACCTCGAGTTGAGGGCCCCTGCTTTGTCTCCTGGTGCCCTCCTTTCGCATTTGGTCGATAGTTTGGCTAAAGTCCGATCTGGCGCCTTTTTTATTCACCTGTGCAAAGTGCTTGTTAAGCGCCTGTGCGCGCTTTGTTTCACTTGCTCGTTGGGCCTTTGTCGTCGTCAAAGGGTTGGTGTTTTTAGCTTTGCCCGCACCAGACAATGTATCGATTAGCCGCCAAACTTTTCTACCATCTGCTAGATCGAGTTTTTGGCACGTATTGACCCATTTGGCCTTCTTCGCCTTTTCGACAGCAGTGCGGACTTCGGCCGTCAGTCTGTTGTACGCCCTACGAGCCTCGGGCGTCTTCAGCTTGGCAGCCTTTTTCCGTGCTTTCGCTCTTCGTTTTACCAAATCGTTCAGGCTCCTGTCCCAGTAGGGCCTGAATTTCTGTTTCCCGTTTGTCCTCGGGATCGTCCGTCTCGCAATCCCGAGGATTGTGTCAATAAACTTCTCGTAGGTTTCATCCACGTTGCCTCCTGCAACGTCCAGCAGAGCGAGCTTGGTCTCGCTCTCGGCCTCGTATCTCCGCCAATTGGCCTTGCGGAACTGCCAATGCCTTCTATCAAATCGAGGTTTATCCGCACCAAGCACAAACTCGATCAGTATTGGGAGGTGGTCGCCTCCAACCTCTTTTAGTACTTCCAGTCTATGCCTGGACTCTAGGTCCGCTGAGATTAGCGTTAGATCTGGGCGGGACTCCGTGCTGTGTCCCGTGTGCAGCAGCGTCGGTTCGCTGTGCTCGTTTTGAAATCTGATCAGGTTCGTACCAATACAGATATCCTCAATGTATCGGCCTGACGCATTCCGCTCGGTGTAGCCCCAGTCAGGAGACTGTGCATTGAAGTCTCCTGCTATTATCGTACGACTTAGCGTGACGTCTTCCCCAATTGGGAGCGTCATTGGGTTCCTGGGCGTATTATAGACATTAGTTACCGTAAAGCCAACGTCGCCTTTGAATACCCTTACAGTTAGGGTATCTGTGTTGCTGTAGCACTTGGCTTCAAGCAGCTCCACTGTTACATCATTCCGGACAGCTGTGGCAAGGCCCCGGCATCGCCGGTCGCACTTGCAATGGTATAGCGAGTAACAAGTTTTGTGAAACGGCTTACCCTTTAGAAGCGTTTCTTGGAATAAAGCTACGTCCACATTCCTTTCGTGGAGTAGTTTAGTTACTTCGTGCGCCTTTTGCCTAATACCACAGACATTCAATTGCAAAACTACCAGGGCTTGTTCTGGACGGCCCTTCGCGCCCTTACCAATACGGTCAGTCGCCGATTGACCGATGGGACATGGCCTGTCGTGCGTCACCACGCCCAGAGGGGTGGTATCTTCCCCAGCCAGCATACCACCATTAGCCGGAACTTGGGGGTTTATAAGGTCCATTCCAAGACCTGCTTTTTTCGAAAATAGAACCATTATTTAAGAGAGGGAGTAGGCAGAAATCTTCAACTCATTGAGGGCGATTCGTGTGCGTTTCGCCCCTTGCCCAGAGAGTCTTTCGGTCTTCGGCGTTCCTAGCCGGGCAATGTTGGGTATAGGCCTGCTCCTGTACCCAGCACCAGACCTCACGGTGAGGTCTAGCCCATTCTAACGTTATTACGATAGGATCCGGTGCTTGTATTTGGAGATGGCGCCGTGGTTATTAGTTTCAGGTCGCAGCCACTTCCGCTTCCTTACTCATCCCCCAGGCCACGAAGAGGCTAACCACTTCTGAGGGTAAGCTTACAATAAAATGTATCAACCTTGTTTTGAAGCACCAAAATACATAAAAGAGTAAATCTAGTTACCCTATTTAAAAAAAAATAAGACGACCATTAGAAATTAACCAAATAGCTGTTAAATCCCCCCACACACACATACACAGAGACACAAACTTACATTAAACATCAATTATGAAATAAAAAAATAGATTGTTGATGTTGGAATAATCAGTATGATAGAGTAACATACTTTAATAAGATTTCCTCTTTATACGTGTTTATTAATGAATTTTATATAATTATTAGAAATATCATAAATTATGTAAACATAATTAAATGCCATCATCATCAGCAATGTGTGCCTCTAATTGTAATTATAAAAAAAATATCTCCTTAAATTAAAATATCAGAATATGTTTCTTTTAAACATTACTTTATTTGTAATTTTTTAAAGCACTAAACACATTCCGCAATGTGGAGAAGAGCAGAAATTTAACATATGACGAATTCTATATCCATATCAAAATATGAGAGATGAGGAAATTTAAATATCATCGTACGCTTTTTGATAAACAGGCCATTATGCATTAATTAATTATTATAACTATTATAGTGTGCTCCTTTGCAATGTTAAAGAATTTCCGCCAATCTAGTCCCCACCCTTCTTTTTCGAACAACTCTTTCTTAAATACCAATAAAAATGTATTGTGTTGGAGAGAGGTCTAAAATTGACATAAGTAGAGACTTCTAGATTACAGATATTCCTCAAAATATGTAATTGAGTTGGCCAGTAGGCTATAGCCCAGCTATGTGTGAGGCTAAAAAAAAAAGCAATGAAACTAATGGTATGAGACATTTTAGAGCTGGTACAAAATAAATCTCCGAAATCAAAGATCTTTTATTTGTGCTCTGACTTGTCCCATACAAGCGCGCCATAATCTCTTAAAGTGCTGTATAAAAGTGAGACACCACAGTAACCAGAGCAAAAAGATAAAAGGCGGCACAACATCACAGGTGACTCTGTCCATTTAAGCTTGTGGTCATTTATATGATGCTTGGCCACTCTCATTTATCTATTTGTCTCATATTTCATGCGGATACCTGAATTTATTACCATTTTCAGCACTTAAATTTTTTTTGTGTGGATATTTTGTATCATAATAATATTTTTATAAAATTTATTCATATTCATTTTTTTTAAAATTAAAAATAAAATCGATTGAAAAAGTCCGGCACTACGTTTACCGTGGTGGTGTACCTAGCTAAACTAACGTATTTGGCATGTTTTCACCGCCGCGGTAATCCTTGCGATGCCATGGGCTGTCGCCTTGGATTGCCGCTGCTGAAAAAAAGGGCATTAATTCAAAAAAACGATGAATTACTATGCGATTGCCTAAATATAAAATGAAGCTCATGGGCGTTGATTATTAAGGGATCCAAGAACAATTATTTAAATGTATACAAGACATACATGATAAAGCCTATAAATATATCTTATTTCATTCTGTCTCAATGACTGACATGTCTAAAAGTGTTCAGGTGCTAGTGCTTTTACCATCTTTGACTCGTAACTGACGCCATATCCCCCTCCCGCTCGTCATTTAATGTCAATGAGGAATTCTACTATTTCTTCTCTGACGCATTTTTAAGTATGATCTGCGGAAACTGACGTCATTGTCAAAAGTATCATTTCAACAAATAAATGTTGAATTTAAAATTATTTACTGCAGTCGATCTGTTCAAATTATAGTCTGTACGTCTTATAGAAAATTATATCATTCTTGTCAATCCAATAAAAAATGTCATATGAATATTGGCCATTTATAAATAACGTCATGTGTTTTTTGACGATTTTTCACACCTCCTTCCCCCCCCCGTCACACGCTGCCACAAAAACTAAGCCCCCCTACTCCCAATTTTTATATTACGACATCACAATGCTTCCCCCCACGCCAAAGCCGTATTACTATATTAAACATGAAAAAAATAATAAAAACACATTTTTCGCCATTTACCTATAAGATAAACATTTAAATAATATGTAATTTTAGTAACTTTGATTGAATACACATTTTGAAAAAAAATTGCTTATCTTTTGGTGTGTGTGGGAAGGGGGGTATTGACCTATTTTGTTACAATGGTCGTTTGGAAAATAATGTGTTTAAGTGTAAGACTATATAGATGTAGAAGGAGAGTCTCTAACACAACATATATGACAGTATTGAAAGACTTTGAGAGAGGGATGCTTCATGGAAACTTTAATGAGCACGTAGTCAGAGGCGTCGCTAGGGTTAATGTCATCTGGGCCGGTAGCTCGTGGTGTCACACCTTCACAACTGAT